>OZ002741.1:193777330-194085314 GCA_963924295.1 Dioctria rufipes
TATATCCAGAATAAATCCACCACTCCCACTGTCCCATGTAGGAAGGCGAATTATCTATCATATGGCTGAAGTATCTATGTACTACTCCAAATACCTGAATAACGCTTGGTGAAATATGAATCATTTTTATATACCTTATAAGAAGATGTTTCAATGGAAATTTATTTCAATAAGTGCATATTAAAACTGTATGCTTAGAGGCATTTCTGAAATTAGCAGAGAGAGTGATTATAACATCAATTTGAAATATATACACTTAAAATTTTCTCAAATTTGTGCATACAATTATTTTAAAGAGAAAAAAAAACATTAAATAAATGTTAATAAGAAATTAGCTTAAAATATTATTATAAATTATCAAGGTAATAACATATTGCACATTGCAATAAATAATATCCTTTTATGTGTAATAATTTCCCTTGTAGAAACGTTTTTCTTAGTCTTGGCAGGACAAATCGCTCGCAACATAAAAAGGATATTTTATACTGGCTTCACTTTTTGCGAGCTGTCATTAGTCTATATCCTGAAGTCTGTGGCCCCCCTCTGTTTGGAGCATATGTTGGCTTCAGAAAATTTGTATGAGAAATCCCTGCACCTAGTACTTTATATAGTTACATCCCCACATGAAAATCCTGCTCCATTTCTATGAAATTATTCCACCTTATTATTTTTCGTCTGCAAATTCATCAAGAAAAGCAAATTCTCACGATCTACGGCCGCAATTTCACTTACCACAGCATTAACCCAAAGCGCATCATGTCGCACCACAGGAAGTTCTCACGGACAGATAGAAACATAAGCCGAGCTCCACATAAAAACTTCCCAAAAGTCGCATTCTTTCACGTCTCCCTGAAAACCAAGAAAGAGCTTGTAAAAAGCTTAAGTTTAAGCCATAGAGGCAGTCTTATCTTATTCTTCGCCCGGAGTAATCATAATAAGTAATTTCTAAGCTCGCTAAGTTCGGATATAAGACAGTGTTAATTCTTGAGAAAGAAAATAAAGTTCTTTCTTTTGCGTTTTAATTATTTTATTATTATTTTATTATTTTTTTTTTCCTCCTCGCGTTCGACCATTTCACTGGCGCAGTCGGTAGGATCCCAATTAAAGGGATCTCGTGATAAAGAACGTGAGTGTGCGTAAAAATACTAAAATAAAAAGTGATTAATATCGCGACAGTTTTACTGGTTCATGAAAAAATTTTAAAGCGAACCCCAAATCAGTGAGATCAATAAGCCAAAGCCAACCCTAAATGAAAAGTTTTTCAAAAGTGAGAAGTTAAAAGTGAACAACTAAACCACTGTGAAAAAGTTGAGAAAAATAAAGTTGAGTTAAAATTAATCTCAAATTAAAGTGAGCTCCATTAAAATTTAAAAGTGGATTTTCGCGCAAAAAGGATTAAACGGCTTATTCAACGATACCGATTTACGAGCATCGAAGAAGAAAACCTCCAGGAAGAAAATCTGCCCAATAACGTGCCATCAAAAATACGTGCAGACAAGATGACATCACCAACAATAACATCCCAAAACAACCAAAGCCAGGGAACAGATCAATTGACGTTGCATATCAACCCGCTGAAGTACATAGAAAGTTTACCAGAATTCAATGGACGAGGTGACGAATTATTCACATTTTTAGAATTAGTAGATAATATAACCCCGTTAATTTTAAAATATGATGTAAATAGTCAAAATCTTTTGCTAAACAGAATAAAAAGTAAATTACGTGGAAAAGCTAGAGAACTAATTGAGATAAATAACCACGTAAAAGTCTGGTCTGAAATAAAATCCATCTTAATCAATAACTTTGGTGATAAAAAATCGGCATTACAGATTTTCGACGAGTTAAGAAGTGTGACCTTTACCACAAACAGTGTCGACTTGTACAATCAAATAAAAGGTATCTTGAGGAGACTAAACAATAAAGTGAAAGATGAGGCCAATTCACTGCTTACAATTCAAGCAAATATCCAAACTGGTTTAACAGTTTTCAAAGACAAACTTCCTGAACCAATGCGTTCGATTCTATTCAGTAGAAACCCTTCAACTCTTGAAGAAGCTTTAGATATTTTATTCGAAAGTAATTACGCTCATTTTAACCCTTCAAAGAACAATTCCTATAAAAACAGAAACCCACGAACAATTCAAGATCAAAATAACTTTCACAAATTTAGTCCTACACGTCCTAGCAATTCAAGCCCCAGGCAAAATTATAACCAACCAAATTACAATTCAAGTGACAGACCAAATAATCTCAACCAACAAAACTATAATTCAGGCTTTAGACAAAACAGTTATAACCAACGAAATTATAATACAAATCACAGGCAAAATAATTACAACCAAAATAATTTTAATGCTAGATCCTCCCAGTTTAGATCACTAAATGTTAGGCAAAATCAATCGCCTAATTTTAATCCCAATAATAACACCCCAGAGCCTATGGACATTGATAGGAGTGTGAATTCCAGAATTCACTCACTAGAGACTCAAAATCAAATAGAAAATTTTCGTTTAACAGCCTCGGAGGACAGCAGCAATCACTTCCTCATATAAAATTGCAATCGCGAGGAAGACCCTTAAAATTTATAGTTGATTCAGGTGCTACCATGAGTATTATAAATTCAGGCATCTGCAATCCTATATTCGCCAGAAAAATAACACCTATCAATATTAAAACATTAGTAAACACCACTCCCTGCGACACCAAAGTAACAATCGACCCTTTTTTAGAATTTGACTCTACGGACAAATTAGAGTTCCTAGAGATAAAATTTCATGACAAATTTGACGGATTAATAGGCAATAACATAATGTTTCCCCTTCAAGCAGAAATTAATTATAAAGACAAAGTCTTAAGATTAAATACAGGCAATGAAATTCCACTCTTCTTCAGCGAAGATGAAGAAAGGGAATACCAAATTCCTGTCCCCCTCAAAGAACTGGATACATTCCAGAACGAAGTATTTCTTGACGAACACGGAATTAGATGCGATCATTTAGATCCAACTACAAAGTCCGAGCTCCTTAAAATAATAAAGAAGTTCGATAAAGCTTTCTATCTTGAAGGCGACGACCTAACATTTACCCATGAGATCAAGCACAAAATCAACACCACAAATGAAATTCCAATCCATACTAAACTTTATCGCTATCCCGAAGTCCACCGTCAGGAAGTTCATAAGCAAATTGACGATATGCTCAAACAGGGCATTATCAGGCCCAGTGACTCGCCATATTCGGCACCTATATGGGTAGTGCCAAAAAAGCAAGATGCGTCAGGTATACAAAAGTGGCGCATCGTTACCGATTATCGAAAGCTGAATAATGTCACTATTGATGACAAATATCCCATCCCAAATATCGAGGACATATTGGATAAACTAGGTCGAGCTATGTATTTCACCACACTCGACCTAGCAAAAGGCTTTCATCAAATAGAAATAGACAAAGAAGATATTAGAAAGACTGCATTTAGCACGGATAGTGGTCATTATGAATTTGTCAGGATGCCATTCGGATTAAAGAATGCTCCTGCCACTTTCCAAAGATTAATGAATTCCGTACTAAAGGAATTCATTGGAAAAATTTGTTACGTTTATTTGGATGATATTGTAATTTTCAGCACCAGCAAAGAAGAGCACTTCGTTTCCTTAGAGAAAATACTAAAGAAACTGCAAGACGCAAACTTGAAAATACAATTGGACAAAAGCGAATTCCTAAAACAAGAAACAGAATTTCTAGGGCACGTCATAACAACCAACGGAATAAAACCAAACCCCAATAAAGTCGAAGCGATTAATAAATTTCCAATCCCCAAGACATCAAAAGAGATAAAATCGTTTTTGGGTCTTGTCGGATATTACCGCAAGTTTATCAAAGACTTTGCTAAAATCGCGAAACCAATGACGACATATTTGAAGAAAGAAAAACGTATAGACATAAATAACCCTGAGTATAGAGAAGCCTTCAACAAGTTAAAATTGTTAATTACAACTGATCCAATCCTGGTATATCCAGATTTTTCAAAAAAATTTTTACTCACCACAGACGCTAGCAATTTTGCCATTGGCGCGGTACTAAGCCAAGACAATCATCCGGTATGTTATGCTTCACGAACACTCAATGAACATGAATGCAGATATTCGACTATCGAAAAGGAACTGCTTGCGATAGTCTGGGCAGTTAAGTACTTTCGTCCATATCTCTATGGTCGGAAATTTACAATCAAAACCGACCATAAACCACTACAATGGCTTCATAATCTTAAAGAACCAAACTCCAAACTACAAAGATGGAAAATCAAATTAGAAGAGTTCAACTTTGATATCGAATACTTAAGTGGTAGAGAGAATAAAGTTGCTGATGCTTTATCAAGAATTGAAGTACACGCAAATGAAGCAGATATCGACGACATCAGATCAACTGAGGCAACAATACACTCAGCTGATGAGGATAACTCTGAATACATCCCGATAACCGAGTCACCCCTAAACTTTTATAGAACACAAATTGTCATACAAAAAAGTTCTCCTATTAAAGTAGATGTTGAAAAAATTCATGGTCGAACCAGAAAAACATTTACACATCCTAATCCTGATGAAGATTACTTCATACACATTCTCAAAGACCATATTCCATGTAAAGGAATAATCGGTGTTATGGTCGATGACATTTCAATTTACAGCTCATTCCAGAATGCTTATATAAAACACTTCTCAAAAAATAAGTTACTGAAAATAAATAAATGTTCGTTTATGCTCGAAGACATCAAAGATCGACACGAACTTCAAGAGCGAATATTGGAACAACACAACAGAACAAATCATAGAGGAATCAATGACGTATACCTCGAACTGAAAAGTAGATTTTACTTCCCAAAATTTAAACAAGAAATACAAAAAGTGGTAAATAACTGTCACATCTGCAACACTGCCAAATATGAAAGATATCCACTTAAACTCCCATTTAAACTTACAGAAACCCCAAGCAAACCTCTTGAAATAGTCCATATGGACATATGGTTCAAAAGTAAAGGAAATCCATACTTAACTATAATCGATAAGTTTACTAAACACGCGCAGATTATACCCCTAAGATCTAGAAATTGGACAGATCTAAAGAATGCTGCCATGCAGTACATTGCTTCATTTGGAAAACCAAAAAAGATTATCACAGATCAAGAAAAGGGATTTAATAGTCTAAATTTCACAAACTTTCTGAAAAATGAAGGGATAGATATCCATTTTACTACCCCGAATAACCATACTAGTAACGCCGACATTGAAAGGTTTCACAATACACTCAATGAACATCTTAGAATCCTAGGCGTTGTCGAAAAAGAACAAGGATTACCATTAGATGAAGACCCAGTAACTAAAAGCATGAAAGTCTACAACGAAACTACCCACTCTTCAACAGGCAAGAAGCCTATAAACTTCCTAAACGGAACCATTAACCCCAATGAATACCCTTCAATATACCAAACTCTTCTCAGGAATAAAGAGAAAACGATAAAAAGATGCAACTGGGACAGATATAAAGCCAAACCTTCGCATTACCTTAAACTCAACCGAGTTACTAAACTTCAGCCTTATCACAAAAAAGTCAATATTAGGGAATCAGAAGAAGAACATTTTAAAATAAACAAAGAAACCCTACCACGCTACGTGAACCAATTTAGAAGAAAATTAAAGTACCAAAACTAACACAACCCTTTTTTCAGGAATAATTTTTCTTTTACTCATATTGGCATCGCCTTATACTTTGGCACAACCATTATTAGAAATAGACGAAATACATGCTGGGAATGGGTACATCCTCTTCAACGAGTCGGAACTTAAAATAATCCATAATTACAAAAGGATTATGCACGTAATAGACTTAAGTCAATACGAGGACAGTATTAACAAAATTGAATCAAGTATAATTCAGCTCCACGAAAAAACCCAAATTCGTGCAACCCTACTCTATAACCTCAAACATTTAAAAGAAGATTTCAGTAGTATTATTCCACATCATGTAAGCAAACGAGGATTACTCAACATTGTAGGCAAAGGTCTCCGATACTTAACAGGCGTAATGGATAATGACGATCGTAAGGAAATTCAAAAACATTATGAAGTAATAGAACAAAACAATAGAAACATTATAAAAAATTTAAACGATCAAGTCTCAATAAATAAGCAGATTTCAGACCAGATAGAAAACATAACCAACCATATTAACGTTGTCCAAGATAAAATAACTAACAAGATTAAGGAATTCGAAAATCATGTAAACAAAATTGATCGAGAATTGCAATTTTTCATAATTACAACAGAAATTAACGAGAACATTAATATTTTGTCAAAGCAAGTCTCAGATATTAAAGAAATAATCTTAGCAAGTAAGTTAGAAATATTACCTAGAGATATCTTTACGCAGGAAGAAATTAGAGATAATAGGATCACTGTAGAAATGTTACCTTACATCAAGAACTGTGTGCTTTTTAAAGAAAATGTAATAGTTTTTGTAATATCTATACCAAACTTTGTAAACAGCTCATACTATAGAACACTTATTAAAAAGGTTCCAAATAAAAACGATTCATTAGAAATAAATACAGATATAGAGAAGGTCATCGTATCTAAACAAACAGTTTTTGTAAACAGAGATAGGAAGCACATTTTGAAAAAGGAACTTGTCCCATACCAAGACCAGTGTATTGCAAATTTATTAAATAATAAGAATATGAAGTGTAGTTACCACAAAAATAATTCTGAAGGAATTGAAGTAATATCGGAAAACGTAGTGATTACAAAAAATTTAAATGAGACATTACTGATAAACAACTGTGGAGAACAGTTGGGAATTCAGATAAAGGGAAACAACATCATCAAATTCGCAAATTGTAAAATCTCAATTGGAACTTTTCGACTGGAGAACGTGGAAGCAGAATACCACAGTAGAGTCCTACCAAACGTGGAACGAAACATTACCATTGAACAAGTTGTAAACGAATTAAATTTGCAGAACATCTTCTTCAAACACATCAACAATACACGTCAGATTGAAGAAATTCAAGTGAGCAATAATGAAAGATGGCACGTAAGCCTAACTTCAGATTTAGTCGTTGCTGCTGCTGTATTAACCATTGGCCTATACTTAATCGTACGCTACAAGAGAGGGCAAGGGCAAACAAAGGTAAAGATACAACTTGAAAGTCATCGTCAGGAGTCGACGCTTAGGGAGGGAGGAGTTACATCCCCACATGAAAATCCTGCTCCATTTCTATGAAATTATTCCAC
The DNA here is from genome assembly GCA_963924295.1 of Dioctria rufipes. NCBI lineage: Eukaryota > Metazoa > Arthropoda > Insecta > Diptera > Asilidae > Dioctria > Dioctria rufipes. The sequence continues at coordinate 193,784,619 of OZ002741.1, forward strand.
CTTATTATTTTTCGTCTGCAAATTCATCAAGAAAAGCAAATTCTCACGATCTACGGCCGCAATTTCACTTACCACAGCATTAACCCAAAGCGCATCATGTCGCACCACAGGAAGTTCTCACGGACAGATAGAAACATAAGCCGAGCTCCACATAAAAACTTCCCAAAAGTCGCATTCTTTCACGTCTCCCTGAAAACCAAGAAAGAGCTTGTAAAAAGCTTAAGTTTAAGCCATAGAGGCAGTCTTATCTTATTCTTCGCCCGGAGTAATCATAATAAGTAATTTCTAAGCTCGCTAAGTTCGGATATAAGACAGTGTTAATTCTTGAGAAAGAAAATAAAGTTCTTTCTTTTGCGTTTTAATTATTTTATTATTATTTTATTATTATTTTTTCCTCCTCGCGTTCGACCATTTCACTATATATTGGAGTCTGTGGCCGTAACCAAAAGTAATTAGCACCATTTTCTTTGTTATGTGAATCACTTGGTGTACAATTTTTACCAGCGAATTTATTGTGTTATGCATATTGACTAAATATATGGCAAATAATGCAGTTTTAAGTAGCAATATCAACACCCGGTTTAAAATATTAGATTCTAATGTTTTAGATGTTTAATTATTTCATCATTTGCAGGCGAGTAATTTCAAAAAATTTTCCCAAACGTTATCATATTACATATTAAGTTATTAAGTTTCTCTACACTTTAACGTGCGTCAATAAATGTCAGCATAAACAAACAAAAAATACCTATTGGCTGATAACAATTAATTTATTGTTTTAACATCTTCATCTTTATATTTTACTATACATCAGCTATCCAAGTGACTGAATGCATATTGTTTTAATTGTAAACTAATTTGTAAATATTTTACTAATATAAATTGGCCTCTAGAATTTTGCTATAAATTATACCAATTCAACGCTTATTGGACCTATACAAATTATTTTTCCGTCCAAAAGAAACAAATGAAAATGACACTTGTAAAAGATTTCTAAATCAGCTGAGTTGAACTTTTATACAACAGAATTTTTCTATACTTGTAGAAAATTTCATTTTGTTTTCCACTCGGATCCCAAGATCTGATTTTTGCTTTCTAGTGAAAACTGAACACAAAGTCCGCGATGAAGCGAAGTCCAACCAGAACTCTTAATGAATTAGGAAGAGTGAACGCTCTCGTTCTAAATTCCATCTGGATTTTAAAATTGGATTTTTTTCCTCTTTTTCTTTTTTACGACATGAATATTACAAGCATTGAAGAACGAAAATTGGTAAGAAGCCTTCCGTCAACCAGAACTCCATTGTTCTATTTTTTTATATTGGCTAACTAATCTACTTCCCTGATAACAAATTACTTTCCTGTACAAAATGGTACTAACCACCAATGTACCCGATAAAATCTCCTCCCTTCGCCGGTGTGCACAAGACGAGAACTATTATGGGCTTTAGATAGTACAACGAAACAATAATCTGGGCGTAAAGGTGTTAATAGCTCCATAGCTTATAAAACCATCCAAGTGGGATAAACCTGGAAAACGTTTCCATCCGGTAATAGGATATGATCCCCGTAATTATTTAATTCGAAAACTTTAGAGCTGGTAGTACTCTACTCCTGGACTTTTGAAAGTATTGTCAACAATGACAATAAAGATGATTTCACTCATCGACAGCCAAACTGTGCCCGGAGAAGATTAGAAAATCGATGCTAACTAGTGTGCCTAGTAGATATGGTAGGTTTTGTTCCAGTCAGAAGGCATTTAATGCTGAATTTTTGATCTGCTTAATGGGAAACTTAAGTGGGTACGGAACATTTCAAAATGCTTAATAAAAGATTCTCAAAATTTAAATGCAATTATAGTCACCACCAACAGCAAAAACAAATTTTTATTTCAGTAACGTAAACACAATGGAACGAGGCTACCGCCCAGCAGGGAATACCTTGAATATCTTCCACCTTTGTGTGCTTTCGGTATTTCATTAAATTTTCCGTAAATATTTGCTATTTCCCCTCTTTTATTTATGGTAATTGGTGTTCAATGACATCCATATATTTTCCTATAGACGACTACCAACACTGCAGCCCCAGGTAAGAGAATTCTTGGAAGAGTAGATATCTTGTTGTGGGTGTTTTGAGGTACTGAAATTTCAAAGCGGTATGGTAATAGTATGCAAACAATTCTTCTATACGCTCCGAAGGAAACCCCTGTAAATTTAAAAAACTTTACGCAGAGTTTGTTTGCACCTCGTGATAGACGTTTATTTTCAAGCGTTTCCGTTACTTAATTATGTGTATAAATTCAGAAGCTTGGGTGTGCGTATGGATGCCATGCTATCCCAGTCAGTAGTATTCCATCAGAATAGATACCTTAACGAGAAATGTTACTTCGGACATTTACAGAATGATAAAATCGAAGACAATCAAAAACGTTCGTTTAGTTGAAGAAATTTATGCAAATTTTTGGAAACTTTTAATAAGATAAGGTAATCAGAGCTAGAGGGCTTTCCAATAAGAGGTGTTATTTTAATTAGCCCGCTATTTCGGTAGATGTCACTTTTGGAGCTGTCATTTTTTAACATTTGACAAGTAAAATCTACGCCATTAATAAAAATGGAAAGATACATGATTCAACAACGCATTGAAATTATTAAAATTCACTATAAAAATGGTGAAAATGTGGCAGAGACGGTTCATAAAACTCGAACATTTTTGGGTTGTCGTGAAGCACCTTGTCGGACCGCAATACAGAAATTGGTAGAAAAATTCGAGCTGTCGGGACAAGTTAGTGATGTGAAAAATAAAACCCGTGCACGTTGCTCAAGAACAGCCGAGCATATTGCTGCTGTAGCCGAAAGTGTTGAAGAAAACCCAGGTTTGTCCATTCCTCGTCGTTCTTTGGAAATAGGCATTCCACAAACGTCATTACAACGTATTTTCCATAAAGATTTGGGTTTTAAGGCTTATAAAGTTCAGTTAACTCAAGAACTCAAGCCGGTCGAGCATCAACAACGTCGAGTCTTTGCTGATTGGGTCCTTGAAATGCATGAAAATGATCCGGAATTCCATCGAAAACTCATCTTGAGTGATGAGGCCCATTTTCACCTCGACGGCTTCGTTAACAAGCAAAATTGTCGCATCTGGGGCTCGGAAAACCCAAGAGTGTTGAAAAGCCTCTCTATCCTCAACGTGTAACTGTTTGGTGCGTTTTATGGTCCCACGGGGTCATTGGACCTTACTTTTTCGAAAATGAGGCTGGAGCAACAGTTACGGTGAATGCATTGCGCTATCGACAGATGGTTAATGATTTTTTATGGCCGGAATTGGATGGTATTGATCTGGACAACATTTACTTTCAACAAGATGGCGCTACGTGCCATACAAGCAACGAAACCATTGATCTTTTACGGGGAAAAGTTTCCGGACCGTGTTATCTCTCGAAGAGGTGATCACAATTGGCCACCGGGATCTTGTGACTTAACACCTTGCGACTTCTTCCTTTGGGGCCACGTGAAAGAGAAGGTCTACGCCAACAGCCCAGCGTCGATTCAAGGCCTCAAAAATGGAATTCGTGAGGCTATCGAGGACATAGGGCAGCCACTTTGCGATTTGGTTATGGAAAATTTCATGAAAAGGATATGGTCCTGTAGGCGTGGTCGTGGTGGTCATTTGGCTGATGTTATTTTCCATTATTAACGGCATGCCTTCCTCTTTATAATGAAATAAAGATTTGATCATTTATCTCAAAAAAATGGCATTTTTCTTTGAATATCAAAATAACACCTCTTATTGGAAAACCCTTTATATGATTTCGAAACTATACAATGGAGAAATCTAAATCGGATAAACGTACTACAAACGCTTTTAAATCATATACATACACCAAAATTCATAAAGCTTTGCACATTTTTTAGGATAACTGAAGTGCTGTACTGAGTGAACCTTTTGTAAACATAAGTACGTGAGTTTTTTCTTGCCGCATGGAGGAAAACGATTCGTAAATGAATGAATATTCCTGAATGCCTATAAAATGTTTAATTGCGCCTGCCTGCGATCGTTCAAATGTTTCTAATGAGAGTTAAAACTATGAAATATGAACGTAGTAATCGCTTAGTGCCACAATAACACTGTAGGGTTCGTAATTTATATCTTTGAAGCGACATTACCTTTCTTATGGCGAAATGGCTTTATTTGCGTCCTGGAATTTTCCTAATCATTTTTCCCCTACTAGCTGCTTAAATGCGCCAGCGCACGTGTGTTAGCGTTTAATTTTGTTCCAATGTGGATTTCAAGGAAAATATTGCGTGACACTCTTTAAACGTATTTTAGCACTGAACTAAAAAGGTACGTAGATCCAATAATAAGCTTCGTTGGATAAATTAAGTTTTTATCAATTTTCAACCGATGAATGTGTTCATTGCGGTAATGATACATTAAAAATTAGGCTCAACGAAAAGTTCATAGATTCAATGAACTAAGCTAATTGATTCTATGAATGGTCAAATGTTTCATTTGATGTACTTTTCCTTTCATCCAATGCATTATATTTATTAGATATAACAACCGAGGTTTATTGCTGCACTCTGTCATGTACGTTGATCCAATAAACCTCAATTTTTGATGTGACATAGGTACATGTGTACTTATTAGTTTGCCCTCTTAAATCTTAGAACTTAGATAATTGTTTTACACTCTTATTTTTAAAATTTTATTCAATTTTGCATTTTTAATATCATCCAGCTATCCAAAATATTCTTTGAATCATACGCAAAGTCCATGTCAATCTAATAACTAATACAGATAATATTAAGCTTGTTGTTTTGCATTTAGATGTTTTTTACCAGTCGATAACCGTTTGGAAGTTTCATTGTTGAAACTTCCGCCATTGATGTTGTATGATGTGCTAAATTCCACTTTCGATGGCTGGCTTGTACAGCTCTAAAATAATGAAAGGTAAAAAACAAAACAAATGTTTAACACTATATTAAAACATATATAAAATTCGATTTATCTTCAATTGTACTTCCAAAAACACGGGCACATTGAATCAGTCCTTCATAGCTCCGCTATAGGTACATGAAACTCTCGTACTTCTTGATTATTTAACAAAATAAATACTTTTGCGAACGAAAGCAGAAACGTTCATACGATCAATGTAAAAATCTATAAAATCAATGAACGATTTCGTTGACAGAAGCATACCTATGTTCAAGAAATGTCAGAAAGCTACATATGTAAGTGGAATCAATGAAAAATTGTCATGTTTGGTGCAAATGCCCATGAAAACGAAAAGTTCATGGAATTAATGAATAATGTTCATGAAATCCGAAAATATTATTATTATTAACACCTAATGAAATCAATAATCGCAATTTCATAGTATTAATTAAGTTGTTCATAGCAAGTGAAAAAATGTTAATTAAACAGTTATTGATATTACGAACTATTATATTTTCAGTATTGAATTAGTTGATTAAAATTAAAATTAAAATTCTTAGACCTACCTTTTTTATTTCATTTTTTGAAAAGAAAATTTCAAAAATGTTGGTTTTAATGGGAAATTTTTTCCTTATCCCGTATGTGGTCTGGCACCCGAAGGCTACGGACAGATCATGCTTAGACAAAAAAACGAATGGTAGGGGGGGGGGGGGGGAATCGTAACGGTTTCCGAGATAACGGGACTTTAAGACATTTGGATATGCTTTTGTAGATCACCCTGTAACTTCTGAACGTTTGACCCTACGATGATGTTCCAATGGTGAATACATTTTTTCCCTAACCTTTTCCCGTTTTGAAGTTATGGCTCAACAAAGTTAAAATTTCGGAATTATCACTCGTTTTTTTTTATTTAACTACTATTTTTATCAAAAAATACGTCATCAATACCAATCGTTCATATTGAATTTAAAAAGATCATTTCCAAAAAAGATTTGCCTACTTTCTGGCACTTATTTTTAGCCATTTTCGCTGGAGATGCTTAAGAGCAAACGCAGAAAAGGTTACATTTTGGGTACAGAGTGTGATAGGTCATTTTAAAGCTAATCTTTTGGGCTTTTTAAATTCAATATGAAAAATTGATATTGATGACGTGTGTTTTGATAAAAATAGTAGTTATATAAAAAAAAGCTAGTAAAAATTCCGAAATTTTAGTTTGTTGAGCCATAACTTCAGACCGGAAAGGGTGAGAGAAAAAATATATAGACCATTGTAAAGGTCTAACGATTATCTATCTAAATCATCATCATAGGCTGTAACGTTCAGGAGTTACAGGGTAATTTATAAAAACATACCCAAATATCTTAAAGTCTCGTTATCTCGGAGACCGTTACGACCTCCCCCCCCCCCCTCCCACACTCCTCACCCACCCACGCATACATTTGTTTATCTAAGCACGACCTATCCGCAGCCTTCGGGTGCCAGACCACATACGGGACTCCCTGTATATTGTAAAGAGGATGATCCGATTTTACTAAATCAATCACTAAATCACTCTTTTCGCTAAACACTCTTCATTAGGACGCATTAGTTAGTTGAGTTCGTCGGGGGTTTTCTTGGAAAGCATTCATATAATTTTCTTCATGTTTGATTAAAGCACACTTGCTCTGGAGCATTAGGGTCGATACACTTGCAGTGGCGGAATCTCTTGGAAACCGAGGCTTAATTCTATAAAGAGATTACCTTTACAGACGATGATGATATGACACGAAAACTTTCCCGTTAGATAGATTAAGTTGTTTTTCCTTTGTAAAACCAGTTTTTGGTTGGTAATTATAAATTGCAAAAACTGGTGTTATTTCCCCGAATAACTATCCAGTATATTAAAAACTTTTGGTATTAACCCTTTTTCCAGTATAGGTACGTAAAAGACCTGGACGTTTTGAAAATGTCATTTAGCAACAAGCATCAATTACCTTTGAAGGAAAGCACATCCACCAAGAATCTGGATTCAGCCTAAACATCCCATATTCCGCCCTTTAGTAAATTTCATACGGATGTTACCAGAGCCCTAACAAGGAAATGAATGCATGGTCGGGCGCTTCTCGCTGTTGAAAAGGCCTTCAACTCAGTTTAGACGGTAGGGTTAATATTCAAAGCAAACCAATTCGGTGAACAGATTTACCACAGTCCCCTAACAAACTCTATGTGCATGTCGATGATAAATCTCCGCTCAAAACAATTGCAGCAGGAGTCCCCCAGTTCTCCATATTGGGCCCAATACTCTTCAGTGTCTACACCTCTGACAAAACTAAGTCACGTGTAAGCTCGACTCCTTTAAAATAATGGGGCGTTATAGCTAAGTAGCAAAATCCAAAAGAATTACGGCCGTCTGCAATGAAGGAATATTAAAGACCACACAAAAAGTGAAATATCCAGGCGTACATTTTCGTGAACTCTTGCGATGCAATTTCTGTGCAAAAGCAACCATGTGCAAAGCATTTCGAATACAGAATATAAAACCTATCATCAGGGACGGACTCACAACCCAGAGAAAACTAGAGAAAATGTACAAGCAACTAATAAGGCTTGTCATCACTCACTGCTTATTCATATGGCATTGATTTCCCCCACTTATATGGAATGATTCTTAGCTTGCGTAGGACTCCATAGAAGAGCCAAAAGAAAATACTTTCTCAACGAGGCATTGTACGACGCAGACAACATAACTCCCATAAAAGACTATCTGTTCGATCTAGCGAAAAAAATGAATCGAGAAAATAGCTATTCACCCAAAGCGCATCTTCTCACAGCAGCAAATTTCAAATACTTGTCACCCTTGCCTTTGGCACAACCAAATACTAGAAACATCTACCTCTACGAAGGTAGAGTAACTCTCTATAACATTAAAGAGGATTACTACAGGGGCAATCCCAATAAACTCATTAAGAATCCGGGAATATTTCTGATGAAACCTACCGACATAGGAAAAATTCAGACCTTAACTTCCTTAAACTCCCTAAACATATCCAATCCTTACTCCCTTCTAGTCCCTCCAAACTAAATAACAAACTCTTGCGAGAAATAAATTTATTACAGCTGAAGTGGCGCAGAAGCTGTAGGAAGGGGAATCAACAACATAACGTGGAGTAACAGCCCCCAAAACCAAAGATCTAAAAGAAGAAAAGAGAAGACATCGAATCAAACTGAGGGCTAAAAATTCGAAAGACGGAAACGCACTTGACTTAACTTGGCTTGACTGTAAGCGTTCTCATGCAGTATCGAAATATAGTTCAAGGCAATCTTTTCTGGGAGAAGGAACTTTAAATTCGGCAGATTTTCATTTGTATGTATTGATCGTTAGATTCCATTAATTAATTGATAAATTTAAGTTAAAAATTCATAAAGAGGCAACATGAAATAATCATGAATAACCGTAAACTTGTATAAAATTGGAGCCAAGTCTGCAGGTCGAGAACTGAGTGACAAAACTCTTAAAAAGTAAAATAAAAAAATATTTTAAAAAAGATATTTCTTAAAAAAATAAGGCGATTCATGTTAGCAGCAACCATATACTCACCGCGCGCCATGGGAGTATGTACATATAATGGAAGTGTACAGATGGGCTCCCTGCGACTTAAAGACCGCACTGTGGTTACGCGAAGTCTTTAGAAATATTGCAAAGCTTTCAAATTATGATTAGGAAAATAGATGTTGATAGAGCAGATACGCCAGAGACTAGATCTTTGGGATACCAACGCCATATGCAAAGATCATAATAAAACATACGATAATACATTTTTTTTATTTTTTTTTATTTTTCCCTGACGCGAATCGAACCTACACTTGTTAGAATCAGTCAAGATATATAATAGAAGAATTTTTAAGGACTTTTTATTTTTAACAATTCTAAATTAAAACACAAATACAAGATAAAAGAACAACCGCCTCGTCCGGGGTTTGAAATAGGGACCTTCCGCTTGCCGGGCGACTGTTCTTACCACTGAGCTAACGAGACAGATGATTTTCCTTCTTGCATTTATCAATTTGTAATCAGCCTACTAAGCCACGTTTTGCTTTCAGCGGGCATTAACCAGTAACAATGAAAGCGCACAAATAAATTTTGCAAATTCAATTCATTTTTTTTTTATTGGTAAGAACAGTCGCCCGGCAAGCGGAAGGTTCCAGTTTCAAACCCCGGACGAGGCGGTTGATTTTTCTTCTTGTATTTATGATTTAATTTAGAATCGTTAAAAATAAAAAGTTCTTAAAAATTCTTTTATTCTCTATACGATAATAATTGATTTTTTTTCTTCTGAAAATTCCTTCCTTTTGAAGACAAATACCCAGTCATATATCTTATGCAATGGCTAAACCCGAAAGCTCTTTACTTTTTTGCTTTTTTCAAAAGTTTATCAAGAAAATCTTAAAATAAAATTTTGATCAGAACTTAAAATCGATCTAAATAGCTAATAGGAAAGCGCAACATAATTTTCCGTTGTGCAAATAAAGTTACACTCGTGTGACAACAACGAGATTTTCACCATGACGCGTGGTCATTTTGAAGCTCGTGTGACATTTTGGCTTTATACTTATTTATTTTTCGAAAAATATATTTTTTTTTGTTAACCCTTAACCATTATTTCACAATATCGTCTTTTTCGGTATGAATAAAGATTTATCGACAACTTCTGAAACTCTGCACACGGACTTTGAAAAAAAAGAAAAAAAAAGCAAATTAAGTTCGAAAATGAGACAATTCGGGCAACTTCTTCGTGGGGTTATCATATAAAGATTTCGTCTTTCACTATATATTTGGACACTACCTGAGCCCGCGTAAACGTAGAGTGCTGAAATTTTATACACAAATAGTAAACATTCACAAAGGGCTAAATTGTGAAACCCCTGGTTGGTGCTGCCATATAAAAAAAAAATAGGATTTTTACGTATACTGTGAAATATATCAGTCCTGGATGTTTCTATTGTACTGAAAAGCTCTTCAGATTATGAAAATCTGTGAAATTGACTAAAATTAATTTTACTATCCGACGAACCGTTATAGAAATAAAGACGAAAAACCACTTCAAAATCAAACTTGCACAGATGGGTGACCATACGAAATTATATACGGGCACTCATCCAGGGTATCATAAGAATTGGCCTTATACTTGTTCTCAGTAATTTTTTTATTTTCTTATAATTTTCTACTTTTAATCGACTATTTTCTATTACTATTATCTAGATTTACCTAAATTTTGCAACAAGGAAATACAAATTTTTAATTAAGTCTTTAAAGAACATAGGCAGTCGTATGATTTGCGATATCGATAATATGTGTTGTTCCTTCATGTATATAATTTTACCCAATAATTTTAAATTGGGTACCTCAAAAGTGAATTGTAAAACATCTTGATATTGACCTTAAAAGTGATGGAACTAACTCAACCTGAATAATAGCTTTTGTTTAATATTTCTTCTTCTTCTTCTTCTTCTGGTTGTACATAGCCTTCGTCAGATAAACATCGTGTTCTATAATTTCGATAATAAAGCTCCCATTTAAGATAAATATTCTACTTAGCCTGCGGGTACTACAAGAGAAACTCATCAGAAATTTCCCAAAGCTGTAAAGCATATGCAAAACCATAAATTACAAGAGTTACTATTTTGGGTGTGCTCCGAGCCACTAAAAGAAAATATCCCTTATTCACTTCCATCATTGGTATTGGAACAAGCTAAGTAATATAGCATCATTTGTCAATGTGTTCTCTGTATTATCCGTTTATCCATTCAATCACATTCCTTACAGTCCAATCCCATCATAATAATATGGAAGAAATGCAAATGTATCAAATATTCGTTGGATTCAGGATTAAAATAAATAAAAAGATAAAAAAAGATTTGTGCACCTCTAATTATTGTTAAAGCCCACCACTACTACATCTCTCAAAAATTTAATTTCATTAATACTGTCGGAAGTATTACATCTCAAAATTAACATAAGAGTTGAATTTGAATTCTCAGGTATACTGCGAAAACCTTTTAAATTTGATTACCTCAAGAAGTTGTCCTAGATTATGTGAATTTATAAAACGAATACTTCAAAGTAGAATCCTCCTTTCCCAGTAGAAATTTTTCAAAGTATGTACATGACTTGAATTTTTCATCAGCATACGTGTGGTGAGGAGGGGCACTTTCAGTTCTGCTGTCATTTCATGTGAGTATAGCATGTGATTTGAGAATATTTCAAAGTCAAAGATAGGTTTTCAGGGAATGTTACATATTCACCTGAGACGTTTCCTATTTACTAAAACCCTTTTTGCTTGTGGATTTTCTTTAAGTTTTCTGGTTCACATTTTTTTTTCTACAGGTCGTAGCAAATTAACTCTGGAGGATGTCCTCGTTTCATTATTTAGGGAAATTTGCAACTATGTGAAGTGATGTGAAAAATACATAACTCCTGATGAGTCTCCTTAAGGACTTCACAACGTTAGTAATAAGTAATTGACGAAGTGTAAACTGCAAATTCTTTCAACACTCTCATAATTAAATGCAGATATATCTTGGCGGATTATTTTTTCTCTTTCTCTTTTTCGCACATTCATTACACTCCAAATGAGAAATACACATACATATAGTAAATTTGGTAGAATCCCTAAGTAAAACAGTGGCTTAAGATGGTAATAGCGTATTTGGATTCCATGGATATATAAAGGGTTTTCCAATAAGAGGTGTTATTTTGATATTTAAAGAAAAATGCCATTTTTTGAGATAAATGATCGGATCTTTATTTCATTATAAAGAGGAAGGTATGCCGTTCATAATGGGAAATAACATCAGCCAAATGACCACCACGACCACGCCTACAGGACCATATCCTTTTCATGAAATTTTCCATAACCAAATCGCAAAATGGCTGCCCTATGTCCTCGATAGCGTCACGAATTTCATCTTTGAGGTCTTGAATCGACGCTGGGCTGTTGGCGTAGACCTTCTCTTTCACGTGGCCCGAAAGGAAGAAGTCGCAAGGTGTTAAGTCACAAGATCTCGTTGGCCAATTGTGATCACCTCTTCGAGAGATAACACGGTCCGGAAACTTTTCCCGTAAAATATCAATGGTTTCGTTGCTTGTATGGCACGTAGCGCCGTCTTGTTAAAAGTAAACATTGTCCAGATCAATACCATCCAATTCCGGCCATAAAAAATCATTAATCATCTGTCGATAGCGCAATCCATTCACCATAACTGTTGCTCCAGCCTCATTTTCGAACAAGTAAGGTCCAATGACCCCGCGGGACCATAAACCGCACCAAACAGTCACACGTTGAGGATAGAGAGGCTTTCCAACAATAACTCTTGGGTTTTCCGAGCCCCAGATGCGACAATTTTGCTTGTTGACGAAGCCATCGAGGTGGAAATGGGCCTCATAACTCAAGATGAGTTTTCGATGGAATTCCGGATCATTTTCATGCATTTCAAGGACCCAATCAGCAAAGACTCGACGTTGTTGATGATCGGCCGGCTTGAGTTCTTGTGTTAACTGAACTTTATAAACCTTAAGACCCAAATCTTTATGCAAAATACGGTGTAATGACGTTTGTGGAATGCCTAATTCCAAAGAACGACGAGGAATGGACAAACCTGGGTTTTCTTCAACACTTTCGGCTACAGCAGCAATATTCTCGGCTGTTCTTGAGCGACGTGCACGGGTTTTATTCTTCACATCACTAACTTGTGCCGACAGCTCGAATTTTTCTACCAATTTCTGTATTGCGGTCCGACAAGGTGCTTCACGACGACCCAAATGTTCAAGTTTTGCGAACCGTCTCTGCCACATTTTCACTATTTTTATAGTGAATTTTAATAATTTCAATGCGTTGTTGAATCGTGTATCGTTCCATTTTTATTAATGGCGTTGTTTCTACTTGTCAAATGTCAAAAAATGGCAGCTCCAAAAGTGACATCTACCGAAATAGCGGGCTAATTAAAATAACACCTCTTATTGGAGAACCCTTTATAATAGAAACAGTGTTATTTTTACCTGTGTGAGGTTTGTACGATTAAAGGATTGGCATTCGGAATTCTTTATAAATAAACAACGTTGTTCTTGCTCTTGTATTTATATTTGTGTCACTTAGCTAAAATTACATTTTTAAATAAAAGCATCATTCAAAATCAACGTTTTTTTTTTCTATTTCAAACTATCTGTTCAGCAATCTGTGTCAACCCTATTGGTTAAAATTATCAGACTCCTTTGCATTTCCTAAATTAAAATATTTTGTTTGGCACATCAAGATAAATCTTTTCAAAGGACGATTTGTGGTTGCATGTCTTCGCCATGTCAAATTGAAAAATATGTGAAGAAATCTAAAAAATAAATTATAGACAAATTTGCAAGTAAAATTTAGAAACATATCTGTCTTTTTTCAGTAGAATTTGTAACATTAGTTTGCTAAGTGAAAGTAAATTTAATCGTATTTTTATTAAATTACTTTTGATAAAAATTTCAGTTCGTAGGATCGTAAAATTTTTCAAAACCAATTCCAAAAGTTTCAAGTTCCGAAGAACTTTTAGTACATTGAAAACGTCATGTAATTACTACATGTAAAATTTGTTGTGAACAAACTTAGCATTGATGACGCGTTGCTTGTAAACTCTTGCAGAATTTATCTGAGGTATAGAGACATTAGACTAAAAGCTGACGACCGAAATACTTACGTCATTTAACAAGCAAAATTTTCCATCTTATTATACTCTCTAATATCATTGATAACTTATTCGAAAGTCTGTCTGGTTTCCAGTGGTGGAAAGCGCTACGGGACGACCGCGAAGGCTTAAAAAATCGGTTGAAATACGTGATTTCATAAACACTGATTTTTGGTGTGGCAGCAGAGAATGATATTTCATGATCAGCAATAAAAATGGCAGACAATTTGGATCGTGGGAAAGTGGTAGCAGACAGCAACAAAGATGCGAAAAATGTGCAGAACTAAGTGATACCACAATAACTCCAGAACGCGTTCACTTAGAGTGCTGAAATTTAGCACACAGGCTTTTTCTAAAAAATAAAGTTAATTTAAGTTCGAAAACGGGACCAATCAGCAATTACCATCATAGGGTTGCAATACAAAAATTTCGCGTTTCACTATATATCTGGGCGTTGACGTAGAGAGCTGTAATTTGGAACATGGTGCTTTCATAGCAATAGCTCTCAAGGTCCACACATTCTCAGGTAGTTTTCAAATATGTAGTGAGAAACCAAATTTTTGTATGGCAATGCCAAGAATAGGTTGCCCGATTTAGTACATTTTGAACTTGTATATAGTATTGCTATGAAAACGCCATGTACCAAATTTTCAGGCACTGCCCAAATTTATAGTGAAACACGTAATTTTTGCATGGAAACCCTATGATGATTTGCCTGATTGGTCCCATTTACGAATATAAGCTTACTTTTATTTTTAGCAAAGCCCATGTGTAAAATTTCGGCACTCTAAGTGAAAGCCTACTTTACCTAAATCTTCAATCAATAGAAAAAGTCGAAGAAACTAATGGGAATAAGCAAAAATAAATATTTTAATGAATTGTTTTACAAATGTAACAGAGTTTGTTTGATTTAAGATTCTTAATATTTCACTACTGCACGATTTCGTTTTAATATTAAGAACCTCAGAAATCACATTCATAGATACATATATAATCCACCTTTTAAGAATGAAATTATTTTTTCAAAACTTTTTTCATCAGGAACATCGACCAGAACGTCATCCACTATTGTACCGCCATTTGCTTTTGATATGTCGTCTGTCGATATACTTTTCATTTTATAGTTCAGTCAAATTAGATTAAAATAGTGCAAATAGAAAAAAATAACTGGTGAAAAGCTACAAATTGCTGGAGACCTTTATTTTGGAATACTTTTGAAGATTATCAAATTCCTAACCTCTACCTCCAAGGCTCGATCTAATCCAGTTTTTTCAGCATATCTCGGTAATCCTTAATTCGATCGCGATGAAAGTTATTAGAAAAATTAAAGCTCATTAAATTCTCTATAAAAAAGGTATAATTTATTTTATTTATATCTTCATTAGCATCTCTGTAATACATCAGTAAAAACAGCACCAATTTTTACTTACACGCTGTGCTCTTGAATCAATGTTTCAACGCGTGTAAGATAACATAAAAATTCTAAGAAAAAATTGTACAGTAAATTTCCAAGAAAAAATGTAGGCCTTTCCTGCATCAGGTCGAACAATCTTTGATTTTAGATTGGAATTGGAGCCAGGCATTGCTGGTTTGACCCTTGGTTACGTCATCAAAGATTCTACGCTCAGTTTGTATCACTGATATGCATAACGTAGACCGCTAACACTACTGACATTGCCTACATTATTATGGATGGGATCACTTTGCTATAGTTGTCTCTTTTTGCATTTTCCAAACGAATGTATAGAATAGAAATAGATGGCAAATATTAATGCGTATGAGAAACATTACACACAAATGTGATCATTTTTCTTGATTTAATTTAATTTTTATAATAACTTTCATCGCGATCGGATCAACGATTACCGAGATATGCCGAAAAAACTGGATTGAAGCACCTATTTTTCAAGATGGCGGGTCGAGCCTTAGAGGCAACCGGGAGGTACCAGTTATTTTTTCTAGTTTTTCTAATTTTTCATAAAAGCTTTATATAATTTTTTCTAGTTATTTCAACAATGTCAGTTTGTAACAACATGTTACGAGAAATCCATTACGAAGATCGGAGCTTTCTATCGATGAGACCCATTTTAAGTAGAAACTCACCATCTGATAGCATCCAAAACAACGCTAATCATCATTTTGGAAAATTCAGTGACTAATTTTGTGTTAAAGTATTTTTGGTTAAAGAGAAATAAGTATTTATTTTGAATCTGTACCTCTTTTTAGCACTTTGTACTGTGTCCACAGATTTCTGATGTTGGGTTGGAAGGCTAAAATTTAACAATGATGTATGAATATTGTTTCGTAGAACTGTGGAATTTCTGAAACTTACCGTAAAATTCTTATAAGGTGTTTTTGAAAAAAAAAAAAAAAAAAATAGTAAAGTTATATGAAACAAAAATTGTGTCAGTTTCAAAATTTCGAGTTTAACCCAAGATTAGTAAACTATCGCAAAACGTACAATAGTAAATCGGCGATTCGTAGAAATAATAATTTTCGCATTGTTGAAACGGCTCATTTGCTGTTTATCTTCTTATTTTGTATATTGTTGCCAGTATGATATGCAGTGTCGTCGTAATCGTAAGCCTTTGGCATGAGAAACTAGAGCTTTTGAAAAAAACAAAAAAAAAATTTAAGCACTACTATAAGCATCATTTGGGGGTTTTTTAGAAGATTATTCACTTATCTACCCAGAAAAATAAGCAAAGATGCAAGTAAGTATCTCAAGGGCTTCTACAGCCATCACTTGGAAGCTTTATATTAAGGGCTAATTTCATATACTTTTCCACGAATCTGTGAATTTTTTCACTATTGTGCAAAGTAACACAATTCACATTTGCAATGTGAGCTCAGAGTGATCAGAAGCAATCTGCTGAAGTTCTGGCTAATAAAACGGAGAATATTTGCTTTTTTAATTAACTTAAGCTTTGCGAAAGACACCTTCAAAAAATTTCTTCGTCAATTGTTTAGGATATCTCCTAGAGCGCCTCTTAAGAATAGCATTGAAGCGGTCGCTTCTACATATGTATACCTATGTAAAGAAACAATGAACTGAGATAGGAAAAGGCAGAGCTACTAGCTTCCAGGGAAACATTTCAGGAGGTTTCTTAGAGCCTTCTTTTTCACAGTGGGAATGACAGTGTCTTTCGGCACGCAGTTATAGTGATAGTGCCGATATTGCGTTATGGCAATTGTATTTTTTGTTCTTGTTGCAGCGTAAAACAATTTTATATTATGAATCCATATAAATTAAAACTCATATTCTAGTTTTATTGTTTTTTGGTATTATCATCTCATATGGCCCTTCAATCAGGTGAAATAGATCGTGTACTCGACCAGCTAAGTGATGAAGACGACAATATCAACCAGAAAGAGTAGCAGAGAGTGAACTAGAAGACAACTTAGAATTTGGAATTCATCAACTCACCGAGAGTGAGCAGGAAAAAGAAGTTGATATTCACGCTGACTCAGTTGTAAGCTCAAACACAGATGCTCCGATTTCCCACTTACAGAAACGCCACAGACCAATAGAACCTTCTTTCTTCAGCTCTGAATATCCCATAGCCGGAGGAGATTAGAGGGTGACCGCAGGATTATTTATCCGGGACGTGCTCTTTGAGGTAAATTTATGGCCATATGGCCAATAAAGCCAAGGTCACGAAGAACACGCCGAGCGGCTTGAAATATTGTACGCTTCTTTATAGTGATATTTTCTCTTATTTATTAGTAATGAAATGTTTGAAAAAATGGTTATATACATGAATGTTGAAACCGAAAACGCTGAGTTACGCTAAGCAATATAAAACTACTACTCCCACTGAGATAAAAGAGTTTCAAAGCCTCACTTGGACTATTTCTTATATCTGCTGCGACTCAAAGCTTGCATGTCAGCTGACACATTTGAGTTTCTAATAAACTGTCCACGTTTGGAAGATAAAAATACCCTTTCTAGTAGAAGAGATAACGACAAGCTTTCAGCCATTAGAAGACGTTTCTTGAGAACTGTAAAAAGTTGTATAAGCCAAATTCCTACATAAATATATACAAACAATTTTCGAGGATGTTGCCCTTTTCGTATTACAAGCCGACTAAGCAAAATAAATATGGTAATTAATGCAGCGAATGAGATACCAAAGATAATATAGTTTTATTATTTTATAACTCAACCAAGGGAGCAGTAGATAGCCTAGACCAGATGTGTTCTATTACATCCAACAATAGAAAGACACAAAGATGGCTACTTTTTTTGTTTTACAACAGGTTGAATCTGATGATTATAAATTATTCGTAAATTATGTTAAACAGAACAAGATAACAAATCCTTATAGGGATGACTTCGTTTTGAATATGGCTGTATAACTTATGAAGCCACATCTGACAGAGCGATTAATTATTTCAATTTAATGATATTAGAGAATCCCTAAAAATGTTATGTTCGCACGAACGCGGCGTTAATATATTTAGCTGGACCACTGACATCTGTCATCCAAAGTGTACGAGAGAGATGTCAATGGCAAAATCTGATGCAAAGAGGAATGTTGAAAGTGGATTGGCAGTGAAAATGCCGGTAATAGGGTAAGAGGTGATTATGTTTGTTTTTGTTTTCTTTTATTTCGTTTGTTTAAAAGGTTTTTGACTGAGTAGCTGCTGGTGGCGTAAGCAGCTTGGTGTGAGTTCTTGAAAGGAGTAATTTGTTTTACGGAAGATTTCATTATGAATAAGAAGAAAAAATAATATGGCAGTATCGGTGACATCCAGTCACATACATAAGTACAATTTTTTTTTAATTATCATAATATCTGAGAACATTAGGCCCATCGTGACATCCAGTTCTATAGATAAGTACAGTTTTCGATGCGATAGCATAATATCTGTGACCTTGAGATCACAACAAAGCTTATTTTCAAATTGAATCAGTCATGGAAGTGCTAAATAAACGAGAACCAAGTTCCAGAAAAGTTTTTTTGTGTCCAACTAAGCTAAGTAAAATGTAATGTAAGAAACTAATATCTCCGGGTCATTACATGAACATACGTCCATGTTGCGTAGAATAAAAGAAAAGTTTCTGTTTTTTTCTGATCTCTTAAGTCCAAAGAATTTGAATTTATGTTCCTACTTCCAGAATAATATTTTTTGTCGAACATTTTAGTATTTTAATGTTTAGTAACAAGGTCACTCAGAGGCTAATTTTGTAATCTAGGGTTAAATTTTCGAAATGGAGAAAAAATCATCTAATAAAACGTTAGAGAATGTTTTATAAAACATTAAAAAAAAACATATCTAACTTCCGTAATACCCAAACGACTATGCGACTGACCAAATTACCGTACAGTTTCCTCGCCGTCTCACCTAGACGTAGATGGCCAGTTGTCAACTATTCATGGAACACCCTAAATAATCCGTCCATATGCAGAATGGATGCTTAATGTGTGATGCATTTATAATATATATTTTGCCATAACATCAATGAAGCATGTAAAGACATTCAAAATAATTACTGCTATTATCCACTAACTATTCCAAACAGATTAGGTAATGTTCGCTAAAGACCTACATGTCGCTTTATTCCTGCAATTCGACATTAATGCACAAATTCTGATATGAACGTACTGCTTTTATGCACTAATTTTATACGTGTCATGGACAA
Organism: Dioctria rufipes; assembly: GCA_963924295.1. NCBI lineage: Eukaryota > Metazoa > Arthropoda > Insecta > Diptera > Asilidae > Dioctria > Dioctria rufipes. The sequence goes on from OZ002741.1 coordinate 193,803,898, forward strand.
ATTGTATGCCTGCAGCATGAGAAAATTATTTTATAGTTGATATAGTGTCACACATTTGGTCGGTAAATACTTGTTGACATGCAACTTGCTAATTGGTACTTAACATCCAGAAAAATTAATTTCGCAGGTTTAGCTCGGAACATGCAGTTTTATTTATTTTCAATTTAATTTTGTCAATGCATGCTTGGGATAAGTTGACATTACGGAACCGCACAAAGCCTTCAATTGAAAGTCAGTTATTTCCCGCTGTACTCGAATGTATATAAAGCCTTTGAGAATGTTTTCAATTAAATCAGTGTTGTGAGCCCAATTCGGCTAATAATAGGTGAAATTTGTTCCAATTGACCTTAATCTGTAGATAAAGTGTTACCCTAGCGTAACTAAAACCTCAATTAATACTTTTATTCTATGTAAATATTATTCGTATATATAATTAAAAATTACAAAATTGAAATGTACATACAATTAAGCTAAAAACTAACAATACCTTAGCTAAGCTTCTCTTTAAATTAATCCTTGGATGAAGTGAAATGGATTTATTATGAATAATGACAATTAAACAAGCAACACTTAACAGATTTTGGATATTGCATACTATAACTTGTACAATGAAAACGTCACGATACCTTAAGAAGCGAGAAGAGAAGAAAATTCTCAGCATATTAACAAATTTCTAAATGAAAACAATTCTAGAATTACTTTGCCTCTTTGCTGGACTTTCTATAGAAAGCAGATTAAGCCTTTCCAAATACCGCTACAGAGCTGTGCGATAATACCAATTGCACGCAAAGTAACTCTAAAAAACATATGTCGGACTACGTCAATTTGGTCAACGTATATAGAGCAGAAAATATGATTGGTAGAGCCTTGCATTGGTTTAAGTAAAATATTATTATTATGATGCACGAAAGAAAACCGAAAAATAAAACAACACCGAAATATTTATTTTTGTCGATTTAATTTGAAATTCAATCATATGAATGAAATTAAGATGTGACGAATTTGAACGAAAATTAGTTTATTTGAAATGGTATTGACATTTACATTTCACTTGACAATTCCTCACTGTGAGTAAAGATCATGACAGAGTTCAATAATTTAATTAAATGCAATAGGTCAATTTTATTAAGGTGGACTGCCCTCTCTTTCATCTTGTGTAGAGGCCATAAATATTCCCTGGCTATTTACAAATGCTACCGAGAAAATTTGCGAGCATTGGAATAGTTGCAAAGCATTTACACTGAAGATATTTTGTTTGTTGAAAGAGACCAAAATATAACAAGAGTTGCAAAGAGCAACTTAAGGTTCGAAATACCTTTTAAATTGCAAAAACAGAAGGACTTGGACGCGCCTGAATTGACTCAATGAAAACATATTAGAGTGATCCTGTAATAATTACTTTATTTTTGGTACCGAATTTGCACTTACTGTGAAACTGAGATTCCAAGCCATAAAAAAACTAAGTTTAACGACGACTATCGGGTAAACGTACCTTTTATCTTATAGTTACCACAACTGTAGAAAGAAATAGAGGTATAGCTGAAAAATATATATATTTATATATTTAAAGAAAATTGGACTATAATATTGCTTCTATAGAGGTGACAGTTTAACAGTTTACATTAACAATAAAAAGAAGATAATTATAATTTACCTGAAAATTGAAAGGGAAATTACAAGAATATTTTACATACCTGTAAATGATTCACCTTCTTTTTGTGAAGAATTTTCAAAACAAAACATCCTTTCTCATTAAACCACACCCAAGGATAAAACTAAGATTTTGAATAGCTTATTCTCAAAGATATCACCAAACAGAAAATCAAGAAATTTCGAGACGATATTCTCAATGGATTTGTAAAAATAGAGATAGACATTTGCAATAGACTACTATGAGACCTACGCACAGAGAAGAGTACACTAACCCACACACTACAAGCACTTCTACCGCAAAACATCTACACAATTTATATAAAGTCACAAAATAATAAATAAATTGGCATAATATACACTACGGAAGCAAAACTCAATGACAAATTTACAAGAGACAATAATCTGCACATTAACAACAGCAACTTTATGAATGAACACTGACAGATGTATAAATCTTACAGGATTCACAATTTGCTCTGGCATGCTTTTCATACTGGGATTGGGACCATAATTTGCTACAAAATTGAGAACAGACAGAAAACAAATTATAAACATCATAGCGGACGTTGAAGACATCATACACTGCAACGATGGTGATACCTGGAAGCTTAATGTCAGAAACTGCATAACACGCACCTTGGCAAAATAGATCGAGAAATCACCGCATTTCAATATTCAAGATCGACGAATAAATAACGCTTTAAGTGACAGAAACACATATGAAGTTATGTACAATCATAACCCCAACCGAATAAAACAACTTGTACAGAAAAATAATGCAAATAATCCTAACAAAATTATTTAAAAAAATGTATCTTAACCAAATTACTACGATTCCTCAAACAAAAATCCTCAGCTGAGTAATCATTGTAATGTCTCTGTGCCGTCGTGGGATGCCGTGGGCTGATTATATCGAATGTAGCTGCCTACAGATTCGGACTCCAACTGCACATACACACATGCAATTATCACTCAGCAGAGTGTAGAGTGAGCGTAGAATGTTAAAGTTACTTTGTAATCAAAACTAATTTATTATTTTGTTAAGGAATGTATATAAGAAGTATAGCCTTTGGGAAGGTAACGAACCAAGCTTTAAATTATTAGAAGACTATTTTCCTGTATGGATAGTAGTTTAGGCTCTATAGCATATATAAAGTCAATGTTTGGCACTTTTCCATAAATATCAATATAGAGCATTTTAGATAACGGACTCCCAACGCACACATAAAGATTTATTTTTCATGGCATGGGAAATATTATCGAGTGTTTCGATTAGCAGCATTTACTAGGTCAGGTCCGTGACACTACTACATATAATGTACCCAACTCCTACATTTGCAAAGATTTCATGAATAACATACATATCTCGCATAACGATCGCCTAATCTCGTTTGACGTTACACAATTATACACTAACATTCCGTATGACAAGGCGATTAGAAGTGTACTACGAAGATGTCCCAAGATCAAACAAGTCAGCCGAATCTCCAAATGCATCATAACAGTGTTACTAACTCATGCCATAGATGAGACATTAAAAATTTTCAACAATAGACATACCCGCATAAAATTCCCCATTGAAAAGGAGGATGTTACATCACAAAGCATTCCTTTTTTCGATATTAGGCTATACAGAGAAAATAACAAACTCTCAACAAATTGGTACATCAAACCTGTGGCATCGTAGAGACTATTAAATTTCTTATCGGCTCACCCCCACAATATGAAAATCAACATAGCCCTTCCATTTGCAAAAAGCGTGATAGCCTTGAGTGACACAAGGTTTTATAATAAAAGCTACAGCCAAATTCGTCAAATCTTGGCCTAAAACAACTACTCTACCAGCATCATAAACAAAATAATAAAAGATGACAAACCTGCACCAGGTAGCAATAACAAAACAACAGACAATACACGTAGCCTAAACATAAAAATCCTGATTTACAAAAAACTCATATGCACGCCATATATAAGAAACAAAATCATTCCTTCTCTGCACAACAAGTCCCAAAACAAATTAAGCCAAATGTTGTGTACAGACACCAAAACAAAAATCGTAAACCCAATGAAGGGCGCCATATACGAAATAAAATGCAAGACGAATAATTACAACAAGGTCTACAGTGGCGAAACAGGAAGAGTCATAATAACACGCATGCGTGAACACAGAAATGATTTTAATAGGACATCTAAGCTTACACAGAATGACAGCCAACAACGGAAAGATGAGAGGAGCTATGGCATGGCCTGTCTTTCACACGCAATTAAAAACACACAAATTTTTGATTTTGAAAATGCCGGAATCCAACACAAAGGGCAAAATTGGAAAAGGAGGAAACATATAGAAGCTCTCTACATACAATCAAGAAAACATAACGCAACAAATTTCAATATCGACACACAATACATTCACTCACGATATAAAAACTTAATAAATACATGCATGCACTCTATTTATGGCCTTTCCCACTAGAGCGGGATGAACTTAGTACTGCTTCAGCAAAGTGTTTAGTTGATATCTTCAAATTTTGTAGTTTGTTAGTCGCCTTAGTTTGTCTTTCTTTGATTGTTACTTTATTTTTTTATCTAATTTTATTTAACATTTTTTTTAAATGTTTGTAATATTGATGTTGATTAGGTATGTGATATTTCTTGGATTGCGGCTTTTTTATCTCTCTTTCGTTTTTAACCCTTTTTCTTTAAATCTTTGACATAAGGTCCAAATTTTTAGGTGAATCACTTACATTAATTTCTTTTGAATAATTAATATTTTTGATTTGTATCACCCTTTTTTGTTAGCCTTGATAATGGTCTGAACCATGAGTCTGGAAAATAACAATGGCTGAAACAACCATATGGTTTTTTTTTTCCGAAATAAACTGTATCACCGGGTCGTATAACCCCATACCGTCCATATCTACAGGAATTTTCAGCAGGTATACCACTTTCTTTCAAATTTTATATGTAGTTATTCAATGTAGCCAGTAAGGACGAAAATGACATAACCGAAGATATCTTTTTCGTATACCTTTTTCGAAATGTTTACTATACCAAAAGATAGCCCAGCTTATGACTGATATTTTTTGCTGTTAGCACTTTGATGATGTCTCTGTGCATTTTCTAGATAAATGATAAAGTAACACTACGTAATATCTTGATAATAAAGGGGTAAACTGGAATTTTACATATCTATATAACACTTTCGTTTAGTTTTCTTTCCGGAATTAAAAAAATGTTGTCCAAATGTATCTTTAATAAGGAAGAAAAGGATTTTTTTCTTATATCATTTTCCAAGCCCTTTTTCAAGGATTATTGCTATGCCAAATGACAGTGTGATCAATGCTACGTAACTTTTATATTAGATCTTTTTTGATATTTCCGCACATTTTCGACAAAAATTCCCAGAGAACATGTTACGTAGGACACCCTGTATATTTGTGCACTACTCGAAAAGGCTCAACCTAGCGAGCTGAAGCTTTGTGTACACACCGTTTTCATAAAAATAGTAAATAAAATGAATAAAATGAAATAAACCGGATTTTTATATTATTTACATTTTATTAACATGTTATTGGTCTTAAACCATTTATCACTTTCTCAGTTTTCATTTATAAATTTATGCAATGAACGATATCAATTAAGTGTGTGCATATGGTATATTTATTTATACATTTTTGTACACCTGTTCACTTGTAATATAAGTTTTACTTGTAATACTAGTTTGGTTTTTAGTTTTATTGTAAACGAAGTTTCTTGCCCTCGAAATGAAAGATTAAATTTGGTAATCCTCCGATGAATGGGTTAAATCCCTTCCATAGAGTTGTTACCATATGTAATCCATCTGTTATACATGGTTATACTTATACAGGGTATCCAGTAAATGGTGCGAAACTCGAAAGCTGTGGATAGGTCATACTAAACGGATCAAAAACTTGTATGCGCGAGGGAGGTCCCAGCTGTTTCCGAGATAACGGGACTTAAAAATATTTGGGTATGCTTGCATATAGTAGATCACCCTGTAAATTGTACACGTTACACCCTAGGATGATTATATAAACTTTGATAGATAGATAATCATTGGGCCTTTTCAACGGTTTATAAACTTGCTCCCTTCTCCCCTACTCTTTGAAGCTATAGGCCGTGACACATTAATACCAGAAAGCAGTGACAGAAACAGAAGCAGAAATCCGGCATTTCTGCTTTGTCAACCACATTGAAAGCAGAAGCAGAAAAAAGTGATTTGTCAATTACACATGCAGGTGTTATAATTTTTAAAAAGTTGATGTTAACTGTTAATTAATTTGTTATTTCTAACCAAATTAATTAATTTTTCCTCCAAAGACATTTTGTTTTTCTCGCATTAACACTTCAAAAGAAAGGACGTTGTGACTAATTATCTGGCCTTTATTATGATTTCCGTGCAATTTCTATTTACTACTGTTATCGAACACTGTTTATCATTATTTCTCCTAATAGTATGTCGCAAAATTCAGGGATCCATTATTCTAATTCATCCTTAAACTTGAATCAATAAGATATTCTCCCTCCGCATATGATATCATGAAGGAATTACACCGTTGCTTGTTTTCGCCAGGACGAGCGCGTAGATAAATCACTGAAGATAACACATTTCCAAAAGTTTCTGAAGCTCGTAATATAATATATTATAAGATTGTTCCACGAATGGCTTCTTTATTATCTGTAGCCGGACCTGGTTTCACAAGCATTCAAATTTATATTTATGGTAGATTCTGGGCAATCAGACTAACTCTTGCATGTACTTACTTTTTTACATTATACGTCCGTCAAATAGCCAGTAATTACTTCTGAATTTCATGTACAGGTATAGTTTCAATAACTCCACAACCAAAAGCTTTAATAAGTTTCCTTTCTCTACTTCATTAATTACAATATTTGTAAAATAGTTTTTACTTTTCTGTGAATTTTGCTCCAGCATTAAGACTCTGTGAGTAGCAGAATTTGATAAGCTTTCCCGTTTACAGTCGCCTGAATAACGTCCTCATTATTTTTCACCTTTGGTCTCCTTCTTGGGAGAGTAAGGCGGAAATTTTCTTTCTTGTTACAGAAAATTTTAGGTGACAATCATAAGAATGCTGTTTTCAAAATTAAATCTTAGAATTTTGTTTGTTTCTGTTGGAGGGTACTCAGAAATATTGCAAAATGCAAAAGTTCTGATTTCTTAAAATTCGACACTGTTGCAGCATGTTACTTTATTATATACAAAATTTCCAAACATTTTATATATGTTTTAGATCAAAAATTTCGTACAAATTTTGTTGTTGCACATTGTAGTGCGCTCGCTCAATCCAATCATAATTTTAAGGTCTTTTAACATTTTGTAGATACCTAACTACTGGTCTACATTTTCCATTGGCTCCTCTGAGTCCAAGATTAGGATTAGATCACTCATTGCTTTGCATTGCGATCTATTAATATTGCTGAATTTATTTGCTTAGTTTATGCTACAGTGGCGGACTTAATTATAAGTTCATGCACAAAATTACACCTAAAATATACATGCAAGATTGAGTACATTTTTATTCTGTGCGTATTGCAAAATGCAAAAGCAAAAAATACTGATAAGATTAATTTCTCCAACTTATAATTTACTCAAACTCAGTTAGTAAATTTCATGCATTTCAAGCGGATCCAGACAAACTTATAATTTCAGTAAATTGGAAAGTTCTATTTATGAAATTTGAAGGAATTAGATGGAAGTTTTTGAATTAGATGAATTATTTGCACTGTGAGAAACTATTTTTTTTTTTTTTAAATTAATTAAATTTCACGCTTTCTATACAATAATGACACTAGGGGTGGTGTTATTAATGAAGGAAAGGGTAAAAATTTATATGCACAAAGGAAACTTCTGCTTCAACCTCTAAATTGCAAGAAGGCTTCATAATGCATGCGTCACTAATAATTACATATATTAAAAAGAAAGTTACAATACCATCAGATGAACAGGCTGAAAACCTACAATAAATGAATGTCAAAAACGGCTAACAAAAGTGTGAATGCTTCTTAAGTTCGAGCAGATTTAGACTTGCCTGTAACGGTGCAACAAGTAAGAGGATTTCTGAGTGGCAGCAACCACTTAATATGGACAAAAAGGAAGCCTAAACCATTACTAAAGGTGAGGCACGAAATTACAAGATTACTGTTTGCGGATATCTAGCCCACATGTCTTACAAAGATGACTGGAGAATGGTTGTTTTCAGAAGTTTAATTTAGACAAGCCTGATGGATTTTAAAACTACTGGCAAGATCTAAGAAGACATAATGAATCGCTACTCTCCCGTTATTTCGGTGGCAGTTCGGTTATGGTTTGGGGATGTTTCTGTTACAAGAATATATTCCAAAAAGTATGCTGAGCTTCTCGAAGATTTGCTTATAATCAAAGAAGAAATAAAATATGTTAAATTATCTTTGAGAAAAGTAGTGAAAGAATGTTCTCATGGATTCTATCTAGATATTTAGGTATATTACATTTATATTATATTTTCTGGGATCGTAACTTTTGTAATCTGCGAAGAATCAAGACTGACATACATCAGCATTCACACCACTGTTTTGACGTTCCCGAATCGTGTCCCTATCCCCATCTTACCTTGATGTGTTTTCCATCATAGGATATCCCCTAAGCTTGTCTTAATAATATAAAAAGAAGTATGTATAAAATATAAAAAATCCAAAGGTCCTACCTAAGGTTGCGCAGATACTGCAAGTTTTTCATAGTCACCGTGACTGAGGCTATGGCGCACTATAGCCTCTCAGCTTTTGGATCATACTTCTTAAAGCGTGCCGATTTCGAAGAAATTTCAACCAAAAAACTACTTCTTAGGAAGTGTGGGATGGTTGGATGAACTATAAAGAAAGCTGTGCACAATAAGCCAATGAATGAGTGCAGCGCAAAGGCCACTCTCCGGGCTTAATCCTTAAATCTAAAAAAAAAACTTTAGTCACAATCATCCTGCAGACAACACCAAATCAGAAACTATCCAGGATAGAGTATTATTATTTTTTATCTCCTCGATCTTTCCCATTAATTATTATATAAAATGTAATATAAATCTGCATAACTGGAACAACTTTAACTTGTTAGGAATAAATGTCTCAACCTTTCTAAAAAAAAAAGTATACAAAAGTCAACAAACGTTTAAAAACGACACTCGCTTACATCATACAAAGGCATATCTATCTATCTAGGTCTCATTAAAATTCTGTTGACAATGCCAGGACTGGGTAAATATTCGTAACGAAACTGACATATGTTTCCTGCTTGAAAATTTTGTCAAGTCAAATCGGTGCTCTGATAGAATGTGAATTACCTTATTCATGTTCATATTATGTGAACGGGGAGTCCATTGTCTCGATTGCAGCTCCACTCTACATTTTACTGTTCAGCGGAAGGATGCAGGTTTTGGAAATGTTTGAGTTCATAACGTTTACCACTTTGTTATTAGAGATGAAATTTTCATTTCGCTAGCATGGGTACTGGGGTATGTACACTAAAGCAGCATGACTTGAAAAGAATTTCAAATGAACGAGACGATTTTATACTGAGTGCAGGAAATTTTCCAGTTATTTCGCGCTTTATTGAAGAAACGTAAGATATTGAATGGTACGTAATATTCATAGAAACTTTTATCTCCTACTTAAGTATAAAAACAAGATGAAAGAGAATTACTAGGGTACTACTTCAATTCTCCGGAAGTTGTTTCCATTTTAGAACAAGGTTTCTATGTACATAAATTCGTATGTATGTGTGTGGTTAAATTTTTATTTTTTAAAGTGCTACGGTGCAACTCTGAAGTCTTCACTCTAACATAACCGCCTTTGGGAACAGAGTTGAAAAATTTCTTGGAAAATATCTTAAACTTAGAGAGCACAGAAAACTCATATTTTTCGAACATAAATTTCCAACTGAAACATTTTGAACAAGACCTGCATATCACGAGGAGAAAGAGGATGGTAAGTGCCCGAAATACATTGGCATATCACGTCCTTCACAATTTCATTGACTCAATGTGGCCTCTTGCCAGGTGAAATTTTTGTGACAACTGATAAAATCCGAATCGCAAAATTATGCATGTGGATTTCCTTTTGTAATGATATGAATATGAATTCTATTAAACTGAACCGAATCGGTAGTCACGCAGAGAATTCTCCATAAAAAATTCATTTTTGTCAGCTGAAGTTCATAAGAAGTTCATTTCATTGTTATCAAAAGCCAATTAGGGAACTTTCCTGCCAAAGTTTCTGCAGAACTTTTTAATTATGGTCGAGCTTGCGAAGACTGCTTTCAACGCTATGTCCGTAAATTGCTGAGTCTGTTAGCGATATAACAATTTTAATTAATTTCTGAAATACAAGTTTATTTTACGCTTTTGGAAAGTAATTATCTGCTATTGAAATGCGTTTATCATCTGATTATCTCCTTCAAGTTTTGCATCGTAGCAAATTAATTTAATGGCTGGAATCTATGATTTTCGATATAAACGAGGAGCACTTTTATAATAACCATTGGCACATGAGCCAGGACAAAATTGGAACAATTGAATGTTTACTGAAGAAGAAGAAATGATCAAATGTAACAATTCTTTAAATTACGTGGCTTGACACAAGGGAAATAAAGATGATAGAAAATAGGTCTATGATATACTCTGGCAGTCCAAGTCGCAGTAAAGATGAAGATGGCAATTATTTCTGGGCAACTATAGCAGCTACAAGGACGAAGCTAACCGCCATGTCAATACCTGGATACCCTGTAGCACGTACTTACATACATATCTTATAAACAGAATTTAACGAAAAATCATCAAATCCTTCCATAGATCCTCGCTAGTTGTGTCGATTTATATACGTTCGGATGTGTAAATATACAAAACAATTAATAAACTTTTATAATTTGTTTGTGTAATACATGCCTTGCATTTCTTCAAGCATTGCTTCTGCTTTTTGTATCATACGCAGGACCTCATTTATATTTTTGGAGGCCCTAGGTGCCAAGTCGTTATGAAGCCCCAAAAGTCTATTTCAGTTAATAAAATATATATAGGTACATATGCATTCTTGTTTAGTTTATTGGAAACAAAAGTCGACATTTCCATAATAACGCATTTTAGTAACATAAAAATAACACAACATTGTTATTTAAATAAAGTATTAAAACAAATCAGTTCAATTTTAAATAAAAAATACAATAACTAAAAATTGTTTCTTGCTTTTAGCAAATATCTCTATAATGTCATCATAATTAATCGAGGCTATAACATCAGATTAAATGCATAATATCGACATGTCACTTGTTTTATTTTGATGTAAGTTGCTTCGTAAATAATTTTTTATTCGTTTCAACACCGAAAATGAGCATTCAGAACTTGCATTAGTATTTTCAAAATTGTTTCTACGTTCGACAAGGTAGTGCGTTTATAAATTTATACATATTTTTAATTAAAAAAATTATCATCCTTAATAATTATTAAAAATTGCTTGCTATCTCAGTACCATAAGTTTATAAAATTTTCTTAATACTAGTTTTTTACTTGTTTTGATTTGTATGTTTTTCCCACAAAAATTTCAAACGTACCTATATAATATTTCTGAATAGCTTTTCGCCCTTTCATTTATTTCCAAAATTAATTTATCGCGGGACTTTTATAATTATTCTCGATAAGAAACAAAAAAAAATATATTTGTCAAATCAATTTAATTTCAACGATTTATTCCGGACACTTTTAGGTTTTACATGGAACTGAATTAAAATGTGAATTCTTATTCTAAAACTTGCATACCAAAAACCATACTATACAAAATATATCTATGCGAGAAAGGAAATGGAAGATCTAATTACATTTCAAGTCACTTCTGCTTTCTGCGAATAAGCTTAAATTGTGGGAAAGAAAAATAAATTATGAATGGTTACGTAAGTTGGCTTTTCGTATTTTGGTACTTTTATATATTTAATGGCGTAGGGTGATATATGATCCGGGCGGCTCGTATAAGAGTTATTACCCAGCCTCGCACGTGTTAAGTTGAAGCAAATCCACAATTCTGTTTCTACTGTCGTTTAAAGTATGTAGATAGATGGAGCAAAATAGCTGATACCCCAATAGTTATCTGTCTCGTTGGTGGCTTGCTCAGATACATGCATTTTATGCTTTTATGCAATCTAGTAGCTCCTGTTGGTTTTATATGCTAAGGAAAGAACATTGATATGCTAAATAAAGTGATACCGGGCGATATTATTCTTGGGTGAAAGTTTTTTCAGTGTGTGAGCACAGTGCAGTTATGAAAAGTTTAGCAAAACCCATGAACGCGCAGTCCCACAGTCAATTCCTTACTTCTAATAGGAGTATTAATTTCATGACATATCTACACGCTGCCACTCACTTATCTATCGTCATAGATTAAGCTCAGTTGACACTTATTCTTATCGATTAGCGCTGGTACATCAGCATCTGATTCATAAGCAGCTGAATTAGTTGACATTTATGCTAATGGCCGTTCTGTGCTAGTGATCTAGTAAATTATGGAAGAACCAAACGTTTTGCAATCAGGAGCTAGTATTATTGAGGGGGTTATATTATTGAAATGTATACTACGTTAAAAAAGTCTTGTAGTCGTAAACCACTTCGCATGTGGATCAGAAAGTGGATGGATAGAAGAAAATTTCAGGGTACCGTATTCATACAGGAACAAACTAATGAAAAGTGTATTTTAGAATTTTAATTACAAAAAAAAAAAAAAACTCAAAATTTCTCACATAAGAGGGAATTATTAAGTATGATATGTAAGTAAATGGGAGAACAGCAGCTAGTGTCACAAGAGTTGGGAGAAGTATTACTTAGTTTTATGTAAGTACACATCTCGGAAAAAGTACTGCAAATGTATTGTTCCATGGACAGCATGACAGGCAAAATGGCTGTAACATTTTCTGACAGTTTCACAATTCTACCAAGCCGAAAGGCATGGGAGGTGGAACAAATTATTATTAGCTTTTTTTCTTGCAGAAATAGTTTTGCTTGTCATTTTACCCCTTTTCCTCTAGTACAAGTTTGTGCATGCTCTAAGTTTTCTTTATTCCACTTTAGATTTATATAGGAACCGTTGTGTTAAAAATTGACTAGTGTGTTAGTTAAAAATGTTGAAAGAGAAAGTATGGTCACATTATAAAAGCATCCTAATCATGAGACTCAAAAACAGAGCTGTTCTACTGTATGAATGTATGTTCTTTGACCAGGGCTTCTTTGATTCAGTGATTGTTATTCTAGTTTTTGGTGTTGCTTTTATATACTGCATCTTATTTTCATCTGTATTTTCTGTCCTTCATTATGAACAACCCCTTCGAAATATTATTAGCAGTTCTCGGCTTTACTCATGTACACAAAAAAAAAAAAAAGAGAAAGGGACCTCTTCTTAATTTAAAAGTATCTGGTAATGAAAGTTGGAAGAAACGAAAATTCAAATCATTATTTGGCGTAACAAGTCTTATAAGGTACCTATTACAGTGTTGTTCGGAGTAGTTACTATCATGCGTGTGTAATGTAAAATAACAAATCAAAAACTTCACCAGATTATCGAGCTTGGCAAGAAAAGCACGATGAAGGAAATTGCATAAAAACGCATGATGGATCTGTGGGAAGTATGGAAGTTGAAGATATTAAAATGATGATTACAAAATCAGAAGAATTATCTGGATTTAAATACGGTAATTATATAGGCCATGGTGATTCCAAAACATTCTCGGCATTGATTAAATTAAACCCTTGTGGTGATGAACTGACAGTGACCAGAAGCGAATGCATAAACCACGTGTAAAAAGAATGGGCACGCCGATCCGAATCGTCAAGAGAGAAATTGACGGAGGGTTTAGTGAAAAAATTAAGAAGATTAGAAGAAATGTTGATAGCGTTGAAAACATGAAAATGACAATAATGTCTACTTATTACCAGATTTCTATATGGAACTGGACTCGCTGATTAACTAGCAATTTGCTTGAATTTATTCAGTACTGCCTTTAATTTACCTCTTCTGCCACTTATTTTCAAGCAAGTTTTTCTCGAAACGACTTTTTTTTCGAATTTATGTACACTTTAGCTTAAAAAGTTTTCAAAAGAACATTGAAATCAAATTTGGTATATAGTTTCTTTATATAAATACGCGCTCTGTTTGAACCTAAATCTTCACTAATATCTTTGTAAAGTATTTGTTTATTGTAAAAAAAAAGTACGAAAACAAGCAAAAAATCGTGCTTTGTGTTCACACCTCTCTAAAAAATACTAATTTTCAATTTTTTGACTGAATTCAGGTTCACATAGAAGAAACACATTTAGGTAAAAAAGTAAATTCTTGGTGTAATTCATTTCAAATCAAAATTACGGCATCCAAGATGTACAAAAACTGCTCAGTAAAGTAGGGATCTTCAATGCGCGGCAGCTGGTATCTCCATTAATTTTAGAAAAAAATCTCGGAAAATGTCACAAGTTATTCTCAAATATATGTGTAGAATGACCTCACGATATCAATAAATTAAATAAATTATTAATCTGTTAAAAAATTTCATGATAATCACAGTAAAAACGCCGTAAAACACCTATCTCTCCCGTTAATTGGATTATTAATCCCAACAATTTTAGTTTGTTGGAAGATTTTGAAGCTCATTCCCGGTAAAAATTATCAAATACACACATAACTGGAATATACGAACTCGGGGAAAACACAAGAAGTGATAGTAATAAAGAAAACAAGTGAACGAATATTTTATTTTTTTAAGAAAAATTCCTATCGCTTGACAACAGTAGGCACTATAGAAATTATGCCAATAACTTTATAGAAATATTACTAACAGTTTATAAGAATTATATTAGAGCATTATACACGCGCTATAAAAGCTTCATACCAATTTCAATGGAAAATTATAGAAGCACTATTATAAACTTATAAAAACTGTATAGAATAATTATATAAGCCATATAGCAGTTTTATTTTATAAGAAACTTAATTATAGCATCCAGAATCTGCACAGCGTTTATAAAACTGAAATACGCTTTATAATAATGTACCGAAGGCGCTTTGATAGCAAAAAAACAAACCTTTTAAATACAAATGGCGCAGCTATGTTGCATTATAAGCAATTTTATAGGCATTTTCTCAGCTTTTATAAAGCACAAAATGTTTGTTGGGCACTATTTGAAGCATAATGTTCGGCAGCACAATCTTCTCCCAATATGTCTCTCACAAATCATTCTCTCTCTTCAGTCGTCAACTGTTCATTTGATTATTTTATAATTAATAAATTAAGTGATAACAGTTACACGAAATATTCTAAGCATTGTATAACTGCCAACATTTATATGAACATTTTAACATATCTTGAAAATTCTGCTGATAAATTTTCTATTATTTTTCGCTATAACAAGGACATCACTTGGAAAATTTCATACATAAAAAGCCAGCGTTCACAAAATATTCAAGCGTTCACTTAAAGTGAAGACTTTTTTTTTCATAAATTGACTATAATGAGAGGCAACTGAAACTGAGACTTTTCTGTTTTCCTTCTTCCTCCAACTGCATAATTCTATTTTTCCCTCAGGTAGTGCGACATCCCACTGTGGCGTCCGACAGAAATGAATGAAGGAAAAAACTCCCCAAGCATTAATTTATTTTATTGAATAAATAATTTATTTTGATGTTTCTACACACGATGGCAGAACTAGTTCTATGCCTGGGTTCCCAGGCCTTTGAACAACGTTATAAAGGTTGGGTATTGACATTTAACATTCTCAGCTCTTTGAAATTATGTTCACATATTCTTTCAATTCTGATACCTTAATTCTCTTTTGTATTCATAATGCAGAAGAAGGATAAGGCAAGCTTAAAAAAACAAGATTGTATACAGAGAAACTAAGAACTCTTTAGTATTAAAACTCCAAAATCTAACCAAGAGTAAACATGAAATGAATGAAGAATGCTTGCGGAAAATATGAATTAAAGCTGAAGGAATATGGACAAGAAAGAGAATTATATAAAATTACCCTGAATAATGATTAATTAAAATACTACTAAACATTCAAAACTATAAAGAAATCAACAAAGAGAGACAAGTGGTAGTACTGCTACTTCAACAAAAAAGAAAGTGAATAATATAAAAACCGTTGTTCGTAGAAATTATTTAAAAAAATGAATAATTTTTTGTGATAAATGCAAGAATTACGAATTTCACAGATTTAAATATAATTTTAGTTTGAACATGCTCCTTTCCAAATCCTATATCAAACCTAGAATGGAATACAATTCCCATATCTGAACCAAGGATGGTCGCAAAGTCTTAAATTCATCAGATATTATCCAAAAGAGGCGCTTCGATCTCATTGTCGAAATGGCAATCACTAGTCATGTCGACTCACTCGAACACCACCACAATGCTGGATTGGCATCCCTTTGGCTCCGTTATCGCTACATTACATGATCAATGTATTGACGAAATATCTAGTCCGGTCGCTTGCAGATTGATTCCTGCACGCAATTCTCGGGATATAAACCGCTCACATCCTCTCACCCTTCAAAACACTATCGGCCGTATAATAAAATTTCGTGATGGATTTTGTACAGAACTTTGCGAATGTGGAACAGTCTACAAATTTTTGATTTTTTTTTTTTTAGATTCCAATCTGCGAATGCTCAAGAGCGAAATATTTATCACATCCATCACTCGTGTACCCTAATACTTTCCCTATCTCTTTCCTGCCATGTTGTTCTTTGCATAATAGGATATCCCATGAGCTTGGATTATTAAGCTTATTATAAAAAAAAAAAACAAAAACTAAAAGAAGAAATTTTGCAAAGAAAGGCAAAAAAGGAAACCAGCTCCTAAAAAATAAAGAGGGTCTGCTACCACTACTGCCATAGAAGCAATTCCACAGATGGAGAGGACACTTCGATGTACAACAATAATGAAACTGAAGTAATCAGCACCAGCATTCACGCACAATGGTACTAATGAACGAATTATCTGGAAATAGGGTCACATAAAATAATCTCCCCAATACAATAATAAAGAAAATAATAAAAATTTGCTCATTTACTTCTTATGGTTTTTAGTAGAGATTTTTCTACAGCCTCTTGAAGGGTATACCGATCGCGATGATGTCGATGATGTCAGGGTCAACTCCAAATACAGCAACTGATTTAGGCAGACTATTTGTTTTCTGGAAATGCAGTACTATTGATAGAGGCTAATTATCCGCATTCACACATTCAGTTACCCCATTCAAGATTTTTTCAGTCGAACAGAAGAACTTGTGGCAGCAAATAAATTATTTGAACAGTAACATAAGGTACAACCTTTGACCTGGCTTTACGTTGAAAGAAAAGACAGGTTGGAGATGGCAGAAATAAGTTGCAGTGGTGAAATATATGCAGAAATAGTGTCAGAAAGAACACCAGCAGCAAAAGACCGGCCAAGATGTACGAAAAAGGCAAGAGTGGATTTTGAAAGCGAAGTGCCCGAACATACTGTGTTAAGAACGAGAACATTAAAAGCATAGACAATTCTTTTTTCATTTGACAGAATAAGATTTAAAAGGACTTTTCCCATACATAGACTAACTGTCAGAGTTGAGCATATTGTAAAGGCGAGAATATTGTTCAGTTTTCCATGGCGACAATTAAACTTTTTATGAGACTCAATATGGTTTGACTTCCGAACAATCTACGCAAGTTTTGGATATGACAGACACAAGTTTAGGACTCTCTTTTAGAAAATTTCCTTTAAATATATCATCCCATCATGCCATGTAGCATATTATTTAGATGTAATTGCAGAAACATTGTGATTGATAGTTTAGACGATACGACGATATTTTATTTTAGTCTTTTTCAAGTAGTAAGATATATACACTAATTGCTGAAACAACTTTATATGCATCAGTTACGTATTTTGTATTAAATTCTGTCCTTTTAAGAAATCCATCCTCCGATCTTATGCTTTAACTTCGACGTACTTGTATTACTCCCCATAAATTAGGCACACAAATTACACCCTAACCGTTATCACATTAGATACACTTACATGGATACATGTACAAATATGGAGATTATAAATTACGTTAATCTACTTATTCAACATGTTGTGAAATTTAATATCAAATGTGTGCCTACAAAGCACATTGAAATAACACTCACGCAATTACAATTAATTCACCCGTCAGAAAATTTCGAGTAACATCCCAATCATTTCCAAATTAATTGAATGTGTCAGCTCTATCAATCACAACTACAAGCATCAGCATTGATGAATTACGCTTAGAAATGAAGCTATTTTAAATTTATATGCACTATAACGAGTATACGCTGCAGTAGTCAAGGAAAGTGTGGGATGATAATTACATTGCACATTCCAATCAAATGCGAATCTACTTCAACAATAATATCTGTAGCTGGACTTGCAATATTTCCGTTTTAATTATTAAATATATAGAAAAGCCCAGACTCTGTCCGTAACGAGCTCGAAGAACCCCAGAATGATCATTTTTAATGAAAAATATATTAAAAAAATTTAAAAATATTACAAAAATAAACAATTAATTTAAAAGTAAATTTAAAAAAAAAAAATGAAAAAATTAAAAAAGAATAAAAAAAATTACAAATTTAGTAATTTGTATACGATTTTAAATTCTTTTACATTTGAAATTTTCCTCCTTGATGAGTATTCTTATCATTTACGCTTTGCACATCTTGTTTTCAATTTATTCCCACATGAAATCTATAGCGTACCGTCATATACGCATAGAATAATGCTGCTAGAACAAAATGGATTTAACATCCACGCAAAACATAAAAAGTAATATTGATTTCCGCGTGTTCGTCTGCCAATCCTCACGATAACTCGAGAACGCGTTTTCATAAATATAATTTTAAAATGGACTCAATCAGGTAACCCCATTTTGGTATTGCCATATAACAATTTAGGTTTTATACGTATATTGTGAAAACGATTAATCCTAGACGTTTTTATTGTATTGAAAGTTCGTCAGAATATGAAATTCTATGAAATATTTTATTATTTTTACTATCCGACGAACTGTTCTGGAAATGTGTTTGAAAAACCACTTCAAATATCAAACATGCACAGATGGTTGACCATACGGAATTACAGACGGGCATTCATCTAGGGTATCATAAGAATTTGGTCTTAGACCAATGATAGCTTTTTTACAACAGATTTCAGAAATACTTCAACCATATTCAACAAAAAATTTACACAAATCGATCAACAAATTTTAAATTTAATTTAAATTTAATGTCATGTGGGGGATAGATTTCCTGCAATCAGATTGAGTGAAAACATCGAGGCTATCGTTGATTATATCTACCAGTCTTGGGAAATCAAACGTTGTCTATCGTAATTTTTGTACTCCGCACACAAATTTAAATACTAGTGATGGGTTGGTAGCGAATGATTCAGTCGTTTTTGACGGGGTCAGTACACTGACTCAAAAGACCTGAGTCACCGTTTCAAAATCATATCGGTCAGTCGGGCACTTAGACTCAAGGAGAAAAGAAACTGCTCTTCTTGACTTATTTATTAAAGCCATATTTTCAACTGATCTTAAACTTTTTATTTATAGGGCTATGCATACAGCTAGATTTTTAGCTAATATTTTTGCACAATGAAATAAAACTCTGTCGCCAAATCGTAGCTTCTGTATTTACCTCCCTTCTGCAAATGCACACGGGTGCAAAGCGGTGCCAATCAAATGCAAGTATTTAAGTAACATAATGGATAATCTTTATCATTTACAATATTATCAAATACATATTTTCTTACTTTACCTGCAACGATCGACTTGGGACGAAAAATCAACGCATCTGAAAGGAGCACAATTTAAGCACTTCCATTGGCACCATTTGAGAGCTCTTTCGAGGAATATTCACTGATCTATCCAGAAAAATAAGCAAAGACGCAAGTAAATAACTGAAAATCTTCTATAGTCATCACAGGGAAGCTCTATAGAACATTATCTGATGAGCTCCATCAGAACTACAACAAAGGGTGATTTCATTTAATTTTCCACGAAACTAAACTGTGTCCACTATTGTGATTAACGCATTTTTAATTTTCAATATGATTTTCAGAGTACAGTGAAGTTTTTGTTTGTTGTAAAAGTGAAATATTGTCAAATTAATTTTGATTTAACACCACAAATAATCACAAACAAGCACAAGCGCTTCAATGCTGTCATCAGGAAGCACTTTTGAAGGCCTCTTATGAGGGTAAGGAAGAAGCACTGCGATGATTATTCAAAACGCTCATTAAAGCTTCCAAAAACTTCTTCACCCAAAATTTAGCATGCCTCCTAAGGCTTTTTTTAAAAGCAGCATTGAAGTGCTTACTCAGCAGATATGCCTATGTTAAAAAACAAGTATAAAGCTAGATTTGCCCATATGAAATTAAATTGAGCAAAAAAAAGAGAAACACAAGAAGAACAAAAAAAAAATTCAGCGCCATAATTCGCTTAGTTTGGCCACCGCGGTACTGAAAGTCTACGATTAAGCGTTGTGGATGATGTATCATTTTTTAGTATACTTTTTTTAAAAAAAAAACCGTTTTTTAACACAATAGTAGTTTAGGGTCAAAACTGCAGGAGTCATTCAAACCAAACTTTTCTCAATTTTGCATACTGGCATATGTATATGGACTGCTCGATATGCATTTCATGCGGGTACAATTTTGTGTGTTCAGAAATAGTTCCTACGTCGGTGCCAACATTGAAAACCATTCGATTTTTCTGTTGAGTATCTATGAATAAATTGCCTTTGATAAAACACGTTTTATCACTAATTTACCTAAATAATTAATTTAAAAACAATTATATAGAGGAACCCACTTATTTATTTGTTTCTACAGATCTGTCTAAGTTGGTACTTGGGGCTTAGGCCGAAAGAGAATGCTATATAGAAGTGAGCCCACTTTCTGCAGTGTATTTGTATGGACGTAGTCTGTCGATATTATACATATCAGTGATTTTACATAAGAACGCTGCAAATATTTTAGAATGTCAGGAGTTAGCACTAAAAATCTGTTTGAAGCTGAATATATATATATTATATGACCCCCCCCCCCCCCCACCCTACCGCTGGATCCACCACTGCACGGATACATACTTAAACTCAACTATTTGGAATTCATGTTGTCGATTTGAACTTTTCACATCCATAGAAGGATTTTTCTTAAGGAAATGTAATTTATATGACTAACGAACGAAATAAGTTGAAATAAATAAAAATTTCTGCAGCACTAAAGCTGCATTTAATCATTCAGAGAATGCAGCAATTTTTCATTTGCTAAAACTTGCTTGTATGCTAATCCGGTTGCCTTGCCATGCCCTATTTTAGCAGTTGAGCAGTCACAAAAGCTCAAGTTTGATTGTGATTGCTTAATACGCAATGATATATTAGTCGCGAACGGCTGGAAAATTGATAAACTAAGCGCGGTTTGAGCGTTGCCCTAACTTGAATGATTCGTAGAGGTAGGTAATTTCAAGGCATTAGATGATTATTCTCAACTGACTCAAATGACCCAAATGATCGAGTCTTTTACATGAGTCACTAATACCAATAGACTCGTATGACCTGAGTCACCAAAAGGACTGATTTTGCCTTTCACTATTAAATCCAGCCGTTGCAGGTTGACTATTAACCTAATAATTCTTGAATTTCTTGAATTAATTAAAAACAAATTTAAATTTCTAGAATTGATTTTGAAATTGTTCGATTTATTTGTTAAAATACGTTGATTTTATGATTGGTGAATTATTTCAAAAGAATAAGAATACGTTGATCTTAATGTTGAATTGAATTTAAAGTTTGTTGATCGATTTGTGTAAGTTGTTGATTTTTTTTTTATATTGTTGAAGTTTTTTTTTGAAATTTTGTTAAGTTTTCCCTTTAACACGTACCGGCTTTTCTATGGTTGATGCAGACGGAGGCAGGGCTTCCCATCGGTGAACCAACCATAGCGTTTGGGTTGTGATCCATAGGTAGCATACCATTGCAATCGATCTCCCTATGAAAGTGCATGCTGCTCCTTTTTCTTCTATTTCATTATTCCGACTGAATTTAGCTAGCTTCCCTGAGGGGTATTTCTGATCTTTTGTCGTAGCTTAGGCGTATATTTTTGACACATACAGATTTTGACATTTCACCCGAATTTTTTTATATTCACTCATTTTGATTTATCCTTTCCATTAATGGCAAAATAAACTACAATGAATCGTCAAAATATGTGCCTAAAAGTACGAGAAATTAGTCAACTGCTTCCAAGGTTGTGACGGAAATAATAAACAATGGTAAATGGATATTCTAAACCTAATTAGAGCAATACAATTGCTTTAATTCGAAATAATATTTTGAATTTGTAATGTGAAGTGTCATTTTTAGTGCATTCTACGTAATGTAAAGCTTGCTGAGCTGAATAATAAGTTAAAAAGGCAGTGAAAAAATTCATTGCATTTTGTCGTATATTCTGATATTAAAGTACGACAAAAATCCCCGAGCCTCTCACAAAAGCAACTTTGAATAATCCAATATTCCAAAATTGCGAGAAAAAATTGAAAATGTGAAATAACTTTAGACCGCGACAACTACATGCAATGTTTTAAGGGACCTATTCAACGGTGATCGCATATCAGTTGCTTGAGAGGAACATTTACTTTACTGTTTTACGTCTTACATTATGGATGAGGGCTATATACAGCATAGCCAAGCAAACACAATGAATAAATAGAACAATTTTAAATTAGCAATTTACTTTAATTCCATTCCAGGTTTAAGGGAAAGCAAATTGCACCTACTCTTTCAATCCAATGCTAAACTTGATGCGTAGATGTAAAACTCGTAGGTTACCAACCCTTTTAGCGCTTTCTGTATATTCTGACAAGAAATAAGTGGAAAGTGGTAATCAGTTTTTTACTCTTTCTAGAACCGCACAAAATACGAGTCCGCAGGCAATTCTCAACCTACTCCATATGAGCAGAGAAAATTAAAAAAAAACAAGTACCGAGGTACGGTCAGTGTCTGGCCTGTAGAGATACAAAATCCATAGTTAGTCATAATTTATTACAGAACAAACTCAATAAGTCAACGACCGTAATTTATTATTTTTTTTTTTTTTTTTTTTCGAATTAGTCTTTTATTTTAAATTAAAAAGGTTGTATTGTAATACGTCTGAATCCAACTAGTCCCTACTTTTGGCTATAGAACAAAAAAAAATTAAATTAGATAATAAAACAATACTCAGTGTCCTGCTAACAGGAAAATAAAAAAAAAGTCACATAAATTCAAAAATTACTTCTTAAAACACTTAAAAACTAATATGAAAAAGGATTAAATATTTAATTCTTCACGGGCAATGGTGGGTGAGGATAGGCAAACATACCCGGTGTAATGGTATAGCATGCTGCAACAGCAAATTGCTGGGCATATTCTGCAGGTGTAGTAGAATGAGAGCTTTGAGTTGGAATTGAAGCACTGGCTCGTGAAGTGTTGTACTGCGGTGGGTATGTCGAAGCAGAAGTATTGGATGCGCTGGGTGGTCTTGATGAACTGGACGATGAATAACTCGGAACTGAGGTGGAATATGAGCTATGTGTATGTGCTGCCGTTGTTCCAGTCTGTTGCATTGGCGGCCGGCTGCTAAAACGGCTTGCTCCTTGATTTGGAGGATATGAATTTGTTGTACTTGCAGATTGTTCTGTCGTTCCATATGCATTTTCCGGCTTGCTTGAAGATATTTTATTTTCGAATCCATTAGACGAATCTGAAGAAAATCGCGATATTTGTCCATTAGAACATGTAGAATTTCCCACAGATTTTGTGCGAGAATCTTCAGCTTGATCTCGAGGCTGCGGACGAGAATATTTTCGCGTAGATAAACCATTAGCTGTGGGTGGTTCTGGTCGTGAATTAAAGTTGTTACTGCGATAATCACGTCCTGCACCACCACCACCGTATCCATTCATACCACCAGCAGCACGATCATCTCTACGTGGTCCAGCATTAAATCCTCCACGACTATCACCACGAAGATTTCCACCCATACGATTTCCTGGCCCTCCACGAATTTGGAATCGAGCTCGAGATTTTCCATAATTATTTCAAAGTTTGGCCATCTCTAATAAGCGTGGATTTATAACTTCTGGACAAACCTGGTTCGCCTCTCGCAGCACATTTACTAAATCACTTGCCTTTGCTGCATTATTTGCCTTAAATAGAGTATATGCCGTACCAGTATTATTGGAACGACCAGTACGTCCAATACGATGAACATAGTCTTCAGAATTGGATGGATAATCGTAATTGATTACGAATTTTACATCTTCGACATCTAAACCTCTAGCTGTAACATCAGTTGCAACTAAGATTGTTTGCCTTCCAGTACGGAATGAATTGAGAACATAAGCTCTTTCTGGCTGTGACTTATCACCATGAATAGCGCAATTTGTAGAATATTATGATTCGCTGATAAAGTTAGGGATCCAATGTTGATTTGAATGTAGTTATCAAGAAATTCTTCAGCTAAATTACGAACCTCTTTTGGCCATGTTGCTGACCACATAAGCACTTGTCGGTCTGGTCTGATTTGTTCAATAATTTTTCGAATTTGTGGTTCAAAGCTCATATCTAACATACTATCAGCCTCATCAAGCACTAGATAAGTGCATCTTTTTAAATTGGTTGTTCCCTTTTCTAGGAAATCAATTAATCTTCCAGGAGTAGCAATAACGATTTCGACACCCCGCTCCAAATCTCTAGCCTGAGA
Source organism: Dioctria rufipes (assembly GCA_963924295.1). Classification (NCBI taxonomy): domain Eukaryota; kingdom Metazoa; phylum Arthropoda; class Insecta; order Diptera; family Asilidae; genus Dioctria; species Dioctria rufipes. Next base: position 193,828,397 of record OZ002741.1, read on the forward strand.
ATGTTTTGGGGCGCCTCCGAAAATACATGTATTACTTACGCGAGTCCGAAATCGTTTGCAACTTGCTGAATTTGTTGGGCTAATTCACGTGTGGGTGCAAGAATCAACGCGATCGGACCATCTCCACGTTGTAATCTTGGCTGATGATTTATGTGAACAACAGCCGGGAGTATACATGCGCGAGGGTTTTCCCCGATCCCGTTTGAGCTATACCCACCATGTCCCTACCACTAAGTGCGATTGGCCAACCTTGCGCTTGTATAGCTGTTGGTTGCTTAAATCCTTGTTTTTTAATTTCTTCTAAGACGTATTCTGGAAATCCTCCTTCATTAAATTTCAAACTTGGAGGTGGTACTCCCTTTCCTTTAACAGTTATCTCATTCCGAGATAAATAACTGTGTACTTCGTCTTCAGGCCTACTCAATACAGACGGGCAAGGTTCGTAGAAATTCTTACGAAAAGGTGTTAAGTCTACACTTTCCCAACGAATACGACGTAAACGTTCTCCAGGTTGCTGTTACTAATAGCTCCAGATAATATCCACCCCAGCTGTGTTTGTTGGGCAACGGGAGCATCTTCGGCTCCACGCAAAAGGCTGCCTAGTAATAAGAAGACCAAGACCGTAAGTATATTTTTGAGTAAAATACTTTTTAGGGCACTGTATTACAACTTGATTTAAACCCTATAATACTAGTATTCGTCTGGGTTGTTATGGAAGTATGTGAAGGCGACTTGACCAGGACGTTAAGTCCAAACTGCCAGCATGAGCTGACAGATCGCCTGATGACAACGATAGCACAGGGCGGCATGCTAGCACCTCGGCTAAGGGTGGCGGAGAGTGTGGGGGAGTTCCCGAAAATACCTGCCGCTGTCATCATCCATAATCAAAAAAATTTCATGCCTGCATACAAAAGAGCCGACACACACTCGGTCCTGAAGGGACCCTTACGTCACTTACCTACTTACTGTGGAAGGCGCAGATGTTCTGCCTTCATGGCCTTGCCCCATCCTCCCTATGACTCTGCTCGGCACTATCTGCAAAGTCCCTTTGGCTGACCTGTGGAAGAAATTAGAGCGGACCTATGCGACCCCGAATTGAAAAGGCTCCAGGATGTGAAGGAAGAAAGAAAATATTCAATCCATATTTACGTTATAATGATCAAAATAGGCTCATATATAAACATTGTTATTAACCTACAAATAGATACATTCTCTATTATTAATTCAATTCCATAAGTACATACTTTGGGTTAAATAATAAAACATTCTTCAGAAGGTACTCTTAAAGGCGTGACTAGGAAGGACACCTTTACGGAACAAGCGCATTTTAGGTCTCCCGAAAGTTGGAGAATTCGAATGCTTAAGATACGGGCTTATATCCTACAATAATCATAGTATTTGACACTTAATCCATAAATACTTTCCTCTGACAGCCTTACTTGGCGATAATTTCGAGATCGAGGATTGTTAGTGCACTTGTCGGTCATATCTACTAGGCACATGCATATCTTACAGTTCAAAACTATGCTCCTAAATCTAATTAACAAAATCAAGTCAGGATTCCAAATTACATAAGTAGCTAGGCGTACCCATGAAGTTAGACGTATATGTATGTAATTATAAGTTTAAGTTCAAGATATATATATATAAAACGCACAAAACTTGACCATATCAAAAAGGTTCTGCAATGCTATACGTATATGTATGTACTTATAATCTTAAGTTTAAGATAGATATATATAAAACGTGCAAAAATTAACTAACCATATCAAAAAGGTTCTGCAATGCTATACGTATATGTATGTACCTATAATCTTAAGTTTAAGATAGATATATATAAAACGTGCAAAAATTAACTAACCATATCAAAAAGGTTCTGCAGTGCAAGTCACTGCCGGAACCGAAGTGTAATACATATGTATGTTAAAAAACAAAGTGTAATATTTCAAAATTACTCACATGTGAATCCTCGGCACGATGAAGCGCTTCAGCATTGCCTCCTGGATAAGAATTAACTGGAATTTTAATAATTTGATTACCCTGCTCTATCGCCAGAACACTTTTTGGGGGATGGTACTAGGGTTATGTCGCTTATTATATGAAAAAATTTTTTTTCCTTATACTAAAACATATTTCTCGGTGATCAGATGGATCCTGGTGAAGTTAATATTGTTTCAATAAAATTTTCCCCGCTTTTTCTGCGTGCCGTAGGAATGAATCTCCTGCTGCGCGGGTTGAAGGTTAGCTCGAGTTCGGGGGCCTCCAATATGGGAGGAATGTGCCCTCCTACTTCTTTTCCCTCTTTTAGAAAATGTAAATGCACCAGGTCCGGTACCAAGCTCAAAACTTTATCAAATTAGAACTTGCCCAGCAAGTGGAAATAATATGCCTTATTATGAAAATATCCCTCAAACATTTGCTTTTCATACGTCTCTCTAATAAGAGATATTATTTAACACAAAACGAAATATAAATTAGTTCTTTTAACTACCTTTTCGAGGTTTTTCCTGACGTACGCCACACCAGATTCGAATTCCAACAGATCCTTTTTCTTATTTCATAAATGGGGCTCCGGAGGGAGACGCCAAGTTTTATGGGGTGCCGTTGGCGGATTAATCTTTGGTTACTGTGCGAATAATGTACCAGGTGGGGATGTAAATTTATTAATAACTATAAGTATTCTTCGAACTTACGTGAGGGTTTTTTTTTTCTTCGTCGGATTGCGGCGAGAAATATTTGATCTTGCGGGATTTTAATCTTAACGACCTTACTTTCCTGCTAGCAAACTATGACAGACCGATATCGATGGTCTTCTTCTTCTTTCTGTCACTGAACATGACACCGAGCTTGAGAAAGCATTTCTCTCGGTCGGGGCGCGTTTTGGTTTCATGCTGTAGTCGACAACAAGCCGGGCATACACGCTTCAGTCCGTGGTGGCATATTGCTATATGCAATATGCTACGACCATAACAGGGCAGAGTGGTCTGCGCCACCCGTGGTTCAGACGACGCTGAAAAATGGTCGACTGAGCTAGCCGGTCTTACACATAGGCCTCATCACTGCGGGCGCTCAATGTGTGTCACGACCCACGACCCTATGTTTTCCTCTTCCTCAGACTCTACTTCCGATGACACGTCGAGGACACATCCTTGAAGTCTCGTCAGTCTTCGATCAGACTTCGACATCCTTCTCCGTGTGGGGAAGCCAAAGCTACATCGACAAGCTGGTAACCCAAAAAATCCAGCCGGTCGATGCCTCTCTGCCTTCCTTCACCGAGATGCTGAGGAAGCGCCGCGATCAGTAACCTAAAGAACTGATCGCTAAGCTTTCCCGGCGCAACCTCTCACCCTGATCTCAGACTGCGATTGTTCAAGGGTGTGTCTCCAAGGCGTCGTCGAAGTAGTGACATGTTGACAGCCGAATATGGGAATGGATTCCAACAGGTATATCACCCACCATTGACGGGGCAATAGGAGGGCTTCGTGATATCCTATAGTTTACCAGTTAAGCTGGCTGGATGCCTTCTTAGGGCTACCAGGTATAGATCTAGTACTACTATGTCCGACGATTAACGAAACGTTGCAGCTGGACAGACAAGGAAAAATTTTCCTCCTAATGAGGCCGATCCGGAAGGGACTATAAAAGGTTATCTACTCACAAGCGGTAGGGGTGCTATAATGAGATTGACTTTCAACAGGTATATCACCCACCATTGACGGGGCAATAGGAGGGCTTCGTGATATCCTATAGTTTACCAGTTAAGCTGGCTGGATGCCTTCTTAGGGCTACCAGGAATAAACGACAATAAGTATCGACGATGTTTTCATACTGATGATCACTGCTTGATGTCTTTAGCGTGATAGACACCTAACAGTTTTCCCCGCAGATCTTCAAGTTCGTATAGTGAGTTTCCTTTCTTGGCTCTAACCCGACATTTAACAAATTTTCGTCCCAGTTTAGCACTAGTCTGCTGTTGGAAATTGCTTTGGGCAAAAGTCCTTCTAAATACCTCCTGACCAACTTTGAACTCGACGGGTTTTGCCCTGAGATTGTAGGCTTTTGAACCCTGTTCGAATGCGTGTTGTAAATTTTCCTGCACTCTCGCACGGATCAATCTCATTTTATCTTCTGCGTCCACTCTCAGTGGCTCATTAAGAGTTCCAATGCTCCTCAAGATGGAATAGGAGCTGCCATGTTCTATCATTTGTTGACCGAAGAGTGTTCGATAGGGAGAGAAACCAGTAGCTTGATGGAAAGAGCTCCGGAGGGAACTAGCTATTTGGCTCAGTTTCTCATCCCATCTGGTGTGTTCCTTCTGGATATAGGCCCTAATCCCTGACAACAGAGACCGGTTTACTCGCTCTGAGGCGTTTGCTTGCGGCGAGTAAGCTGCCGTTCGCATATGCTTTGCCCCATACTTTTCCAGTAGTCTGGCGAACTGAGCCGAGCAAAACTGGACTCCATTGTCAGAGACTATGGTCTCCGGAACTCCGAACACGTGAAACACTTCAGTCTCAATGAATTGGCATACATTGAGCGTAGACGCTTTTCTCATAGGTTTGAGAAGTGGGAATTTAGAAAAGTGGTCAAGAACTATCAGAATGCAGGCGTTTCCTTTAACTGACCGAGGATATGGACCTAAGAAATCGACGTACAGCTTTTGCCATGGTCGTTCTATCACAGACTGGACTTTCATCGGTGGTCGCAAAATAGTATTAGGAGCCTTCGTTTCTTTACACACGTCACAGGCGGCTACGTAATTTCTGACATCAACTGTCATTCGTGGCCAGTACAGATGTCTTCGCAGACGTTCTAGGGTTTTCCCTATTCCTCCGTGTGAAGCTAGCGGCGGATCATGCGCTCTCGAAATGACGTCGGTGACAAGCCCACGTGGAATCCAAAGCTTCCACGCTTCTTCCTCCTGGATCGGATCGCCTGTTCTCGGAACAGTCCGAATATAAACGAAGCCATCCCTGACGCAAAGATCTGGTAGTTTGCCAGAAGTCGTTTTAACCTTATGCCTCAGTTCTTCATATTCCAACGAATTGAAATATGGCGAACTAAGGTCAACTTCCGGGCCAGGATCTTCGTTTGTGTTCATGCTGTCACAATGAATGCGTGACAGCGCATCAGGGACTACGTTCAGGCTTCCTTTCCTGTGTTCAATAGTGAAGTCGAAGCCCTGAAGCTTCAAACTCCACCGAGCAAGTCTTCCGCTGAGGTCCTTTTGAGACATCAGCCATTTCAAGCTCGCGTGATCCGTCACTATCTTGAACGGCATAAGCTCTATGAAGGGCCGGAACTTCTGTACGCTCAAGACTGCAGCTAGGCATTCTTGCTCTGTGACGGTGTAATTTCGTTGAGCGGAGTTCAACTTTTTCGAGACGTAGGCTATTGGCTTCTCGTGGCCATCGTCATCTAGCTGAAGCAACACTCCTCCAATACCTTGTTGGCTCGCATCGCACTGAATGACGAACGGTTTGGTGAAGTCTGGACTCACTAGCAACGGAGCCGAAGTAAGTTTTTGTTTGAGTAGATCAAGAGACGTCTGGGCTTCAGATGTCCATTTGAACTGACTCGGGTTTTTCAAAGTGTCTGTAATGGATGCAGTCAAATCAGCATAGTTCGGAATAAACCGTCTGTACCATCCTGCCATACCTAGTAGGCGTCGGGCTTGCCGAACAGTTTTAGGTGACGGATAGTCAACTATGGCTGATATTTTGTCAGGGTCAGTTCTCATACCTCCCCTTCCTACAATGAATCCCAGGTATTTAGTCTCCTTGATACAAAACTTGCTCTTCTCGACGTTTATAGTAAGGCCAGCTTTCCTCAAACAATCCGCTACCCTGGCTAGCAGCATGAGATGAGTGTCAAAGTCAGATGATAGAATTAATAAATCGTCTAAATAGACGAGAACGTTCTCACGAAGATCGAAAGGAATGACTTTATCCATGAGGCGGCACATCGTTTGGGGAGCGTTGCATAGGCCGAATGGCATCACTGTGTACTGATAGAGAGGATGACCAGGTACTGTGAAAGCGGTCTTCTCTCTGGAATCAGTGTCCAGTGGGATCTGCCAGAATGCATCTTTCAGGTCCAGGCTCGTTATGTAGTTTGCCGGAGGAAGTCGACTCAGAAGTGCGTCTATCTGCGGTAGCGGATAGGCGTCCTTCTTCGTAACCGAGTTGACCTTCCTGGCGTCAAAACAAAGCCGGACCTTTCCAGGCTTCCTTACCAGAACGACTGGAGAGCTCCAAGGACTCTGGCTCTCCTCTATCACACCCAGTGATAGCATTCGCTCTAATTCTGCATCCATCAAACTTTGCACTGCCGGGGAAATCGGATAAAAGCGCTGTTTTATCGGGGCGGCGTCATTCGTATCAATCTTGTGAGTGACCAATGATGTTTTTCCCAGGCCTAAAGAGGCGAAAGAGGGGAAAAGCTGTTTTGTGCTCTCTAAGCGTTGGTGTTCTAAACTAGAAAGGATATGCCCATCGGTGTCAGAGGTAGCTATTCCACTTGGGTTCACTTCTGCGACTATACCTAGGACATCCGGAGCTAACCCAAAGAGGCGCCAGAAGTCTATTCCCAGATATAGTGCCTGTGTGAGCCCAGGAACCACGTAAAAACGCACGTTTTGGGTCTTATCACGGAAAGTGACGTCCAAGTTCACATGACCATGAACAGTCGTCATGGCACCATTAGCTACTTGGACCTGTGTCCGATACTTCTTCCATTCAACCTCTGCTTCAGCAAGCTTCTCGAGAGCTCCCTGGCCTAGAATACTGACAGTGGCACCACTATCAAGTAATCCAGTCTCAGTTCGCCCGAGCAGCTTTACTTCTGCGTACGGTCGAATGTCGTCTGGCATCGACACGGAAATCTGTGCTAGTTTTTTCCTTTCCAGTTTCATTCGTCGACAGTATTCTCGCCAACGAACGGTTGATCTTTTCCTTTTCGGTCTCATATCCCGGTCGGGAAACATAATCTCCGCTAACTCCGCTACTGAGGAGAAAATTCGGTCTTTTGCTGTGTTATATCTCTGCAGACGCGTATGATACGGCGTCAGCGGATGTAAAACTGGCTTACGCCCGCTCGTCATAACAGAGTTTGGTGGCCGTTTCAATACAGAAGTAACAGGAGGCCAAATCTCCTGCTCAGTAACCTTGTCAGCTACACGTGCTATAGGTGTCAACGGGACATCGAAGAGTAAAGACTCTTCTAAGGAAGTGTCTAGTATTGTCATGGGCTCCCCAGAAATGGAAATGGGAGCTTGAAGATCTGCGGAGAAGTCTACTAAGTTCTCCGCCCCTAATAATGAAGCACTTGTACCATCCGGTGTCCCGCCAATATCACCAGAATCACTGAATGATATCAGAGGTTTTTCGTCAGTGTCTGCTAATGGAGCGGACTTTCCTCCTTGCTCGAGGCTTGCACTGGAGGGTTCGTTGTCGTTGCTGCTTGCGACGTCGACGCTGGTCGGAAAAAGGTGGTGGTATTCCCGACCCGTCTCTCGTTTTTCTGTCTGCAATAGCGGCAATCAGGCTTGAAGACATTCTTGCGTCCGCATCCATAGCAGAACACAACTTGTCTTTCTTGTCTACACTCTTGATAAAAGTGACCCGACTGGTCACAATTCCAGCATACAATAGCATTTTTGTGTGACATACTCGATAGCTCACCTAGGCTGTTGTCACTGCCTATTGCTGCTGCCAGTTCCGGATCTAAGGTTGGAAAATTGTCAACTTCGTGCACCCGTTGGTTCCGGTGAAAGTTCCAACTACCAGCTGTTGCGATACGTGTCTGCGTAGCTTGAATACGCGTGACCAGCGATCTCAGCTGTCCTATCGTATCAGTAGGATGCAGACATATTTTTTCTTGAATCTCCGGCAAGAGATTCGATTTGACAATCTCCAGAAATTCTTGGTCTGGCATAGCATTCTGTAGCTGATCGCGCAGCAACCCCAAATGGTGGTGGTACATTGCGAACAGTTCACCAGGCTTTTGTTTTCTAGACATCAGTTGGAGTCTAGTCTTCAGATCATCTTTAGGCGTCCCCCATTCGTTATACAATCCCATCTTGATGACGTCCCAAGTTGGAAATGGATTTTGCCTTAGTACTGACCAATACCAGTCCTTCGCTGGTCCTGTCAATAGCGTAAGCATATTTCTGACTAGTAATCCAAAATCTCCTTCAAGAGCGGAGTGCGTGAGCGCTTCGACTCTGAAGATGAACTCGTCGACAGAGAGGTCCAAGTTATTCCCGTTATATGTCAGGTTCCATCTCCTGATTGGACTGCCTGATCGTCGGTATCCTACATTAGCAGGAACACGCATAGGTGGTGGAGGGGGTTGAGGTGGTATAAAGTTCGGTCTGGACTGATTTGTAGGCTGACCAAAAGGTTGACCAAAAGGTTGACCAGACGGTGGTGATGGTCTCCTAAATGATTGCCTTCCCCGTGTAGGAAAGTCGTTTGACGGCCTCTGATTGCTTCTGGACGAAGGAGGTCGTGTGAAGTCTGCTGGCGGCATTGCTGCTGCTACTTGTTGTCTGATATCGTTTCCTAACTCAGACCGCAAAACATTTAAACCCTGCTGGAGACCTCGGTTTATTAGGTCTTCCATCTTTATGCTCAAGCCTGCTATCAGCGCATCCGTAGCAGCTGAGGTGTTGTGGTCTTGAGCTGTACGCGCTGGAATATCACGTCGAGGACTCGGGTTTACAAAAGTCCTTGAATGTAAGTCAGGCATTCCTGGAGACAAGGATCGTCGATTCGAAGGTGGTAAGTCAAAGTTAGGCAAATCAAAGGTTGGCAATGAGTCGCGCCTTGTCGATTTCGCGGGCTTCACCTTCTTCGGTCTCTTTGGGATTGCACCAGAATATTCACTGAAGTCCTGTTGCGTAATGTGACGACGGCAGTTAGGACAACTAGAATGTTCACCTATCCAATGCTGCAGGCATGCCTGGTGGAAAATGTGCTCGCATACAGTCATGACCGGCTTCCGATCTACTGACCAGCTTGCGTCCCGGCAGATAGAACATGGTTCAGGCAGCATTGTCATACCGTTTGTCGCTGGAGGTGGTGTCCTCACTGTAGCCATAATGAATTTAGACGTAAGTCAGGTAAAAATTGTCAAATCAGGGTTTAGGATGGTTATCCCAAAAAAAAATTCTAGAAGTTGCACGTTTGGAAGAGACACGCTCCTTCCAATGTGATGATGGCTAAATACTATTTTAAAGTCGAAGGCCTTGGGCGAGATACTCAAATTCAGACAAAAGTTTTCCCAAACGTTCGAAGAAATAAAAAAAATTAGAAAAACAAGGATTCGAAAAGTTAATTAAGGCTTCTCAAATCGAGATAGTGTAAAGAATGAATTCCAAGACAAAAACCAATTTCGGGAAGCGTTAACAGCCTCGTCGAATAGAAATATTAAAAAAATCTGAAGATTACTAAGGATCCAACAGATCACGAAAACAGTTCAAGCGTTTCAAAAAAAAATCCTTCAACAGAGATCATACAATTTCTCCCTCACCTCCCGAAGCTAACTCCCACATAAGAGGTCAGGTCGCTCTCTCTCCCCCAAGGTCAAAAACAGGATACAGGCAAGTGACGTGAGTGTGTGCATTGAAAAAGTCAGAGCTCTTGCAGAAATCTGGGAAGAGTAAAGTCGGAGGTATCAAAGACTGAGAATGCTGCCAGAGATTCTTCAGCCAGGCAGTTAGCAGTATGCCAACTCCTGATCACTGAAGATCTCCAGCATCAATCCCATCCTCCGAGAACTCGTTCTCTTCTCCTCACCGAATCGTCGTGTCCAGCTAGTTCGCTAGCCGGGCAGAGTCATGAGTCTGGTCAACTAATTAGCTGGAAGCCAAGAAGTTGTCTCGCAGACTCATAACTCTGTCCAGCCAGTTGCCCAACAGAGACATGTCCCCACAAGAGCTCAAACGAAAATTTCGTGAGGCCACCTACCATTTCCATGGCAGAAGGCCAGCGGGAAAGATCATCCAAAAACATTTCCAAAAACTTTCAAAAAAAATCAACAACTGTTCAGGCTTGAGGCTTGACCGAAGTCAAACCTAAAGCCGGATTTCAACTTCCAAAAAACTTTCATTAAATTCAAAAAACGTTGCTTTACTTTAATCCAAAAATTCAAAATATCAAAGACTTCCAATAAAACTTTCAAAATATTTCGTTACTTTACAAAAAAAATTTTCAACAAAACCAATTAGACTCAGGTCCACCCATATCTTCTACTGGATGTGAGACCTGAGGTCAATCAACTGGCAGACACCAGATGATCATCTCTCTCAAAGTCTCAGTCCCCAGTAAAATTTATATTTAGACCACCGAAGTCTAACTGAGGTGGCCCCACGTTGGGCGCCATTTTGTTATGGAAGTATGTGAAGGCGACTTGACCAGGACGTTAAGTCCAAACTGCCAGCATGAGCTGACAGATCGCCTGATGACAACGATAGCACAGGGCGGCATGCTAGCACCTCGGCTAAGGGTGGCGGAGAGTGTGGGGGAGTTCCCGAAAATACCTGCCGCTGTCATCATCCATAATCAAAAAAATTTCATGCCTGCATACAAAAGAGCCGACACACACTCGGTCCTGAAGGGACCCTTACGTCACTTACCTACTTACTGTGGAAGGCGCAGATGTTCTGCCTTCATGGCCTTGCCCCATCCTCCCTATGACTCTGCTCGGCACTATCTGCAAAGTCCCTTTGGCTGACCTGTGGAAGAAATTAGAGCGGACCTATGCGACCCCGAATTGAAAAGGCTCCAGGATGTGAAGGAAGAAAGAAAATATTCAATCCATATTTACGTTATAATGATCAAAATAGGCTCATATATAAACATTGTTATTAACCTACAAATAGATACATTCTCTATTATTAATTCAATTCCATAAGTACATACTTTGGGTTAAATAATAAAACATTCTTCAGAAGGTACTCTTAAAGGCGTGACTAGGAAGGACACCTTTACGGAACAAGCGCATTTTAGGTCTCCCGAAAGTTGGAGAATTCGAATGCTTAAGATACGGGCTTATATCCTACAATAATCATAGTATTTGACACTTAATCCATAAATACTTTCCTCTGACAGCCTTACTTGGCGATAATTTCGAGATCGAGGATTGTTAGTGCACTTGTCGGTCATATCTACTAGGCACATGCATATCTTACAGTTCAAAACTATGCTCCTAAATCTAATTAACAAAATCAAGTCAGGATTCCAAATTACATAAGTAGCTAGGCGTACCCATGAAGTTAGACGTATATGTATGTAATTATAAGTTTAAGTTCAAGATATATATATATAAAACGCACAAAACTTGACCATATCAAAAAGGTTCTGCAATGCTATACGTATATGTATGTACTTATAATCTTAAGTTTAAGATAGATATATATAAAACGTGCAAAAATTAACTAACCATATCAAAAAGGTTCTGCAATGCTATACGTATATGTATGTACCTATAATCTTAAGTTTAAGATAGATATATATAAAACGTGCAAAAATTAACTAACCATATCAAAAAGGTTCTGCAGTGCAAGTCACTGCCGGAACCGAAGTGTAATACATATGTATGTTAAAAAACAAAGTGTAATATTTCAAAATTACTCACATGTGAATCCTCGGCACGATGAAGCGCTTCAGCATTGCCTCCTGGATAAGAATTAACTGGAATTTTAATAATTTGATTACCCTGCTCTATCGCCAGAACACTTTTTGGGGGATGGTACTAGGGTTATGTCGCTTATTATATGAAAAAATTTTTTTTCCTTATACTAAAACATATTTCTCGGTGATCAGATGGATCCTGGTGAAGTTAATATTGTTTCAATAAAATTTTCCCCGCTTTTTCTGCGTGCCGTAGGAATGAATCTCCTGCTGCGCGGGTTGAAGGTTAGCTCGAGTTCGGGGGCCTCCAATATGGGAGGAATGTGCCCTCCTACTTCTTTTCCCTCTTTTAGAAAATGTAAATGCACCAGGTCCGGTACCAAGCTCAAAACTTTATCAAATTAGAACTTGCCCAGCAAGTGGAAATAATATGCCTTATTATGAAAATATCCCTCAAACATTTGCTTTTCATACGTCTCTCTAATAAGAGATATTATTTAACACAAAACGAAATATAAATTAGTTCTTTTAACTACCTTTTCGAGGTTTTTCCTGACGTACGCCACACCAGATTCGAATTCCAACAGATCCTTTTTCTTATTTCATAAATGGGGCTCCGGAGGGAGACGCCAAGTTTTATGGGGTGCCGTTGGCGGATTAATCTTTGGTTACTGTGCGAATAATGTACCAGGTGGGGATGTAAATTTATTAATAACTATAAGTATTCTTCGAACTTACGTGAGGGTTTTTTTTTTCTTCGTCGGATTGCGGCGAGAAATATTTGATCTTGCGGGATTTTAATCTTAACGACCTTACTTTCCTGCTAGCAAACTATGACAGACCGATATCGATGGTCTTCTTCTTCTTTCTGTCACTGAACATGACACCGAGCTTGAGAAAGCATTTCTCTCGGTCGGGGCGCGTTTTGGTTTCATGCTGTAGTCGACAACAAGCCGGGCATACACGCTTCAGTCCGTGGTGGCATATTGCTATATGCAATATGCTACGACCATAACAGGGTGTCGGATTGAAAAAACGGGTTTTAAGTTATTTTAAATTCCTGCGGTAGTACTAGATAGCATTAGTATTGAACGTACGTTTTTTAATGTGGTTTTTTCATTTTCTCATCTCTTTTTGGCTATTTGAAAATGGTGTCTGTTTTTAGATAGTTTCCAATTAAGAACAAATGATACCTTTCTAATGTGAGATTGAAAGCACAGACAATTTAGGAATTGTGGATTTTAATTCGGATGACGTATCATATTTTCCTGATTCTGATGCCGACATGGCTAATATACTAATTGAGGTAGCGGATGGGAACTTATTATTAAGTTCATGTTCGAGCTCTGCGCAGCCCATTTGAACAACGGCAACTAGTCTCACCAAATATAACACAGTCAGATTGTGAACTTCAGATCGTAACGCCTTCCACATTAGCTTAAAATGTAAGGATAACTGAAATTCTTCATCCCAGCCAACTTAGTCCAAAAAAATTCAAATAGAGCCCCTGAGACTAACATTTTCCATGGTATTCTAGAACCTAAGCAAGATGCCAACAATTATTAGACACTTGGACTTTTTTATTTTATTTTTTTAATCAAATATGATTGATGAAAGTTCAGTACATTACCGAACAGATGTTATTCTCGACTTTTTTATTTTGTGCAGTGCGATAAAGAATAATCACATACCGAGTAAAGAGCTTTGTGATTCTTCACTTTGTTGATATAGATGCATTACTACAATAAGTTTAGAAGTTTCTTCATATTATGTCTTTCATTCTGTTGCCTTAATTGAAATAATTATGGTGAGCCAAAAAAGGCCATTGGGATCAAAGGCATTAATTATTTGAATGCAGAGGTACACTTCCGCTGAAAACGATTCTCTTTATAGTTGGCTTTTCCTGTCTAAGGTTTCACTAATCACATGACGCATCCATCGCTATCCGGTAATCAGAGGAATTCCAGCTTACACTAGTCCTGTGTCTTATTTACGGAGAATCCTTTAGTTATCTAAATTGCGAATATCATGTAAAGATAAATACTCGTGCAATCAATTGAAACAAACCGTGTCGGTCAGTGATAGCTATGGTAAAACCAAGGTCGATGATACCTCCGCAATACGACAGATGTGAGAAATTATGAATCACTCAACGTATTATTTCAAATATTCTGGTCCATTACTGAATGGACCACCCAGGAATATAAAAGTTGTATACTCTCCTCTGTTATTGCATGCAACATCTAGTTCTTGTGCCATATATGGGGATAGTGATTAGTGTCGTATTTTAACCTTCATACAATGTATGATTCTATTATTGTCATTCGAGTCTAGTTGAGAAAAGTAGCGTAGCTTAGTTAAATTTATAGGAATATGTATAGGTATGTATATTATTTTATGAGTGATTCCTTTTAAGGACCTGCGTAAGTGGGTTTATGTAGCCGGAAGCTTATGGCGGGGTACTCTATGTGAGTAGCCTTTCGGCAATTACTATACTACACCTGTCCACGTCGGAGTATGGTACGGCAATAATAATGACTTATATTAAAGTGTATACAGGATCTGCAATCTTAAAATTTTACAATCTTACAACAGTACTACTAGATAACTAGATATATGTATATTGGACAAAGTAACATGAATGTTTAGAAGGGGGAAAACATAAAACATGATAATGCATTAAAACATAATAATAAACAAAAAACATAACAAAAACCAATATAACACGTTGACCAGCTAAAGAATTTTGAGAAAGAATTGTGATATATGAGCTAAGAGTCAGGCTCGCGCAGTTAGAGCTCCTCCTCACCAAAACTTTATCAACGATTTATATTTATTTTTATTTTCCTTTACTACATATAATATAAATTTTCATATGTTTTACTATTATATATTTTGCAATTGCTAATCTAACAATTGCTTAAATACATTATTACCATTACTTTCAATACATTTCTTCGGACTGTTTCTAATAATTTTTCTTATTGCCTCTAGTTCTATTAATGAGATCATCGCGAGACGAAATATCATTAAAAATACCTTTGAGTCAGTCGGAAAAATAGAAATCCTGCAATGTTAAATCTGAGGATTGTGGAAGCCAAAGAATTTGAATTTGGTATACATTGATACCACATCCTATAAATAACAATGATATGAATTTCGTCGATTATATCTTGCAAAGTAGTTTTAGGAAATTCCAAGCAGAACTAACGGCGCCGTTTGAAGCTGTCTAATTATTATAAGCAGCCCAGAGTATTAATATAAATCAAAAACTAAGCGACCTTACTTGGCAAAAATACTAATTACTAGTCTTTTTTCATATATTACAAAAATATCTCAAGATGCATCACCAAGTCGACATCCAAATTAAAGTCGTCGCAGTATCTATTGATACAACATGTCATTAAAAAGGACACTTGTGACGTGCCGATCACATACAATTTACGAAATTAGGAATAATAGAATTTTATATTAAGAATTAAAAGTATTATAATTCCTAATTTCGTAAATTGTATGTGATCGGTACGTCACAACACTTAATGAGGATATATTTAAGTATAAGGCAACATACCAAGTTTCTCGGAAAAATATCATTATATATGGTACCCGAGTTAAAAATGGGTACTTACTGCAATGAAGGCCGATTATAATTTGATACTTGTAAAAAAAAATAATTGAAAAGAATGCATGGGTTAAAAATAATTAAGGAGCAACCAAGCGCTGAGCTTTGAAAAACATTCTCCAAAACAGAGTCAAAAGTAATTAGAATCGTGATATTAAATTTCTATTAGGTACCTACATTTTAATATTGGAGCTTTTTGTTCTAATTAGATACAACATCTAAGAGTACGTGTTTTGACATGATAACAGAACTGATTAATGTTCGATTGCATCACTTTTTACTTAATATTATCAGCTCTCAGGATGCAGTTTTTCACCCCATATACACAATTTTATTACTTAATCGAATAGTTCAGGATGACCACTTAGATGGAGATAATGACGATATTTGTTCTAGACCTGAAATTAAGGTCATTATAAACTTTTCTTTAACATAATGAGTTTTCCATGATTGCTCGATGAGTTGTTACCCGCTGATATATTTGTCAATTAAACCATGATAAAATAATGGAAATTCATAATGATGACGTTTATATATAAATTAGTTATTAGAATATCGCATCAAAATTCTATTGCATAGCTGCATGCCCTGAATTAGCCACTTTTTTCAATTTTGATGTCCAGTGATGAACTAGTGGGTAGAAGGGGGATTTTTATAAGTTTTAAATCATCCCCAGAAAAGCTGTCGTACATGAGGTACTACAAGAGAATCCATTTTAACAGAGGGCGCATTAAATGAAAAGTCCTGAAGTAAACTGAATGCTATCATACAAAAGATTTTAAGTACTAAAAAGAGAACCTATTTCTACTCTTTGTTTCAGAAGCGATTAGAGGAGCTAGATAATATCAATGTACTCTTCACAACTTTATGTAAATGAATGCGATTTTGCACAGCTTTATTGTTTTTATAATTAATACAAACAACAAGTCATGCAGTAAAATTTCAAGGAAATACAAATGAATTTTGAGTGAGAAAACGCTCATCGAATATTTCACCAGCATTCAAAGTAGAAAGATTTACGATTTCATTTTTAGTGTTAACAGAAAACAACGAATTAAATTGAAAGATTATGAATTATCTTTGCCCACGAAAGTGATTAAAAATTTGTTTTTATTCTTATTTTTTTTAAGCGAATTTTTGTTAATGTTTTATTGTAAATGTGGGAAGATATTAATTTTGATGGACATACATAATTACTAATTAGTCAGTCTTTACTCATACTGTGCGATTATATTAAAAAGTTTTTTTCAGGATTCCCAGAATTTTTAATAAAAGAATTATTCCGGTGGCGAATTATGTATGTGATTTTAAATACTAAACAATAATTCGTCATGCTTCAATTTCATATTGAGATTAATATATACATATATGGTTAATTTAATTATATTTATGTACGTATAGCTCTCCATGAGTTAGTTTTAGCAGTCTCATTGTTTTCGAGACTACAACTAAGGTAATTAAAACATATTTTTGTTTCGTTACGATTGTACTAAAATTTCAAATAAGACCGTTACAAAAAAGTAATTCAAATTTTTCTTCATTTAAAGTTCATACAACAAACATAAGAAACTCACCCAAAACATGATTCTTGGAAAACGCCTGAAACATGATATTAATTTTTATAATCTTTAATAATGTTAATATATCAATTACCTTCTAAACAATTGAAAACATTTATTTTTATAAGTTGAACACTATTTTTCTGACACTTTAAAATTAACATTCATTAAACTATCATCACAATGCCACAACAAAATCAAAAACAAAACTAAATTACTTTAAATCTTCAAGCTTAAGTAAAGCGATGAGAATCTGAGCGAAAGAAAAAGAATTTTATTTCTTTGATATTAATTATATTTTTAATATTTTATGTATAAATTATTGTTAGCTAAATAAATACTGAACTACTAACTACATGCTTTTGAATACTAGTATATTAGTTTTTGCCTAAAAATGTATTTTCCAAATTACTTATGCAAATCATATCAAAACTAGAAATAAGATGAGCACTGAATTATTGATTATTTTCGAACTCTTTTTTTTTGTATTATAAATTGGAAATCAAATCGAAATTGTTCCTAAGCTATTTGACTCATTGCAATCCCAAAGGGCTATTTTTCAAAATTTGCTACGAATCAGATAATCGTTATTTGTCATTTTACATTGTTAAATTGTTTTTAAATTTTTAAAGTTTAAAGTTTTGAGTTATGAATTTTATAAGGTAAGGGCGTGCAGAGTGTTTTGTAGTTCTTATTTTAAAAATGACATCTGCTTCTATTCACGTGAGTTCCCGTGTTGCGTAAAGAAAATTATTCAAGGAAAATTAATAAGCAAACAAGTGCTGTACAGTTTCTTTATGGAAATAGATCAAATCAAAGTATTTATGTCAGATATTTAGCAAATAAGAATTATACCGAATTGTCTCACATATAATCACAACTAACACTTAAATTAATAGAAGAAATAGTACAAACAATGAATTTAAAGGACTTTAATTACTCATTTTACACTAATATTAATTAAGATGTATTTATATTAAAGAACATACACAATAGGATGGCCCAAAAAAACAACAATGTTAAAATGTCTAAATGCTCATTCAGAGTTTGTTAGCAAATGTAATTTTAAACTGTTTTTCAGTGAAATTCATTAATAAGTGAAATTCATTAATAGGTCGTTCAAAACGAAAGTAATGCTTTTTAGCTGTTTTCGACTTTCAGGAAAACGGTCTTAACATTTTCTGTCATAACTTCTTAATTTGGCAATATTTTTCTTGATTTCTTGTTTAAATTTAAGGGAACTAAGTTATGAACTAATTGCAGTGAAAGCCGTTTTAGATAATTAAATTCATCTATTTTTTATAATTTTTTTAAAATGAAAATTCGGACCCGGAACACCAATTTTTGATTTTGTTTAATTTTTTTTGTAAGAAAAACTCGCCCGCGGCTATACTTTTTCTACTATGGCGTTATCTACAATCGATTATCTTTCTAGCGACTATAGATTAATGGGCTCATGTAGTGTATAAACTGTTCTCAAAATGCGATTTTCGAAGGTGAAGCATTTTTACAAATTACAAAGAAGATATTCTGGTCCATATGATATTAAACCAACTAATGATCAATTTTTCAGCCACTAAAACAATCTGTTATACAAGTCAGCTTTGCTGTTACATTTTTGCTACACAAAATAGCAAGCCCAGGGAATTTGTTTTAAATTCTATAGATGGTAACAAATTTTCCTAGAAAGTAACAATAAAAAACTGTCATTGTTGTTGTATGGTGATAGCGTTTGCTACCCCTTGATTTAAATTTTCCGCATATTTTCTTTGCATAATTTCAGTAGCTAAATTCTAATTGGTAATTAGAGAAAATTGTTATACTGTTGCGCCATGTTAACATAATGTTGGTAGCTGTCTGCTAAACATTTGATTAAATGCAATTAAATCACCTCGCATAAGTAGGACTCTTTAAATTCGACATTCGGATGAGGGATACCCTTAGCAAAAATTTATGATATCTTCCTTTTGAAATCAATTCAAAATACAGTCGATATACTTGCCTTGGTGTAGAGACAAGAATAATAAATTTAAATTCGAAGCAAATCTTCCATAAAAAATACAAATTTCTTATTAAAACCTAAGTTCCAAAACTTCGTGCTAAGGGCTTGAATCAGAAAATTAAACGAAGAAAAATGATGGTTAGGACGTTTGTACTTTAAATATATATAGGATGTTCGTCCAAAAATCACCTCTACTTTCACCTATTGCAATACTACAGACCTATTTTGGGGCACCATGTACATACCTAATAAGGATTCTAAATATGGAAAACAGAACCGCTTTAAAGTTCCCGTTGCAAGCTGCTTACAAGAAACATACAACGGTACTTGTGGGACAATTAGAATAAGGACGTCATAAGTCAGTTTTAATAAATTTCACTGTAAAACTTATAATACAGGACCCAATAAAACTAACTTTGATTAAAATTCCTTTAACTCATTCACAATTTCTACATCGGAACCCAAATTAATGATTAATCTCACAAGGAGTGTGAGATAATTTCTGTACACACTTCAATGCTCGTGTAAATATTATTTAATTGGACAATACTACACAAACACATTATACAAATGTTTATACAATAACTTAAAGTTTTGGGAAACATTCAAACATATCTAATCTATACTAAAAAAAAAATCCAGACATTCCATCAAATATGAAGAGAACAAATTTCATGAAGATTCGCGCTCTTAAAAAAATATACTTTACGGTAGAAGAAATACTTTGAGGGAGAAGGAAAAGTTTTTCTGTAAATTATCCTTAAGGGTTAGTAAGTTGTTCCATGAAGATCAGACTTGACATTGATTATTCAATGAAAATTGAAGCTGCTAATTCAGGATGAAGGAGATAGAGGTGAAAATATTTGAAGGATTTAGCTCGCTCTGTCATCAGGCCTAATCAAACTTTTCAGTTTGAGAATATTTCACTGAAGTTTTCTTTTCAAATTGATTTTCGCTGAACGAAGACTAACTTTTAGAGTAAACTGCACTTGAGCAAATTAAATATAATTAAGGTTTAAATTTGTTTTTTTCTTCTAAGAGGTCGTCTCTACGTGACAAGTTACAAGTACTTTTCTGATTTTATGTTCTGATATTCTTATGGCTTATGGTTAGAAGCAATTAGCAAACTCGTAATTAATTTATAAAAACGTTTCAAAAAAGAAGTGTATATTTTATGATTTTATGAAATGGCATATTATAAGGTATTTGGGGAATAACATATTCCCATTTAACTCCTTGTTTGTTTTTATATTCATTAAGGTATGAGATTAAATTTCGCTTGTACATAGATATAATGTAAATCCCGATTATTAGCACAATGTGAAATTTGGTGATGGCGTTCAGTAGATACGATCAAACTGGGCAGCATTTCTTTATTATAAAAAAAAGTATTGGCAAATATTCTCTGTCGAATGTCGTATAGATTATTGCTCTTGACTTCTTTGTAAAATAAACCAAAACTTGAAAGATGATTAATGCCATCCTTAATTCCCATGAATTTGTCTATATACCCAAACACAAAAAATCTAAGGTGGAAAGAATCGTAAATTATTGCAATTGACTTGTTATCAGCAATTAAAAGGGAATTGGACAATAATAATTAATATTATAGACCAACTTCATATTTCATTATTAAAAGACGAAATTACATGTTGACATATTACAAAATTTTTACATAATTTTATGCTTATAATACACTAAGTAGAAAAAACTTTAAGTACCTATTTCATTTTACCTTTGTATGGTACTGCAAAACTTTACAAACCCTAAGCCTCATCTCTACAAGTTTCACACATATATCTAGGATGCTTGCTGCTTTGATTAAAAAAACCGACACTTCCTGCAATAAACGCACTGCAACCAGTCTGAGCCTCTGCATATATGTATTACAAATTCCACAAATTTTTATATTCAACTTATTGCAAGTCTTCTAGACTTTCCACAGGTAGTTCTAGAGTCACTCATCTTCTTCTTATCATTCGTCTTTGAGTTGAAAGACGTTATACCTGTTGCTTTTCCAAGAATTTTAAAATATTAACAGTAAGGAACTCGCCTCCATTTTCATTTTTTGATTGACTGCTGTACTCCATTTTTCCTGAATCCGCTTTTTTCATTTTACTTTCCAGTGAATAAGTTCAAAAATAATACAGAAACGATTTCTTTATTAAGTGCTCCGCTTCTTTTGCTCTCTTTTCTGCATCTCTCTAAAATTCTTCGCCAATATATTCAGCAAGGTCGGACAATGTGTCGGACAGTGTGCTGCATTAGATGGAATTGTGAGGAAGTAGATAGATATTATTTTTTCTGCATAGTTAAATGCTTTGCAGTAAGTAAGAAACCACAATTCAAAACCTGGTGACTGCATATTCTGTTCCTGGAGGTCCATTTAATCACCAATTTGCATACATGTTCTTTTCACTACACATTGAAAAAAGCTGTATTATTTTACCATCTGCAGAAACACAAAGCACTATTGAAACTGACATGACTCCATAACTCTTTCGATCCGCTTAGTTCGCTTATATAGCTTCCAAAAAAACTGGTTTCAATACCCGTCAGTTTAATAGTATCAATGGGTTGAGAAATGCTTTTTATTTCTACGAAATTCTTTACAGTGATGATGAATTTTAAACCGGTCAAACGATTCAGACGGTAACCCAAGCCTTAAAGAAGTCAGCATTGGATGAGTGTCTAATTGAAAATGGACCCAAATGCGAAATTATAGTATCTTTAGATGTACCACAAATCTTTGGTATTTTTCGATAAGATTAGGGAAAGCTCCACCTTGGGAAACATAGATTAGGTTTTTATCTCTGAAGTGCAGGTAGGTTTTTTTTCTCTTAAATGTACGGAATTTTCAATTTTTTTTTTCTAAAAAAAAAAGAATAAGCTGAATAGTTCATTTCTTATGTGCCATATTGAGATCTGCGGGGAAAAGCATTCGTTGCTTCTATAAAAACCGGGTACCGAATACATAATCAAATTTTAGACCACAGTACTCCACCTCGCACGCACTATCATGATTTATGAATCACACAACAACTAATCTAAATAACAAAAAAGCAACCTTTGTATGCAGTATAGACACTGAGAAAGCATTTGATACTACATGGACACAAGCCCTAATATATAAAATGAAAAATATGTACAACTTTAACAACCACCTATAATTATCTTAAAAACAGAACTTTCCAAGTTAAAATAAGTAACAATCTTTCTGACATATTCCAAATACTGGCTGGAGTACCGCAAGGCTCCATACTAGGTCCAACATTATATAATATATTCACATCAGACAACCCCATACCATCACAGCCCTTACAAATTCTCACATATGCAGACGACATACTTCTATACACCGCAAATTTTAAATACTTACCCATGGAAACACAAATGAATATATATCTAAAAGAACTATACAACTATTTCAATAAATGGAACTTAGAATTAACATAAACAAATGCCAAACAATGCTCATAAAAGGAACAGGAAAGGATACATTCCCAAACATATCAAGACATATAAAAAACCAAAACATCAACGTTAAGATAAATGAACAAAAAATTCAATATACAAAACAGTTAATATATTTAGGTATAAACTTCTCAGAAAATCTCCAATTCATCCAGCACATCAAACAGAAACTTCAGAAAGCTACTTTTACTTTTTCAACACTCTCCAAAATTATACATCGTAGGTCTGCGATCCAAAATAGAATTAAAGTTATCTGCTACAAACAGCTAATCCGGCCAATGATTGCATATGCGTTCCCTATTTGGTTCAATATTTCGACAGCCCAAATGGAAAATGTTAGAAGGTTTGAGAGAAGATGTCTCATCCACTGCACCAACTTTAAGAGAACACAAACTAACTATAAAAGAATTAAAAACCAAAAACTTTACATACTCTGCAATATTAAAAGAATTGACACCTTCTTAATAAAAAGTGCATTAAAATTTATCGACAGCTTAGCATGATGGACAACCCATTAATAGAGGCTTATACAATGGAACTCCAACACAACAATAGAGATATTCCCAAATACAAAGCACCACATATTATTAAATGGCTGAAAGACAAAAATTTATTATACGACACAAATAACAAATTAATATATTACCACAAATCCTACTCAGGGAACAGATTGGTATACAATACCGATCAGCTGATCTAACTTTTAGTTTTACCTTATTAATTTTAAATTAATTAATTCAATTTAAATTCGCTGAAAATAGCAGTAACTTTGAGTACATTATTTTCTTACAAAAAAAAAAAAAGATTCAATGTACAAATATCAAATTATTAACTAAACCTATTTTTCTTTAGATATAAGAGAACATAATTTATCCTAGTTTTAGTGTCGTTTTCTAGGAAATCTGTAAAATCATATTATAAAACCTTATAATTAAGCATAGTTTAAAAAAAAAATACTTTAGCCTGCTGGTAAAGATTAACCATAATCTGTAGCATTAGCACCTAATTAAGAAAATCTAACTTTTTAACCTTTAAAACATGTAAATAATAGGGCAATAAAAATAATCTTTTATAAAATAATCTTTTACATAATCAAATAATTATTGGTTACTTTTACTTATTTTCAGTTGATTCAAAGTTTTCATTCCATAATAAATTCGGTATTCTTTTACCAACACGAATACCATATAATGACGGAAACCAAATAAATTTAAGTTTTATATACAATTTCGTGCCATTGAGTATTGTACCTATACGATTACAAAACAGGATTAATCGAACTTTTTTCCCAGTTGTTCACGTTTTAAGTCTGAACCGTTTAAGTAGATTTCTCTTTTCTCACTAGTATGATTGATAATTTTAAGCGTGTAAAATGCGTTGATAGGTAATATCGTATGCATGTTTGTTGCAAAGGGAGTATCAGATTAACACCGCATGCGACCCTTGCGTTCAATTTAACGTAACATAACGTAATGTTAATTTGGAGAAGAAAAAAAAGTATAATTAATTAAAACAAATTATAATTAAGTAATGCAATTTATCATAGAAATATGAAATGTCAAAATCTTACCAGTCATTTAATGCTTTGACTCTAGTATGGAGTTCGAGTAAACTGTGACATTTCCATACAAATTCTAGAGCCGGTAAAATCGCAAGCACATATTTTGCTGAACATTTTACTAATCCAGTACGGAGTTCACCGATAAAAACTGATGGTTTCCTCTTTAAAAAATCGATGGCCCTATAAATTCTTCACTCATGTCAATTTTGCAATTTTATTGGCAATTTCTTTAGACGCTTTCATCGTTACTGGCTAATGCCAGCTGAAAGCAGTGTGGCTTAGTAGGCTAGTTAAAGTGAAGAAATATTTACAAGAGGGAAAATCCTCATTAGCTCAAAGGTAAAGCAATTACCCGGAAAGCGGATGGTTCTGGTTTGAAAATCCGGACGAGGTGGTTGTTCTTTCTCTCGTATTTATTAATTTAATTTAGAATCAAAAAATAACAAGTTCTGAAAGAAAATATTCTTCTATTCCATCTATGACAGCTTCTAAAGAATTGTGAGTTCGAGTACCTTATGCAACAAGATAAAAATAAAAAGCACACTTTCCCAAAAACCATCAGAGTCCAGTATGAGTTACAGCTACATAATCTCTGTACGGCAAGTTGAAAATTCTCTTCTGTAACCGATAGAAGGACTCGCCTTTTTCCTGAATATGTTGAGAGTTTTTTTCGTCCGCACTAAATAAAATATTTCTTAAAACCAATTAATTTACGTCTGAAAAATAATATTTTTTTTTGTGCTGAAATATTTTGTTTTTATTTTTCAATTCTAGAATTCTAATTGCTTTTTTCTATTTAATTAATACTCCTTTTTCATAAAAAGATTTTTTTACTAATGGTGCGAGTACCGAATTAGAAAGTAACTAATTAAAGGTACTTTTCATAGAGTAACGAATTATTATCGAGTAACAAAAGTAACGAGATTGCACATACCTAGTACAGTACATTTTTTTTTTCATTAAAACATGTAGTTAGTATGGAAGTTATCACTAGCGCTGCGGCGTTGGGCACGCTCAAACAAAAAAGTGAAAAGCAATATAGATATGACCTGTTTTCTAAAACTTTGTGGGAATTATATTAATGAAAATATATATAAAGCGTTTCATATAAAATGTAGAATCATACCTAATTTATTTGAATATTCTCTTACTAACATCCGAGAAAGCATTTCGGGAATTTTACATACCAACATAAGTTTTCTGGTGTCAAATACCATTGATTTGGGGGAAATTTAATTGATTTTCTCTTTCTATCAGAGAAAATGACATTTATTTTTAGGAAAAAATTTCTTCTTAAATTTCGGTAATTATCCTACTTTTTTACAGTGTGCCTATATGGATAGAATACGGTAAGGGAATTTATATTCCTTACCGAAAACTATGACGTGATGGTTTTATTATTAGTTACAGTTCATACAGTCCTTCATGGGCTTATCATGAAAATAAGAACTGACAAAACAAAAGTTATTATTTTAAAATTTTCCACACATTTAAAGGCAAAAGTTCTATTCTTCCTCATGTAGGCGAGGCAAATTAGGAAGTTTTAATACTTTTAATAGGTACTAACGAAAATAAATTAAGTATAGTATGCAATGGTGGAATGAAGCTTTACCAACGTAAGAAAAGTTAAAGATAGTAGAGTTGACCACTAAATAAATTAGTAAATTGTGAAAAATTTGATAATTCAGATGAAAAATACATTCAAAAAATGGTAAAAAAAAACTAGAATTGGTATAAAACCAATTCTCACGATACCCTAGATGAATGTTCGTTTATAATTTAGTATGATCACCGCTCTATGCAAGTTTGATTTTTGAACCGCTCGTCGGACAGCAAAAATGGTTACAACGAATTTCATTTGATTTCATATTCTTAAAAACTATTCTCTACAATAAAAACGTGTAGAACTGATCGTTTTCACAGTATACGTAAGAAACCAAAATTTTTATATGCTAACACCAAGAAAGTGTTACCCGATTTAGTCTATTTTTAAAACTTTATTTACTATTGCTTCGAGAATACCGTGTACCAAATTTCAGCTCTCTATGTTGACACATTCTCAGGCAGTGCCCAAATATATAGTGCAAAACGAAATTTTTGTACAAAGGAGTTGCCCGATTCGGCCCATTTTTGAATAAATTTCCTCGTTTTTTAAAAAGCCCTCTAAGTGAATGTGTTGTCGAGTTATCATGCGGATGGATGAACAGATGGACAGACGGATGGACGTACACGCAGAAATAAAAATAACTTTTTATTTTATGTGTGGGTGTTCAATCCATTTTGTTCTACAATCATTATTTTTTGGTTTTACGAACGGAATGACAAACTTTCTATACCCTTTAGATTTCATCTAAGGTATAAAAAATGATCAGGTAAAGTGGTAGGTCCTGAACTAGAAAGCAGCTAAACTTTTATTACACCCTAGATGAAATCATAGGGGTATACTAAGTTTGTCATTCCGTTTGTAACACCTCGATATAGTGATGGTAGAGCAAAATGGATTGGACACCCATTCATAATATTAAAAGTTATTTCGATTTTTGCATGTCCGTCCGTCCGTCCGTCCGTCTGTCCGTCCGTCCGTCCGTCCGTCCGTCTGTCTGTCCGTCCGTCCGTCCGTCCGTCCGTCCGTCTGCGCGCACGATAACTCGAGAACGCGTATACTTAAAGAGCTGTACACGGACTATAAAAAAAAAAAAAAAGTAAAATTAAGTTCGAAAATGAGACAAATCGGGCAACTCCTTCGTGGGGTTGCCATATAAAAATTTCGGTTTTTTACGTATACTTTTAAAACGATCAGTCCAAGACATTTGTATTGTACTGAAAACTTCTGCAGAATACGAGATCCTATAAAATTGGTTATTACCATTTTTTCTGTGCGACAGACTGTTCTAGAAATATCTGCGAAAAACAACTTCAAAATCAATACTTGAATAGATCGGTGACCAAACGAAATTTAATACGGGCATTCATCTAGGGTATCATAAGAATTGGTCTTAGACCAATTCTAGCTTGTTTTAAATAGGCCATGGTGACCAAACTATAGCTCACACAGAAAAATTGAAATTTTGCAAACTGAAGATCAATAAGCTCCTTGCTTCCTAAGTATGTTTAAATAAATGTAACAAGTAGAACGAATTTATGAAAATTATTCAGTTTTCAATAAATGCAAGACTGAATAAAACAGTCTTCTTGTGTCGACTAATTGCTAGTGGCTCGGACTTCTATCAAATATCATAATTTCTGTAAATTTGTTCTACATGATATTTTATAACAATTTTTAAAATTTCTCTGAGTAAGTGACATTTTAAGCTACAAGAGTTGTTTATAATTAAATTGTAGTTCTTCTCCATTAGAGGTGTTGTAATATCGGCCGGAAAGACGGTAAATCGTCCAATAGTAAAATAAATTCGTTACTGAGATCTCATCCTTCACGGAATTATATTCCAAGATTTATGGTTACATGAATTTTAAAATCTCTAAAACAGCCACCCCTCAATATAATAAAAACGAAGAAGAATAGAATTTGTCTGTGGAGCGAATAAAGTCCCAAGTTAAGAGATAAAGACAAGCTGAGTATTATTTTCAAATTAATAGAATGTTTTTATCGCATATGAGGAATACTGAAGTGCCGTTGTCAGTATAATGGTGACTAAAATACAGTTGTACACAAGAAAGCTTGCTTGTATAAAATAACAATGATAGGAGCAAATATCCATGAGGTTCATCCATTTCGTAATGATTTCTTAACTTTGAATGGTATTACAGGATGAAGGCTGCAGCTAATTAAAATATCACTGACCAAAAATAAAACAGGAGTTCAGAAAAACTCATCGATCTGATGAGTAAGAAAATCAGTTCTTAGTGCATCTCATTTATCTAACAAAGTATCAAACGAAGCGCTCATAATCTGCGTAATCTACATTGATAAAAATGTTAAGTTATTTTTTCATTATCCAAATTTGAGAGGCAAAGCAAAGCATCTTAAAACTAAAATATTTTATCTTCAGTTTCAACTTCGTCGAGTTGGAGTAGAAAATGAAGGTCACAAAGGAACGCTGTCATATTCCATTAAAAAACAGAAAGGCTCACTTGATTGCAATAGTCGGCGCGACGAAAACTGAGCTATCAAGGTCAGGGAAATTTTAGTTCGGTGTTGCTGCTTAACTAATAAACCTTAAGCAAAATTTTGTAAGCTTTCATTATCTTATTTATTGATTTTAATTCATTAATTTTCTACAAACTCTCATAAAATTAATTATGCAAACATGTTTTATGTTGTATTCCTTTAGCTAGAGAGTTTACTTCTCTAAGTATATATATATATATATATATACATATAATAGGAACATTCAATAAATATTAATATAATTATTTTCACTTTTGAACTTAAAGCTTTTCAT
Source organism: Dioctria rufipes (assembly GCA_963924295.1). Taxonomy (NCBI): domain Eukaryota; kingdom Metazoa; phylum Arthropoda; class Insecta; order Diptera; family Asilidae; genus Dioctria; species Dioctria rufipes. The sequence goes on from OZ002741.1 coordinate 193,856,654, forward strand.
AGCAGCGAAAGCATTTTAGTTTAGACACTAGTCATTTCAAGGTCCAAAGAACATTTTGAAGTTGTTCAAATGGCCTTAAAAAAACAATTTATATCAATTCTGGTTGTAAATTAGAATAAAAAATTATTTTTAGAAGTAAGTACTGTGTGGCGAAATTTTATTATGATAAATATATACATATTTTTTTTAAGACTGAAAGAAAAGAAAATATTATGATGATATAAATATTTGTTAAAATCATAAGTAATTCAAAAATATCAAAATTTAATTTCTTTTAATGTTAATACCCTTCGAAAGACCTTTTACCATATGGAATACACACAATTGCTTATTTTCCATGGAGCGGACTATAGAAAAAATGCCCCAATAGCTGCTATGAATGAACTCTCGAAAGTAATCTTCGCATGACAAACATCGCTACCAACGACATTTATTATGCAAGATAACTTAACTATTTTCCATTCAATACTTATTATTTTATTTTTATATTCTGATTGATTCCGAATCCTACTACTTCAAATATGCAAACATGTTGTGATTCTGCTGTGGTCAGAGCTAGAACATATTCAGATTTCTTCACTATATCGTGCGCGGCTCGAATCACCTCAAAGCTGGTTACGTTCGAGTTTGAAAAGAGTGTGTTCATCATACAGTCACCATAAAGTTTGACATATAGGCTGTGTTCCAAAATACAAAGTACTTATTGTTAATATTCTTCAAAGTGCTCTCTGCGAGCATTTACACATTTTCTTCAACGACTCTCCCATGCCCTCCCGAAGGCCTCGTCGGGAGCCGTCAGAGCTTTCATCACGTCCTTTGAGTGCGGTGTTGACTATCCGGAACGAAAACAAAGTCGGCCAGAGCTAGGTAGGGTCGCTGCGGTAGCGTTGCCATATTATGCTGTCGAAACGGCGTGCTTTGAGTGCGGTGTTGACCATCCAGAACAAAAACAAAGTCGGCCAGAGCTAGGTAGGGTGGCTTCAGTAGTGTTGCCAAATTGCGCTTTGCCAGAAAGTCACGGACATGCGCAGAGACGAATGCCTGGGCGCATTGCCATGATGCAGTACCAAGGTATTGGCGATGTTTCTTCGCACGCGGGTTACCCTTTTCCTCAATATTTTTAAAACATCCACGATTTACTTAACATTGCCTTCTTCGGTTTTGGGGAGCCGAGTGTGCCATTAGACGCTCTGGCGCTTCGTCTCTGGGTCCTACTCAAACGTTAACATTTCATAATGAGTAATAACATTGTTCAATAAATCAGGATTAATTTTTACACGTCCCTTCGGTTCCGTCACCAGTTTTAGGAACAGCATGGTGCACACTTTTTGTATGTTCAAATCGTCATGAGTTTCGACAGATTTTTGTTGAGTTTTGTTCAAAGTTTGATCGCCCAAAGTTATTTGGAAGTATCCTCCATTGCGCGTCGTGACGTTATCTCAAAACTAGGGTGCATTAAGTCAGATATCCTGATAATACCCATGCTCGCAGCAGACTGAATTTTGCGTGTTTCACAACAATTTTATAAAAACATCATGAGAGAGCAGTGCTGCCCAGTCACCACACCAACATTCCAGTCTGCAAAGACAAATCTTACTGAGCGCGAATTCTAGTTTTCAGATTTAGTTTTCTAACGAAAATTTATCGGTATCACCTGTAAAATATAAAGAATTCAAGCTTCTGAAGAGGTTCGTTCTGTCGGTCCGAAACTAAAGAGTACTACGATAAACTTTTTCATGCTGTGAATGTTGTGGAGAGTATTACTGATAAATACAATAGAAGAATTTTTAAGATCTTTATTTTTACTATTATAAATTAAATTATTAAAAACAAAGGGATTTTTGAAGCCGGGACCTTTCACTTTCCGGACGAGTGCTGTTACCACTGAGCACTTGTATTCTTTAGTTTATCTAGCCTATTAAACCTGTCATACACCAATGGAACAGTTTTAAATCAAGAAAGGAGTGGGGACAAGATTATGTATTGTATAACCCAACGATAACATTTATCAAGCATATCACAATATTCCAGGCAACGACATATGTCAGCACTAAATGTGCCAACGAGAACCTCAGCCTTTCCTACACCCATAAAAAAAAAACATATCTGCAGCAAGCTAAGCGGCACTGAACGCAATTGCATCACCTGAGGTGAAGAGGAAGTTAATGTGGGAATGCATCCTAATATTAAGAAGCCTTGGTAAAAGGAACCACTACAAACTAGTGGATATCAGATAATGTGTGCAGTGCAAAGACTATAAATAATAATGAAAACATCTAAAATGAGTACTTAAATAAAAAACAACTTTTTAATATTGTAAGAAAATTGGGAATTATTTTTCCACAAGACAAATAAAAGAAAGTACTTCAGAGCAGACATGTGCACGGAATGCTTAATGTGTCCTTTATTAATGATATGTATCAAATTCAACCGTGTATCTCCTTTAATTATTCTACTAAAATTATATTAAATACTCATCTTGTAGATATAAGCCTTTCCTTTTTCATATGTCCACCTGCCCTTAAGATCATAGAAAACAATTTTCAACCATTTTGGGAACATCAATCAACTGACAGAGGAGATATCAGTCAGAAAATTAAGAATGTCAAAACTGAGACTTCTTGATAATAAAGAGGGAAATGTCATCCCAACTTTGTGTTACCCTATTCATTCACCATTCAGGATTGGTAAATATATCACTTTGATGACAGCTGCCTTACGATGCCCGGAAAATGCACTGGAAACTACCGAGAAAAAGTAGAAGAATTTGTGAAAGTATGTTGAGGCAGGAATGAAAAGGAGGAATTCTTCACAGATGTTCCAGATGGGCATCTAAATTCTTCTCTTCTTGGTATAGAGCGTGTACATTCACAATTTTCATAAGAAGGAATAACTATTATGTGTGTGTATTAAAGTCACGACAGCCACATTATACAGAGCTGGACTTAATTTTTTCCAACTTTAAAGATATCGTAGAAATGGATATGCAAGGAATTTCATATTTTGGAGGGTTGCGTTGATATAAGAGTGTCTAGGGCAGTTTAAAGTACTTCGCAATTGTTGCGTCGAGCCCTATGAAAAAGTAACTGCCCTCATACGGAGCAGCACTTTTAAGAAGGCAAAATTAACAGTAAATTCTTTTGAACTCTATCGCTACTTTAAGCAATTTGAGGGCCATTTGTGTTCAGTGACCATCTAAAATTAAATTAAATTTAATTTAAATTTAAAAGTAAATTTTGAGGACGCAAGGTATGGATACAGTGGTCTAGGGACTCGCTTTACCTTAGAGAAGTAATCGCCTTGTGGGAATTATGGACTGTACTGAGTATAGGGAGAAAACTTTGTGAGTTCTGAAAGGGAGCAGAGCAGAGGCGTATCTAGGTTTAAACATTTGTGGGAGCGAGCATATTAAAAAAAAGGAGCCATTGCATAAAGATAAATTTTATTTCGTATTTTGAAAAAAAAAAAGAAATGGACCCCCAGCTTCAAATAGTTCAAACATAATTATATTCATATTTTATATCAAAGGAAAACATAACAAAAATCTTTTATTTAGAAAAAAAAAGTAATAAGTATGTATGTACATATGAATTATAAATAAATGAGGCAACTACAACAGCCTCCTTCTTCTAGGTTTCATTTTTGCAAAATTATCAATAACCTTATTATAATCCACTTCAGTAGCCAACTGTTTTTCAATAGAGAGTAAGGCTAACTCAGACAATCTGTCTTCACCCATTGTAGATCGCAGGTAGGACTTAATGAGTTTCAGTCTGCTAAATGATCGCTCCGCACCTGCAGTACTTATTGGTAAAGTCTAAAAATTTTTATATAAAATCGAGAGATTGGGGTAAATAGAGCACATGTCATTAACAATCATGAATTTTAATATATTATTTATGGACAGCTCCTCGATATTTGAATTATTTTTAATACCTGTGCCTATTATCCCTCTGTACATATCTTTTGAAAGAATCAAACTCTTGAACAAGTTCGGCTTTGCTGTCGATGACGTCTGGGTACATATCTGTCAAAAATTCTAATTTCCTAGCATTATCTGCGTTTTTGAAATTCCTTGGACCTAAGCAACTAAATTTAGCAGCCACATTTTTAAAATGCTCGAATCTTTTATCGGTACAATTTATAATAGAATCCAGAGACACTAAGTAAAATTCAACTATAAGTTTCTTGCGAGGATCAAATATTACTTCACCTTCTGCATTTTCCTCATGAAATCTTTTTCTTTTGGTCGGTCTGTGCTGCCTATATTCGTTAGTAATATTGCATATATCAGCGAGATCTGTTGCTTCATTCTCAATCTGTTTAAATTCAGACTTAAATTGATTTCGGACGGTTTTCATATCATTTTCAAAAATTTGAATCAAATTAGAAGCCGTTATAAGATCTAAGCTACTTTTTTGCAGATATGTGGATAAGTTGAAAGATCTCTTTAGCACTTTATTCCAGAATAGCAGAATAATCAAGAATTCGTAAGTACCGAGTGTTGCTAGAATACCCTTGGCCTCAGCTATCTGTGTGGAAGTACAATTTTTTATCTCACCATTCAAAATTCTCTTCAGAGCATCCACTATTGCTGGTAAATTCTGTAAAACTGCGTCCACTGCTGTCTTTCTTGACGCCCACCTGGTATTACTAAGTCTCTTTAAAGTTAGTGTGAATGATTTGATATGATTGCGTTGTTCTTCTTTTAGTATTGACAGTCGAAGTAAGCTACCAGAAAAAAATTTAAAAATACCTTCTAGAGTTCCAAAAAATAATTTATTTTGGATATTGGTGCTTAAAACATCAATTAGAATTAAATTTAAATTATGTGCACAGCAATGCGTAAAGTGAGCATTTGGAGCAACTTCCCTAATCCTTGTTTGAAGACCTGATATTTCACCTGACATGGTGCTTGCTCCATCGTAAGACTGACCGTAACACATAGTTATTGATAGCCCAAACATTTTAATTGCTGAAAGTAGAAGGATGTAAAAGTCTTCAGCACTTGACCAGGTAATTCACTGAACTGTATAAATCGCTCTACTGCGTCACCATTTGCTGTTACATACCGCAAGGATAACGAAAATTGATCAGTTCTGCTGTTATCAATAGTATAGTCAACAATGACTGCAAAGTACTTAGCTGCTTTAATTTCTGTTACTCTCTTTGTCGTAGATGTGCTGATAAGGACTGTATAAGATCATTTTGTATAACTGGACTGAGGTATGTTGCATTTCTATCAGTCAGTAATAAATGTTGCTCCAGTAAAGTATCATTTTTAGATAACAGCTTAATGAGTTCCAAAAAATTTCCTTCATTTATACTTGAAGAACCCAAACCTCCATATTCGCGATGACCGCGGAACGCTAATCCCTGTTTACTTAAAAAGAGAACTGCGTCTATAATTCTTGTTAACAGCATTCTATACTTTTCTATTTCTCTTCGTTCAGCAGTTAGAAGACCAGCCACGACGGTCCTATCATTCAACAAACGAAATTTGGTAAGAAACAGATCTTTCTCTGCTTTCTTGTGAGTACCACTTTTTTCATGTTTTTCAATTTTGTGCGTACCTTTAGAAAAATTCTTGCAACCTGTCTTTGGATTACTCCAAGCATCTGATCGATTTGAAAAAAGCCAACAAGCAAAGCACAGCATTGTTTTCGCAGTTGGTGAGTAAACCAGCCAATGCCTATCGATTTCACGGCCTCCTTGCACTTGTTTTTGCTTATACCAAGTAGTACTGAAATGACGTCCAGGTTCATCTTTTGGAAAATTATTAAAACTGTCTTTAAGACCCGGCTGACAAGGACCTAATTCAAGTAGAATACGAATTATATCAGGTGTTATGAGTATGTCACAATACAAGTTTGGATCTGTTGGATATTCGCTATTTGTGCCAATTATTGGATGGACTTTTATTGTAAAAGCTTCGTCTTCTGGGTGATTCATTACTGAAGTAACCAGTTCTTCACAGGGCCTGACTTCCACCACCTGTGAAGCCGATGAATCCAGGATGCTGTAAAGTTGTCCCTGAGTGGTACCTAGCTCTAGCGAGTCTTCAGAGAATTTCACATCTCGTGCAAGTACAACGGTCGAGACAGAGCGTTCAACTGCTGGACTGTAAGTGTTCAATAAATGTTCGGTATGTGCCACCACTGGTTTAGGTGAAATATCCGATTGATCATTTTTAGCTAATAAACTCCAGCTTGGTGACAAATCTTTAGATACTTGCACCTTTGGTGCAGAAGGCGTCGCTAGTTTGCCGAATGAAAAGTAGGTGTCCAATTTTACATACTCTGATGACTCCTTTTCTCGAATTGCAACTTCTTTCATCTTTTTTCTCTTATAACCAGATAATTTGTGCTTCTTCTTGTTGTTTTTCTCCATGCCTTATCAGAAAAAAACTGTACAATTTATAAATACATCAGATTAGATATCTACACATATGTATTTGTTGGCTAATATTGCCTAGTAGCAAAAAAAAATATGTAACAATAAAGAACTCGCATCCCGAGATAAAATCATATCGACAAATTTACAGTACTTATTTACTTAACTTTTACAAATTTACATAACTTTTCCCAGCGAGTTTAAATATTCTCTCGTACAAAATGTTATGCGAGGAGCGAATTCTTTATGAATGTTATACCCTTGTTATTCAACTAAGTTAGTTCTAAATTTAATAACATTGTTACTTTAGTTTAAGAACCTCCGTAATTAGTTTTTAAATTTGAAATATTGTAAAATTTTACACATGATGCCATCTATAGAGAAAGGATAGACCCTTTCCTGAATACTATATAAATACACAATGGATATACGTTCGTTTGTACATAGAGAAATATACTAAAACCACATCAAAGTGGCTACAAGTACTTGCCAGCAATTTCAATTATAAATACCATATTGAATGTTGTCAATGAATCTCTAAGTGACGTTCACTACGTAAGGTAGGTATACAATCCTTACAATTTCGCTGGTATCGCGAAGTGACAATTATTTTGATTAATCGTCGTGGTTTCATTACTTTTCTATACATACAACATGTCATTTTCCAATTTATGGTCAAAATTCGCTATAGAGGCGCAATTGAAATTATGTAGTTATGCGCAAATTTACACGCTAAAAATTAAAATTAAAATGCAAACTTTCTTACCTTTTACCTTTCACAATAGTTTTTCAATTAAGTATTGAATTTTATACACTTTATATTCTTTATACACACACGTAGTTATATTGAACATATGTTTCTCGCAAAACAATTTTTAATTTTCACCAAACTCAATTATCAACACAAATTTCTTCCATCTGCTGAAGCCAACATTCTGGAATGAAATGGACAAAAACGAAAATGTAGTAGCAAAATCAATTTCATGCCCAATTTCGGAAATGTCAACCTTGTCATAACTAGCGCATACAAATTAAGAAGAAATATTTTCATAAAAGTTCCTAAGAAAAAATTATCTGTGGCCCAGAGAATCGAATCAATCCAACGTTTTTCGAGGTGCTGTTGGCCACCAAGCGCATAAAATTTGTGGAAAAAACTATCAACAAAATTCGCAGAAAAAAAAAAATATTTTCAATAAAGGATGATATGACTCGTAATCTTTCGCTGTGGACTTCTTTTCCATGAAGTTGATTCAATATTTAGGAGAGGTAAACTAAAAACGGTCAAAATTCAGTTGCACTATTTGCTAGTTTAACTTTTTTGTTCTTTTATAGTGGGTATTACATACACATGCGAAAATTCTGCAGCATCGCAAAGCTGCTCTGTGGCAAATACTGTTTAAATTATGACAAAATAAATATGCGTTGTTTTTAGAATTACACTTACGTATATTAGAAATAAACTGTTCCACATGAAAATCAGAGATTCAGTATATTTAAGCTTAAATTCGAATTATCTGAATTCCGTTGTTAGGAAGGCACCACATTTTGATGCAGTGACCCAGGGGGAGCGGTCGCTCCCCCTGCTCCCCCCTAGATACGCTTCTGGAGCAAAGGCGACACCAGAAAACTAGGAGCGACGTTAATGGGCCATTGGGTCATAGGTAAGCATGCTACGAGGATGGGTCTAAAGTCAAACGATGTCTGTTATAGTTGTAAGGCTCCTGACGAAATCGAGTCAGGTCGTAAAGTACTTTGCGAGTGTCCTGTCCTAGCGAAATAAAACCTGGCTACTTATGAACTACTTCTTTTAGGAGGTAGAGGAGCTGCAAGGTAAAGAACATAGATGAATTTGGAGTTTCCTTAGAGCATCGTAGTGGATCTAGATGCCGTTCCACCTTACAATCCTGTCCTATGGACCACCGTGGACGAGACCCCCTGTATAAATGATACTATATATATAAATTTTTTTTGGAGGAATATTCATATTTCCGCCTCTGTAACTCGTTACACATCAGACTTACATAAAAAGGGATTGTACATAAAATGTGGGGAATTTAGTCGATTAAAAAAATTTTATTTTACATTTTTGTTGGAGGATCATCCGTTGAGGAATTATTTTGTAAAAACAACTTTTTGGTACCTTTAATCCAAGATGGCGGAACACGCGGACCCCTCTCAAAGGTCTAACCTTGGATTTTTCATCGGGCCCTGGAACTGAATAACATATATAGAAATTACTGCTACCCCACCACTTGTAGGGCAAACGCCTTATTTAGTCTCTACCGAATGGACTATAGATCCTATACAGTTTTAATAAAAAATTCTTCAGAATATAAAATTCTATAAAATTGGTTATAATCGTTTTTTCTATCCGACGAGCAATTCTGGAAGTATATGCGAAAAAACACTTCAACGATCAAACTTTAATACGAAATTACATACAGGAATTCATCCAGACTATCATAAGAATTGAGTTTAGACCAATTCTAGCATTTTTTTTTTGTTTTTTTTTGTTTTGTTTTTTTGTAATTTAGTAAAATCTTTATATTATGCGATAGATGAAAAGTTTAATTTGCAGGGCAAAATAAGGACGTTACCTTCCTCTTGTACGACGCACACTTCTTCTCTGGTAATTTAAACAGAAATATGAAAATATTAATAGCTTTTGAACGGAAGTAGATGTTGATGTATTTCTTTGAAAGCTTTAAAATTTACTTAACGGGTCAAATATTTTAAGAAAGGAACAAATTATATCATTGATGTACAAATTTTACCTAACTAAGGATAACGTAACAAATTTGTATGATTCTTTTATTTATTAAATAACAAGAATTCTGCTGACGAAAAATAAAAGTTCTTCCCTAAACTCAGTAAAATCTAAGCTTGAAAGTTTCGCAGTTTAACTAACTACATTATGAGGAATAATTCACATAAAATAATAATTTTTCTCGTATATACTTATATATACATTTGTTATTCTTATGAAAGATAAATATAATTTTTCCTGAAAGATTATAAATTATACTTTAAAATAAGTTAATAATGCCAGTGTGATAATTAGAGCCAAAATTATAACTTTTTTTTTAAATAATTCAGCAAGTCGAGAATCGGCGAATATTAAGGAATTCAAGGTCCTTAAATCCAGGTAGTTATATGTATTCATATTCATTTTCAGAAAAATAAGAACGAAATGGTCGGGTTGAAGTCCATTCGGTTTCCTATGTAAATTAGACGTAATTTGCTACGACATTCACTCTACCCCAGTACAGCTTTATTAATTTAAAAAGTTCGCTCCGGAAAACTTTTTTTTTTCTAATTTTGTTAATATTGCAATGTCTAATTACCGGCACCATCATGATTTATCAGGATGCAACTATAATTGCTTATTCAATAGTTAAGGGATATTATGTTGCTTTCACAATCCAGAAAAATAAAATTAAAAAACAAATTTATTTGAGATTTTAGCTGTATTGCTTAGAACAGCCCTCCTAAGGCCATTAAGTTTTCTATTTTATGTACATATGTACGTACACTGTGTAGGAATAAATCATTTTGAAAGTGACTGTTATGCGGTTAGTAGACCATTACCCTACCAAAACCTAATTGTTGAACCGTAAGTAATTCATGGAGAGGATCTGCAGAAGGATTCAATTTTAATTAAGATGGGATTTAATTGCATGACTAATTTATGTATGAGAATAAGGGTCTGATAGGATAGTCATCATACTATGTAATATTGTTTGAATAATTCAGTGACTTGTCTGTTCTACGTAACAGACAAACCTAATAAAAATATTAAATTCAATTAGAGCAACGTAAAAGTGTTGCCAAAATACAAAATGAAGAGATTGGTTTATATTGATGGTCGTAATGGTCGAATAATGTTATTTTTGATTGAACTATTTCGATTGTATCAATAGTAGTTTCATTGGCGCCGTGAATTAAAGTCAATGGAAATAATGTCAGTTGACTTTGAGTGAACGAAAAACAACACAGGCACATTGCCCAAAAATTACCTTCCCACTTTACTGAAAACTGGCATATTTTCCTTCAACCTTGAACAGGTGCTCTCAAAAATTCCGCGTCGTGATGAGGATAGAGCATAAGAAAATACACGATTCTGTTTGTCATGGATTGGATCATTTGAAGCTATTCTAGCAGATGTCAGGACTAAGCTCTCTACATATAGTACAGCTTTGTGAAAAAAAATGTTCCTGGAAGCTGCGTTGAAGCACCTGATTTGCAATATAAACAGCTAATAACGACAGTATCTTTAATTCAGAGAATAAAAGAAAATACCCAGAAAGACAATTTTTTGCAAAATCTGAGGACTTTGTATTAGTCGAACTTCCTACTAACAAGCGAAAGCGAATATATACTGGACTGATTTTACGTGTGTTCTCCAAGCAAGCTTACTCGACAGATTTATTTATATTGCCCGATATTGATGACACAAGTGATATCAACAGAAACATTGTTAGGTATAATAGCACTTATAAATTTGCTAATAATGTTAAAATTATTGAATTAATTTATTTTATTAGTTCAATATTCAATATATATATAAATCTACATTTCAAATTTTTTCATTTAATCTTTGTATGTGTCACCATATTAACTATCCGAAATGACCAAAATACTATTAAAACGAGTCCGGAAGCACCAAATTTTACGGAAGTCTTGAATGAGATTTTCTCAGTCTACTCATATGCGTGTGTAATAAAATTAAATTTAAGTTGACTGTGGATCTTGTAACATATGCCCACTAATACTAAAGCCAACCGCAAAGACCATTTGAATATTATTTCATTTTCTTTGTAAAGTCGTTATGTGTATTTCTATGGCTGCAATATTACACGTCGCCATCCTGAAGAGAGATAAAATATATTTATATCCTCAGATATTATATGTGATAGCTACCCTAAATAATTTCAATCACTTTCAGGAAATTTCTAATAAAAATTGAAAGGCTGATATACGTTCATCAAAAGAGATTTAGAGAACGTTCCACGGCTTATATATTTCCTCCCTTCTGATAGCTGTAAAATTTAAGCTATGATTCCAGATAATAACAAATGCCTTCAAAGCTTCAATTTTAACACCATTATGATTTCTGCAGAATTCAGTAGTCCAAATCTCTCGAGGGGACAAAAGCAATCAAATTGAAAACGCTGCTTAGTTTCGCTGTTTACGTTCGTACTTACTTCAAGGATCACTGACTGACTGACTGACTGTGCAGGGGAAATGTTATCGGTTAAGGCGTTTTAGATGATTGGCTTTGAAAATCGTTCGAAAATAGAAAAACTGACGTGTCAGCTCACAAAATTTGTTATTAAGTTTCGGCAGTAAGGGCAAGACAATAATTTTTTCAATGCTTTAGAGAACTAGAACGCAGAAGTAATACATTTATTCAAATGCGATTGCAAAATAAAGGACGTGGGTATGAGAACGAAGAACTATTTTAAATCGGTGCCATTAAATCTGCAATTTGTTTTATGTACTACATACATACGTACACGTAAAGAAAAGGGCCACCGCTTGCAGACTTCCCTGAAAGATAAGATCTGAAAGGTATGAGCTCCCATTATACGAGCTCATCTATAGACAAGTGATTCGGAAATAAATCGAGCAACTTAGCCGCCTCAGTTTTAGGTGATTGGGACAGTTGGGCATGTGTTGACTCCCGTAGTGAATCGCAATCCAAAGATGGAGTTGCAGTAAAGCTCCGTATCTCGTAAACCAGATGAAATCAACTTAATTGTAGATTCAGTTCATACATAAAAAGTATTTGTGGAATAAAGATTTTTATTAGCACGTATCACGCTCAAGGGCATGCAGCGAAGTTGTTTGAGAGCATATGGTATAGTTTGCATTTACATTTCGTCGAATAAAGCTCTGAATGAATTTGTATACAGAAAAATTAAATCGAATTTCCTGCTTTATAAAATTAAACCAAATGAATTATGGAGCAATTCTAGTGTTTATGAAATTATAAAATTGTATTTTTATAGTCTTATTTACTTCGAGATACCCATCGAATACTATAAAACTATTAGCTGCATAAAGGATTCGAACATAATTGAGAGTTCAGAATTAATTCGCGAACAACTATTAAAAAGTATTATCCGCAGCTGTGAAAGTGGTTGTAATAAACAAAGATGTGATTGCCGAAACAACGGCTGAAAATGTACCAATTTATGCAGTAATTGTAATGAAAACTACTCAAATAGAGATAAAGAAATATTTGAAGACGTAAGTGATTTGGAAGAGATTACTGATGAAGAGTTAGCAAAGAATCTTTATATTGAAATCGAGAAGCCAGAAGACGCCGATAATCTCAAAGATACTTCAGAATTTGAGAATTTTATTGATGAAGAACAAGAACAACCACAATGGAAAAGATGTTAAATTCATTAGAATTTTATAATTGCTCATAAATTATTTATTTTTATAAAAAAAATATCAATAAATTAATTGTTCTACTTAATTATTACGCATTCAAATTATTTTATTCAAATATACCTAATACAAATTTTCTCATCGCTATACTAGTTATTTAGTGAAAAAATAGTAAAATATACGTTAATAAAATTGGCCACTGGGCCAGCGAGTCTTAATCCATTATTTACGTAAATAATAAAAAATAGATTGAAAATAAAAAAATAAAAATTAAAAATTCGTGATTCGAAGTCATTTTTTTGGTTTTTCTCAATTTTAAGCGGTTTCTTCAAAAAGAAACCATCAACATATATAGACATATTTTAAGGTAGACATTTCGACGATTAAAATGGGCCAAGATAGAATATTTAAATCGAAAACACACCAATAAAGTTTTTCGTGGAAGTTTTCAGTTTTTTTTCGAAAATTGTAAATATATCGGAAACTACATATTTCCAAGATTCCAAAAAAATTGTGCTTATTCGATGTAAAAAAAAAAGCATACTTTCACAAAATTTCATGTAATTTGAATTATTTTTATGAGAAAGACAAATAAAAAACTGAAAAATCGGTTTTCCGCCATTTTCTCGAAAAATTGGAGGTTATATTGAATGTGCCTTATACAAAAAACTTTTAGATATTTTTATTATCTATAAGAAGAAAATTTTCCACTAGGAAGTCACATTTCGCCGAAAATCGCAAAAACCAACTTCAATCCCTTAAGGGGTTAAACCACTGTAATAGCCTTAAAAATAGCGTTTTTTAGACATTTTTTTTTTTTTATGTAAAGAAAGATAATAGAATAATGATATTGTTATTAAGCATATATTTAAGTATACAAGAAAAAAGTATTAAAAAAAATATTAGTAAATGGTGACACCAGAGCCATTCTCGCAAGGCCTGTAGAATTTAAAGCACGCAGTGTAGCTGGTGCAATTTTGAATTTGGAGAAAAAAGAAAAAAAACGACTTAGTTTACATGCTCATAGCTAGTGAAGTACGTAGGGGATTTTGAAAACATTCATGTTTGTATGATTGGCGGGTATTTAAATGAAATCGTTCAATTTTAGACACAAAAAGTAGTAATCATTTGTTAATAAATAATGTCTAAAAGGACGTATCGAAAATCCCGTACGTATTTCACTTCAAAATGTTATTCTAAAGATATTGTTAAAAATTCAAATGAAGAGAATGAAAATTGTTGGAGTTATGCTGCGTGCCGTTTTGAAAAATCATGTTTCGAGAAAAACACGTTTAAAGTTTTCAAATTCGACGGTTTAAATTTTACATGTACTGACGCTAAACTAACGTACTATGCTTGGAAATGATTTTAACTGAACATAAACACTTCCTAATGACATATGTTACTGTATTAGTGTCAGTAAGGTAAGAAAGCACCGTCCCAATAGGGTTTATTTGACGCAGGTAGTCATTTCGGAACAGACCGACGGGCTCGGGGAGGACCCTAAAATTTCAATGAAGAAACTTACTTTATGCCTCATATTCTAGAAGGTTCAACGCATCTTTTAAGCCAATAAAAAAAAATTGATTTTCTGAAAAATTTACAGTGGTGTTACCCATTAACACCCCCCCCCCTCCACCTCTTCCACAACCTACCATTTCGCAATTTCACTTTATCGCGTGTTTAATTTTTGTTTTTTCTCTTAATTATAACCTTAACTAAATTTTCCGTCTGGACCCTGCCTGTTATTAAGTTTTTTCTTTTCAAAAAAGTACTACTACTTTCAAATAAAACAAAAATTCTTCGAATATTTTTATGTTGATGGATAAAAAACGTTTTCTATCAGTGATAAGACTTCATAGCAGTAAATTTATTACAAAAGTGAATAAAAGGAAATCTGAATAAAACTCAAGGAAAAATACTACCAATCATGGACACTCATAAATGATCCTTATTTTACACGACTCCTTTTGCCATGGAAAAAATAATAATAGTCATTAGTCCGTAGGTAAAAATCTTCACCTCTAACTAAGGATATGTTTGTGCATTGATGTAACTGCAAAAGGTACACGAAAAGCTACGCGAACGGCATATCGAATTGAATAACCTAATTAAGTGCAAGGTACAAATCTCGAATAAGATCTACGTTTGGTATAAGTATCTGCCATCTACACAAAATATCTTATATGTCGCAGTGACTAGATGAGTGGCGGAATCTCTGTCTGCATTCCCCACTTTAATAATAATAATAAGCTTAATTCTGTTCAGATTCTAATCTAAAAACTTGGTCCCATTGTAATTTCACATGGCAACAAATGCACGTACATGCTGCAGCATCATTCGGTGTGCCGTCATTGAAGATTAATCTTTCTTCTTCTTCTCTTTTTCGGGAAGAATAGATCAAAGGTCGCGACTCAGTGACGACTTTCAAACGAAGTCAAATTAAATTTATTTTGTCTTTCTTTTTATACCATAGATGTTAGTTATTTAATTTTTTGCTAATTTTGAATATCTTACATAAAATTATTGAAGTATTAGTCCTTTTTGTTTGAATTTCAATGTGATATAAGTCTAAGCATTTTTGATTCAGTTGTCCTTTTAATAACCGGCATCCCCTTCCTTATCGCTTAAGACTAGATCTCACATCACCCACTTAATTACCAACACAAACTACATACATACATTCCCCAACAAACTTACGAATAAGTTACCCTCTATGCTAACTGCAAATAATTATTGACTTCACAAAAAAACCAAGCTAATCTATAATTCTGAAGCAATTGTAAATACTCACATTTTTACAAATTAATCTAATCTAAGCTAAGCTAAGTTTATTTATAGCTACATATATTACACGCATACACATTATCCATAGCTTTTTAAGACATTTTTCAGAGCAATTTTAATCTTACTATTAAGAAATAAATTAATATTAATATTTTAATTACATAAGTTTTACAATATAAGTTTTTTGGCAAAGGTCATTCTAGCCTACACAAAACAGTAAAATGTCTTGTTAGTACGTAAGCCCCAATTAATGGAAATACTTAACTAAAGGGCATGTTTCGTAAAAAAAGTAATATGTTTCATAGAAAGTTTTCTTTTGCAAAAGGATCTGTTTCATGATGAATTTAAAAAAAGTTATTTCTTCTTTTAAGTTTGAATATTTTTCAATCCTTTGATCATCGAGGAGTTATAGTCCAAAATATTAGCAAAAAAGTGTTCTGTTTAATAATGTTTTGCAGAAAATAAAAGATGTGCAAAATATAAATATGAACTTAATTTTAGAGTGAATAAAAGTTGCATCGGAATTGTTTAACAACATTTTATTTTTGGTGCATTAAACGAAATTCACTGCCTCAGCGAAGATAAAGTATACACTTACGTAAAAGGAGAGAAATTCGCCATCTACATACATAAGTATAGCACGAATGCCACATTCTTTACAAATTTATTGAGTTGTATTTGAAACCAAATTGTTGCTTAAATATATAACTAAGGGTTTTCGAATAAGAGGTGTTATTTTGATATTCAAAGAAAAATGCCATTTTATGACATAAATGATCGGATCATTATTTCATTATAAAGAGGAAGGTATGCCATTAATAATGGAAAATAACATCAGCCAAATGACCACCACGACCACGTCTACAGGACCAAATCCTTTTCATGAAATTTTCCATAACCAAATCGCAAAGTGGCTGCCCTACGTCCTCGATAGCCTCACGAATTTCATCTTTGAGGTCTTGAATCGGCGCTGTGCTGTAGGAGTAGACCTTCTCTTTCACGTGGCCCCAAAGGAAGAAGTCGCAAGGTGTTAAATCACAAGATCTCGGTGGCCAATTGTGATCACCCCTTCGAGAGATAACACGGTCCGGAAACTTTTCCCGTAAAAGATCAATGGTTTCGTTGCTTGTATGGCACATAGCGCCGTCTTGTTGAAAATAAAAGTTGCCCAGATCAATACCATCCAATTCCGGCCATAAAAAATCATTAATCATCTGTCGATAGCGCAATCCATTCACCGTAACTGTTGTGCCAGCCTCATTTTCGAAAAAGTAAGGTCCAATGACCCCGCGGGACCATAAACCGCAACAAACTGTCACACGTTGAGGATAGAGAGGCTTTTCAACAATAACTCTTGGGTTTTCCAAGCCCCAGATGTGACAATTTTGCTCATCACTCAAGATGAGTTTTCGATGGAATTCCGGATCATTTTCATGCATTTCAAGGACCCAATCAGCAAAGACTCGACGTTGTTATGAAATCTTTAAGCAAAATACGGTGTAATGACGTTTGTGGAATGCCTAATTCCAAAGAACGACGAGGAATGGACAAACCTGGGTTTTCTTCAACACTTTCGGCTACAGCAGCAATATTCTCGGCTGTTCTTGAGCGACGTGCACGGGTTTTATTCTTCACATCACAAACTTGTCCCAACAGCTCGAATTTTTCTACCAATTTCTGTATTGCGGTCCGACAAGGTGCTTCACGACGACCCAAAAATGTTCGAGTTTTACGAACCGTCTCTGCCACATTTTGACTATATTTATAGTGAATTTTAATAATTTCAATGCGTTCCTGAATCGTGTATCGTTCCATTTTTAAGAATGGCGTAGTTTCTACTTGTCAAATGTCGAAAATGACAGCTCCAAAAGTGACATCTACCGAAATAGCGGGCTAATTAAAATAACACCTCTTATTGGAAAACCCTTTATGTCACCTTCTTCTTGAAGGAAGTTCATAACAAGCAAATATTATGTTCTAATATGTTCTTATTTTCTTCTCCATACAGGAGTTTTTTCTAAAAATACATTGTATAATTCGTGCAAAAAGTGTGGATATTTTAATATAAATACAAGAAAAAAAAATTACAGCTCGTTTCTATATGTACACTTAAATTATAAAACACACACTTATCCAATTTGCAGTGAAGTGTTTCTCAAACATTGTTTGAATACTAAATGAAGTCATCCACAGCATTTGCATACTTTGCCAGAACCCTTGCATAAATTGTAGGAATTTCTTAACTTAGATATCTAAAAGGATAGGACCCAGAGAAAACAACTCTTTCCTGGCCTGTTGGAGTTACGGAAAGCTTCCGTATGGAAAGCTAACGAACTTGAAAGCAAATTGAAGTTAATGTATGTAGGAGAGAACTATATGGAGGAATTCCAGTCAAGGAAAGATTCTGTAGCTGAAGAGAATACATTCTTGTTTTTCTATGTTTGATAAATTACATATACATATATATTATATAGGAGAAATAATTTTCATATATGAAACCTACGTAAGGCGGTCCGAACCATTACGTAATTAAATAAATTTATCGAAGAACTTAGATATCGTACATTGTAGTACCGTATATTGAATTTAATTTATAATTAAGTTCCTTACACAATAATTTCAAGAGGGATCTTGAAGATACCGTTAATTAAGTTGTTATACCCTAGATGAAATCTATAGGGTATACTAAGGTTGTCATTCTGTTTGTAACGCATAGAAATAATGCTGCCAGCGAAAATTGGTTTGAATACCCATGCATAATAATAAAAGTTATTCTATGTCTGCCTGTCCGCACGATAACTCGAGAGAGCTGAAATTTTTCACACAGCCTAATTTTTCTAAAAAATTTAAATAAGCGCGAAAGTGGGACCAATCGGGGAACTCTTTCGTAGGGATGCCATATATAAATTTTGTTTTTCGCCATATATTTTTACACTGCCTGCGAACCACTGACTTATAACAGTGGACTGAGCGATTTGCTATTTCATGTGGCACAAAAAATATTGTGTTTCTGTATATCACCGTAAGAGCACCCTTTAAAACGTTTACTATATAAAAATGTGTAAAACTCAACCAATCAGATGAAATTTTATACATAAATCGAATTAAATTAAAAAAAAAAAATATTTTTTTGTGTCCAAGTGATATTTTAATCGCTTGTAAGCACTCTCATAAGAAATTAAACTAATTCCAACTTTAATTTTCAAAAGTTAATGTTAACTGAATCCTGCATATGCGCAAGAGAGACGGCGCATGGTAAACACTATATTTACCTTATTCTTTCTGCGGTGATTGCATCTACAGCCAACATAAAAATATCAATTGGCATAGGTAAACGTTCAGTAAGCAATATTTTGTGTTGGTAGCTCCAACTCTGCCATAGGGTGAAAGAGAGAACTGTAAAACTTGTGCCATTCTTTCCTATAGGTAAATGGCAACACGCTCAGTCCATTGTTATAAGTCAGTGCTGCGAACGCGTTCACGTAGAGATCTGTTATTTTCTACGGTATAGCGTTCATTTCCAACGGAAAATAAATAGTAAATGTTGGAAAAGAATGGCTTGCGTAGTACACTTTTTTTTTAATTCTCTGCAGGAAGTGATTTATAGCTTTCCTACTAAAGCTAATAATCAGAGATTAAGACAATTTCTACGTTTGGAAGTGACCACGCAAAGCAGTTAAATGAAATGCGCAAACAATTATTATTGCACATTCCAAACGTTTCTGTCACCCATTAAGACTAATTGTTTTGAATGTAAGTAATTGTTAAAACGAATATGAGTTATGTTTAAATTAATGGGTACGGCCATTTATTGTGCCACGAAATATTTTGAAATTTAGGATGTATGAAATAAACATAGATTATAGTAATCTTTAACCATTTTTTTGGTAGGCGCCATTTTAAATGCGAAAATTGTTCCTTTGACGAAGATTTTTGGTTAATTTGACCCACTATTATTTTTTTTTTCAGAGTATGCTTTACATACAAAATGACAAACTTAGTATACGTCATTATTTCATCTAGTGCAGTATTTCTCAAAATAGGAGCCACGGGCCCTAGGAGGCCACTGTAATATATGAACTGTAAATATTTTATTAAAGAAGTAATTAAAATAAGTGCTATTGTTTTGCAATGTCTTGTATTCAATACATAGGTATTGAAGCTTAGATTGTGGAAAAAAATTATTTATTTGACTTACTTAATTTTTACTTCATGTGCAGCAATGTACCCACCATGCGGAATTGGCAATAGCCCATGGGCATATTGCAAGCACGTAATGCTCATATTGTCAGCATGTAAGCTCTTGACTTTCTTATTGTTACCTAATGTACTACTTATATTCAAAACAAATATTTCAGTTGGAAGAGATCATTTTTTTTATAATGTCAGACCATTTTATATTACCAATACCGTGTTGGCAATATGGCCATTTACACCTTTTTTTCAAAATTATGTAAAAAATAGTTCAAAATAATTTTCCGCGACAATTACTATTTTTTTTTTCTAAGCCTGTTGTACTTTATTATGATATATAATTGCCGTCTCTTATTTTTTTTATATATTATTAAGCCAAGCTCAGGGGATACCCTATGTTGCACAGCACAGCGTGGCAGGAAGGAGATAGGGAAAGGATTAAGGGATACGAGGAGAGCGGCGGAGGTGCCGATGTATGTCGCCCTTAAACTTTTGCAGGTTGTATGCCGGAGGAAAGACAGAAGATGGTAGACTGTTCCACATTCGCACAGTTCGGGATAAAAAAGCATCACGGAATTTTAGTGTACGGCCGAAGGTAATTTGAAGGGTAAAAGGATGAGCGCGGGATGCAGCGCGGGTATTGCGTGCAGGAACTATTCTACAAGGGATCAGACTAGATATTTCATCAGAACATTGGCCATGCATATAGCGATAAAGGAGCGAAAGGCATCCAACATTGCGACGGTGCTCGAGCGAGTCGATATGACGAGTATTTGCCACATCGCCAGTGAGCTTGCAGGCTCTCTTTTGGACAATATCCAATGAATCTAAGGCTGTGCGACCAGCCCCGGCCCAGATATGGGAATTGTATTCCATTCTGGGTCTGATGTAGGACTTGTAGAGGAGCGCTATATTTGATGGGCTGAAATATTTCTTATACCTTTTCAAAAAACCAAGACATTTTAAGGCTTCTTTGGCAACCGAGAAGATGTGATCTGTCCAGCTTAACTTACTGGAAATATTAATGCCAAGAATGCTTAGTGACGGTGAATCAGAAATTAATGCACCATCAAACGAAACGGGAGTGGTTAAGTGATGGTCTTGTTTTAATGAGATGAGACAGCTTTGGGTCTTAGATGCATTGAATTCGACGCGATTCACTTTGCCCCAAGCGAGAATATTGTCAAGATCGTTATTCAGTGATGTAATCATGCAGTCTCGTTTAACACATGCGGCGTTCCCTCTGGAATCCGCAAGTTTGTCAAAGGAGTATGCGAAATCAAGCGTACTGTCATCAGCAAAGCTATGGATAGGATTGAAAGTAAGGGAAAGCAGATCATTAATGAAGATTAGAAATAGAGTCGGAAAACTAACAGAGCCCTGGGGGACACCGGCATTAACAGGATGAGGATCAGATATAACGCCATCTAATACAACACGTATTTGGCGACTAGATAAAAAACTTTCAAACCATAATAGAAGGGGAGGGGAAAGACCAAGTGCTTTGAGCTTGGCTAAAAGGGCTGAATGCCAGACTCTATCAAAGGCCTTTGAAATATCTAGAGCAACGATTTTGGACTCACCAAAATTGTGAAGACAACGATTCCAACGTTCCGTAAGAAAAGTCAGAAAGTCTCCAGATGAGCGTCCGGCATATTGTATTCACTTACCTTATTTCTAAATTTATTTACTTTTTAAACCCGTTATTTTTTTTTTTTAAATTTGATTTCGCAGTGTGCTTAGTTACTTAACAAGATAGCAAGACAGAAGTTCATTTTTAAATTTTAAGACATTTTTAGGAAGTAATCATTTGTTTCAACCAACGAGGTAATATCTAAAGAAGGTGAAAATGAACAAATATCATGTAGCCATTTCTAACATATTGACACTACTATTAGTTAACAATTAGGAGTAACAGTAAGGTCTATTTCGTGCCCCTTCCGTTATTTCACAGTTATTTCTGCGTTAATGCGACAAATCAAAAGCAAACCAAAATTTTCAACGAAATAAACATGAATTTTATAGCGAAGACCAAGAATGGCGGAATGAAACACGCACAAATACAGGGCATTTGTAGAACTTAAAGATGAGCTTCGACTCTCTCTTGAAGACAGAAAACCAGATGTTGGATGTGTCTTACATCATATTTAGCAGATTTTTTTACAGGGAAAAGATACCAACATTTTAGTTTTAAATACAAAACTTATTCTCAAGGCCAAACTCTATTACCGAATATGGAAATATTCTCGTGTCTAAATGAGTTTCTTAGAACCAATGTAATATTAATCTCGAATACAATTAAAAAAATAATACAAAATCATATTGACGAATCTAAACGATTTCTTCCTAAATATTTTCCAAACATAAACGAGTATCGAAAGTACGAATGGGTAAGAATGCCATTTGCTAAAACATTGAAATATGATCATATTACTTGGGTGGCTCAAGAAGAATTGATTGATATTAACTCCGATAATTCTATTCAATTAGAATTTAATAACAGAATTTTGCATAAGGCAACAGCAAGAATATTCGTTTATCGCAAAAGAGGCATTGCTAAATTTAATGTATTTTGCAACAACTTATCGCCAAACCTTTGAATTAGTCTTTCTGAAATTTCACGGGATATTGATTATTTATGTAAAAATATGCAATCACATCACTCCCATTAAATTCTTATTTTGGTAAGAAATTTGAGATTATTTTGTTTAAATTTAGTTTTATATAATATTATTTTTGAAATAGTTTTGAAGTTTATTTTGTTTGGAAAACTTGATTTAAAAGCATTATTTGTAATAAAAATATTGCTTAAAAAAATTAATGATTATTTTATTAGTATATCATTTTTTGGGGAGGACTGAATTTTTTTATTCAGTTTTAGAGGACCACAATAAAAAAAAAAAGTTTGAGAAGCACTGATCTAGTGTATAAAAATAGTTGAAATTTAGCAACCCCCTCTTGTTGCTGCCACACAAAAATTGGGGTTTTTTATGTATACTGTGTAAATGATAAGTGCTAAACGTCTTTGTTATACTGACAATCTCTTCAGAATAAGAAAATCTAAAAAAATCTATTAAAATCATATTTGCTGTCCGACGAACTGTTCTCAAAATATATATACGAAAAACCATTTGGGCTTAGACCAATTCTAGGTGCCTAAAAATAGAATACTTAGAGCTTTTGCCGTCAGGGGGGGGGGTCCAGAATTTGCCTCCCTTTCTAACTCAATCAAACTCAAGAGTGGTTATTAACATATAGTGAACATAAAGAAATAAATGAGTAAAATAAATGATTTCTTTTATTTGAACAGATTGTATACATATTGATAAAACGTACACTCAGAGAAAATTGTAGAAAGCTAAAATTACCATAAAAAACAGATCCCGTTTTCTTTGCGTAAATTTCTGGATGTGAACATTTATCAGGTATGTACTATAATTGCATCTAATATCATTAGTGAGTGATTTTCTTCATTGTATGTCTTCCTACTGTGAAACACTGATTCGCACAATGGCAGAGGAGAATACAGGAAATTTGCAACATTATGTAATTCAAGATAGTGACGGAGCAGAAATTGTTCTTGATTCCAGGTTATTTCTGACGGATAATACTGAAACTGAAGCAAAGACTGTATGTTACCAATACTGTTGTATTCAATTTTGTAACCAGCTCGAGTTAGTAGAAAATATAAGCCTACTGTAACGAATGTCCAGAATGATTTTATAATTCATGTGAAGACCATAAAGACCAAATCTTCAGCATCTTGAATATTTTTATGTATTCTACGACACGGTAAAATATAAGCTCACCACGTCGTCTTAACCAATCATAATCCTAATTTTTTCTACTTAAGCTATTTAAGCGTATTTAAATGTTTACTACAAATTCTTAAAATGTTGATTTTTTTTTTTTATAAATTTTAATTGCTTCCAACTAAATATAACAAAATATATTTTAGTTCTTACATATTATGAAATAAATTTTTTTCGTAAATCTTTCGAATATTAATTGAACATATTAGACCTACATATGTATGTCTTTTTCAATCATACTTGTCAACATAATTATGTACCTATTTATGATTATTACCAAACAATAATTTTATTGCAAAATTATATACCAATCAAACGAGTCACCCTGTTTAGCCTATTTATTTTGAAATTGGTTAAAATGATACTCATATCAGTTTTAAATTGTTTCATTAAAAAAAAAATGTTAAAATTAAATGAAACTATTTATAGATAACAGCTTTTTATATAGTATGTCAAAAACAAAAAATCCGCATTTTGCAATAAATTATTAACAAATTGATTCAACAAAAGACTCTATTTGAAAAGAAAATGAATTCTTACTCAAGGGGTCATCCCGTCTGATGTTGGAAAAAATCGACTTTATTTTTTCATAAAACGAATCTAGAGTATGTATAGAATAAGCAGGTAAATAGATAATCGCGCGATCGAGCACAATGGGTTACTCGTTTGGTCGATAATCTCAAAATTACGTTGATCCTCGCGACAAAGCCCGTATCGTCGCCTCGGAGCGGAGCGTCAGCGATTCAGCAGGGAGACCAGAATTGCTGCCCAGAGATGAACAAGCTGCCTTGCAGGACTTCCAGGAGCAAAGGTAAGGACCGCTATATGGACCGGGAATAGCTGATTAGTGGCAATTCAAAATTTTATGGTTTAAATATGGTTTAATTGATGTCTGAACTTTTAAACGCGTTTTTCTCGAAACTACCTTTTTGTAACTGGTATCCACGATTTTTCAAAAACGGGTCGATCGATTTCATTAAAGTTTTATTGGTAGACTCAGAACACATATGGCTATTGTCGGAGCTAAGATTATTAAAAAAATTTGAAATCGCCTTTTTGAAATTTTCATTTCAGATGAGCCAATCAGCCGGAATCATGGACACCATTTTGCTACTTCATTCTGACATGAGAGCCGTTCTAGTTGCCTCACTCGAGTTTATACTATTATTTTTATCTGAAAAAATTCATACATATACTTGAGTAGTACCTAAATAGATTGTATAAATTTGAAAGCTCAGTATCTTTTCGTTCTTCAGATAAAAATCTCGAAAATCCTCACACTTAAATACAACAATTTTAAAACAAAATTTAATTTAATTCCATTTAATAATGACAAGAATGCATTTTGACTAAAACCAATAAAAGTGTTTTTTTTTATTTCTATACGTATATATATTTATTCATTTCTACATTTTTTTTTTTTTCTCAGTGTGAGTATGCTGATTTGAATATTTATTTTTCTTGCATTTTTATTACAAACGTCTTGATTGACATTGTTAGAATTTATATCTCTTTCCATGGAATGTATCGCTCGATTTTGTCATATTAAATCACTCTGTAACGAAGTTACAAATTTTATCTCAAATCAAATTATTTCAGCCCACCACTGGAACATTTTTTAATTTACGTCCAGTAACCACGCCACTGGCACATACGAACAAATCTACCATAACCACTGGCTGCATGATCAGCACGCAAGCACATGTTCTAGCCAACACAAGTAAAGCTTTTCAAAAGAGCTTGAAAGCTTTTCTGGTATAAACAAGCTCGCACCAGTGGAAGCATCAGCCACTCAGTCAACGAGAAGCTCTGGCCCCCTGGCTATATAAAGCACGCCAGTCGACCACAGAATTCAGTCTAGTCAGCGAGCTCGACGAGTGAAGTGGCAGACTTATTTTTGAAAGGTACTAGTGTTGTGCGAAATTCCCGCACTAGTAATAACCTAGCACGCCGTGTGAATAATCCCCGTGCATTTCTGAATTTTAGTAGTGAGGTCTGCGTGAACCATCCCGGCTTACTACATTTTTTTTTTTGGTACGCCGCGCGTATAATCCCCGTACCACTCTTCCCCATCCGTCGTGTAAAGGTTAGCGTGAACAATCCCGCCTTAACATATCCCTGGTACGCCGTGTGAACAATCCCCGTACCACTCTTCCCCATCCGTCGTGTTAAGGTTAGCGTGAACAATCCCGCCTTAACATATCCCTTTTTGGTACGCCGTGTGATCTATCCCCGTACCAACCGTCGATATTCCAAATTTATTAGTAATTAAGAACCACTGGTACGTCGTGCGTAAAATCCCCGTACCTCCCCCTTAAACATTCCATAGTTTCACGTTGTGTATAACCAGTCTCCCTCTCAGGTTGAAATAGTAAGCCGTGCGAAGAATCCCCTTACTATTACTTCGTCTATACACCCATAATAACTGAGAAAGAGTAGCGTAATATAGTGACTCGCATCAGCGTTAGGCATTTTTAATATTAAGTCCGAAATTTGTTCTCGAGTGGTAAGCCGTGCGAACTTTCCCCTTACCACCACCCCGTTTATCCAATACTAAATAAAATTACTATTTATAAATTTCTTTAATTTTCATAAAGACACTAAGTAGATTTAAATTAAACTAGCTTGTAAATGTGAGGCTATTTTACTTGAATAAAGACTCTTTTTGAATTTTATTGTAACTGAAGGAGTTTCATTTATAGAAACCCTGGCACGACAAGCTATCCACAGCCATCCCACCGAAACTCCGTTACAACTCATTGTAGTACGTAGATAATTTTTAAATAAAATTCATTTGGAAAAGTACCGTTCACAACTAGAGACAATAATGGATATTGTTAAAAAAAAATTCTTAGTAATATTACTACGCTGGGAACAGAGTTTTTCAAAATATATTTTTGCATAAATAATAAAATTTCAAAAAAATTTTGCTTGTTCTTGTACATCAGGTACGGACATTAAAATTCTGTATTCTTTTCCTTTCAATATGAAACTGTTTTTCGTGAATTTCAACAAATTTATTTACTTGACATTCAAAATTTTTATTTAAAAGCTTAGATGATATTTGGCACGATTTCTTCGTTGGAAGGACATGAAGCTTGCTGGATAACTATATATAGTGACAAAAATATGATTTTTTGCATTTCTTGTCCTTTCACATTTTTTTTTATTCCAAACATTTTCAAAGAGTTCGACTTTTTGGTTATTTTTTCATCTTTTGTTCCTTTGCACTCGTTAACATTTAAGGAAATCTGTTCTTACTTCCTAGCTTGTTCTTACATAGTTAGTTAGTTAGTTAGTTTGAAAAGAGGTTGGGACTCCAACGGTCTAACATAAGTTAAGTATGCATCAACCATCATGAGATAACAAGTGGTCTCCTCTTTCTATTGGCAATGTTCATCACCGATGGGGGCTCTGTTTACAGTAGCACAAAGGTGCTAAAAAAATATTAACAACGAATGTTTGTTTATTATATATGTTTCGACCGACATCGAACTTTTGGACAAGAAGCTAGCGTCTCGTTCAAATATAATTAAAAATGTATTCTGTCATATTGAACCGTTGACATTTGAGATTCGTCAAATTTGTTTCCAACTTTTTGTTATTAATTAGTTCGCATTTTTCCACTTTCTCAATCATAATCTCATTAGATCACTTTTTTGCCTTCCTCAGTAAAAAAAAATTTAAAAAATCCAGCATATAGTACAATCTCCCAAGTGTGGATTCAGCACACATTTTTATTAAATTAAATCTTTATTGTAATCATTGATTCTGTTAAATTACAACATTCATTATTATATTAATTTTGAATTTTATGTAGTTTTTACAGAAATATCAAAAACCGGTCAAGTGCGAATTGGACTCGCACACGAAGGGTACAAAATTGAACACATTGTATTTTTTATTTATTTCAAATGAGAGTAGGCGTCATTTGAAAAAATAATGGCTACATATGTTAATGATAATGAATGAGAATAAAACGAGCAAAAACAGTGGAAAAATCACCTTTCTTGTATGGGGCCCCTATAATTTCTAATTTAATTTTACTTTTATTATTTGTTATAGCAGCGATAGAAATACACACTCTGTGAAAATTTCAACTGTCTACCTATTACGGTTCATGAGATACAGCCCGGTGACAGAGAGACAGACGGACGAACGGTCGGACATGGGAGACTTATTAATAGACTTGCCGTTTTTACCCTTTGGGTACGGAATCCTAAAAATGCCGCCCACCATCAGCATTCTAGGTATGGTACTACGTTTGATGGTTTGGAATTGAAATTTTTGTTGAATTCCCTCTCCAAGGAAGAACTTGTCGGCACAAGGCACGTAAATTTGAAAATTTTCATTATATACACAAACTATTTTCCACCAAAGACATTAACTACGAATAAATAACAGCTCATCACTAATAATTTCTGAAAGATTTTTGGTCACCCGTCATCATTGCAAAGCGATGGTATTCAATCATTTACTTAGCATAAATTAGAACTGACACGTAAGGGCCGCTTCACACGTTCAAGCAAATCGTATGACTTGGCAAACTAAGTCGTATGATTTGCTTGAACGTGTGAATAAATAAATGAATTAAATCGGCCGAAACTATTGCGTAAAAGTAAATCTGACGTCTTTGCTATAGAATTGAACTAAACTCTTCATAAAAGTCGTTGCACGTGGATACAAAAGTTAGCATCCGATTTAGTCTAGTTAAATTCTATAGCAAAGTCTCAACTCAAGTCTGAATTTCGCTATACACGCTATTGTAAATCGTACGACTTGGCCATACACAAGTCGTACGATTTGCTGAAGCGTGTATAGCGGCTTTAATGGTTAAGCAAGCCTATTGACGATTGGCCTACGGTATTGAGTCACTCTCAATTTCTCTTCCTTTCTTTTGAGTATCTTCTAAAGGGTTTTCCAATAAGAGGTGTTATTTTGATATTCAAAGAAAAATGCCATTTTTTGAGATAAATGATCGGATCTTTATTTCATTATAAAGAGGAAGGTATGCCGTCAATAATGAAAAATAACATCAGCCAAACGACCACCACGCCTACAGGACCACATCCATTTCACGAAATTTTCCATAAGCAAATCGCAAAGTGGCTGCCCTATGTCCTCGATAGCCTCACGAATTCCATCTTTGAGGTTTTGAATCGACGCTGGGCTGTTGGTGTAGACCTTCTCTTTCACGTGGCCCCAAAGGAAGAAGTCGCAAGGTGTTAAGTCACAAGATCTCGTTGGCCAATTGTGATCACCTCTTCGAGAGATAACACGGTCCGGAAACTTTTCCCGTAAAAGATGAATGGTTTCGATGCTTGTATGGCACGTAGCGCCGTCTTGTTTAAAGTAAACGTTGTCCAGATCAATACCATCCAATTCCGGCCATAAAAAATCATTAATCATATGTTGATAGCGCAATCCATTCACCGTAACTGTTGCTCCAGCTTCATTTTCAAAAAAGTAAGGTCCAATGACCCCGCGGGACCATAAACCGCACCAAACAGTCACACGTTGAGGAAAGAGAGGCTTTTCAACAATAACTCTTGGGTTTTCCAAGCCCCAGATGCGACAATTTTGCTTGTTGACGAAGCCATCGAGGTGAAAATGGGCCTCATTACTCAAGATGAGTTTTCGATGGAATTCCGGATCATTTTCATGCATTTCAAGGACCCAATCAGCAAAGACTCGACGTTGTTGATGATCGGCCGGCTTGAGTACTTGTGTTAACTGAACTTTATAAACCTTAAGACCCAAATCTTTATGCAAAATACGGTGTAATGACGTTTGTGGAATGCTTAATTCCAAAGAACGACGAGGAACTTGTCCCGACAGCTCGAATTTTTCTACCAATTTCTGTATTTCGATCCGACAAGGTGCTTCACGACGACCCAAAAATGTTCTAGTTTTACGAACCGTCTCTGCCACATTTTCACCATTTTTGTAGTGAATTTTAATAATTTCAGTGCATTGTTGAATCGTGTATCGTTCCATTTTTAATAATAGCGTAGTTTCTACTTGTCAAATGTCAAAAAACGACAGCTCCAAAAATGACATCTACCGAAATAGCGGGTTAATTAAAATAACATCTCGTATTGGAAAACCCTTTATTTTGAATTAGGTCTGTCTGGTAACTTTAGACCCATATTTTGTTTTAGTAATACAGAGTTAAAGAAGGTGATTTAATAGTTATATTAAAATCGAAACTCTTAACCTTAACCTTAAATATTATTAATAGTCAGCTGATTGGGTATCGAAGTTACACATCCCTTGAACATGGTTTGTGTGTTAAAGTTTTTAGACCGAGTGAAAATTTTCGAGTTGACAGACACACCCATTAAGTTCAGTTGTTGCCTGGACGTGCGCATGTTAAGCCATGATATTTGTGTAAAGTTGATTTTTGGTGAGAAATTATTAAGAAAAAAGTTGCAGAGTTGTTATTATATGGCGGTTTTATTGTGATAATAAATAATATGAAATTTTATTGTAAATCCCTCATTTCGGAATTCAAAACCAACCAATAAAAAATATAGACTAAATTGTACACAAATTGACCGCGTTTAAGAGTGATGCACAGTGGTCTGTTGATGAGTGGCGAGTGTACCACTCTTGGTCATATAATATTTTGTGCAAAACTTGAATATTATTTTAATTAATTTCTCAATAATTAGCTAAATGTATTCTCATATCATTAAGCCTAGTACTAAGGTCCGCGCTAAGCTAAAATTTGTATGAAAATTTAGCAAGCTAAAAGATATTGGCGAAAATTTATCTTGAATTTTAGCGAAAGCGGTACTAAGGTCAACGCGCTAAATTTGCTTTTGGGTTTTGATTATAGATGGCACCACCGGTAAGTCTCCAAAAAATTTAGCTTGAATTTATCCGCCCGGGCCGTTCTTTAGCACGCTAAAAATATTTATTTTCAGAGTTCTGATATTTAATAAATTTATTGACCGGATTTTTGTAGTTAACGTACTTTTGTACATCTTTGCTGTAAGTACGGATGAATTACATTTCTTTTGGTGGCCGTATTTTCAATATCAATTGTTAATTTTTTTTTATTGTATACATAATGCATATTATGTTTATATTTTTAATAGGTATTTCCAAATAATTTTACCTACCTGTTTTTAGAAATATTATCACCGCGCGTTGTATTTCCGTAAACAAATTGCAAAATTCTTCTTCTTCTTGTTTTTAATATATCTTTTCTGTGAGTCTCCGCTGTCATAATTTAGCTGCTAAAGAACGGCCCGATATTGGAGACCCGCTAAAATTTAGCTTAGCGCGGACCTTAGTACTAGGCTTTAGGAAAGAGATATATTTTATGATAATTTTTGGTTTCAATTCCTGGTACAGTTATAATTTTTTTCCATACGCGCAATTAAAATATGACAAAGAAATGTTAAATAAGATAAAAGATATTGCTCGTATAAAAAAGATTGAGCTATAGTAGTCAACAGATTCCCCTGTGTTTCCCTTTAAAATGGTTTTCTATTTAATTTTAGAGGTACAAGGGAAGGAGGAGCAAAATTCAAAAAAATCATAGTGAAATTATAGTGAAATAACTAGAGTCTGTTTATATAGTTTATGAATTATAGTCAGCTTTATTAACAAATTCATAAATATTCCTGGTGGACCAACATTCAGGTTGAACCAACCGGAAAAAACATCTCCCACCATTTTTGTTTTGTTTTGTTTTTTTATTTGTTGTTTTTTTAATGAAGATTATTTTACCATCTTTATCAAGTAAAAATAGTTGGTGCAATTTTTCTTTAGCCAAGGCAGAAGGGAAGGAAGGCAGAAGAATAAAATCTCTAATGTGGTATTTATTTATATTATCTTGTAAGTTCATTGACGTGATATAATTTGCAGCCCAAGGTATAGACTGGATTAAATTGTGTCTTCTAATTGATGTTTTCTTAAATTGGAGTTAAAGAGGGGAACGTAATAAATTGAATTCAGGTATAAATTTTAGTTGGTTCTCACTCAAAATGTTAAAGTTTTGTTCTAAATATTTCGTAAGGAGCTTTGAATGGGATACAAAATGTTTGCATAACGTTCTTTTCATAAAGAACAAAAAATATATATTTTAATATTTTCAGTAATACTGACAATGTGGGGGAGTTAGACAGCTTAACTATAACAAGCGGCTGTTTCATTTCTATTTCCTGGTGGTCACAATTGCATTAGTTCGTAGTTTTCTTATCGTCTGAGTTTGAATAAGATCCAGCTGACAAATTTGGCTAAAAGGACTAATTATTGAGTTCCTTCCTCATCCGTCCGTTGCTAACCAAAAAGGTTATTTTCGTTATTAGAAAGTCAGTGCTTCACAAGTTTTCCCGAAATATTACAGTTCTGGACAATTTCTGACATACATTTTCCTTCAGAAACGATATATGAATATATTCCATTCGAAAACACCTTGCTGATATGTGTATTTATATCTAAAACAAAAGTTGATCTGTTGCGGAAAACCATTCAGTAAATATGGTAGGAAAGACATGTATGTACATATATACTAAAAACGAATCAGCACTTCATCCGCCGTACGGATAGATATCAGACTAAAACTTTATTTTTTGTCTGAAACAAATTTTATCTAGGTGTCGTCCCTAAATTGAAACAGGAAAATTTTCAAATTATATACGCGAGAATATATGTATTGTCTGCGATACATATTCACATGCATTTATAGCAACTAACAATAGCACACTCAAATTCAAAATAATTACATGCAATAATTTCCAGCTTTCTAAATAACTGACTGCAGGTATCTTGTCTCCGTGGATAACTTTAGCGTCCTCGTATTTAGCTTCCTCTAATTTGAATTTTACATTTATCTGTTCGTGCGTAAAGTAAAACAATTCATGCAGAAAATTACAATATTTCTAGTTAGGACTATAAAGTGACTTACTAAGGATATATATAAAAGTGATTTTCCATTTCTCTCTATTGTGCTTGTATATCCAATACAGAATTATAGAAAAGTAGATACAAGTCCATAGAATATAAAATGTACATACCTAGTAATATTGAACAGTACGGGGAGTCTCGTGCAAACTTTCTTAACTCACTAAGTTTGTTAAGATTTTATAAAGACTTTAAATCTCTGTCTCCTCTTCACTCTAAATCCAATTATGAATGTATGTAGGTAGTATTTATTCTTAAATCTTTTGGAAGAGGTCGACGCGATGAAACGAGAAATTCCATACGTTGAGATGAAACTAATTTCTTGGAAAATCGGGAAAATTTTAATATACAATTTAACTCCGGAGACAAAATTTGCTTCATTTTAAACATTCCTCTGAATATTTTATGAGTTTCCCCGGTATCATCCCAGAGATGCATTTTCGCAACATTTTATTTCCCATCACAAACGACATCTGTTATTGAATTTGCCATGTTCTTGTACGAACCATGCATTTCAGATGTGCACGAATCCCATTGTAAAACAAACGAACGTATTCAACTGCATATTTTACTCCATCAGTTAAAAATGTAAATTCTTCTAAAATTTTTGAATTGTATATTTGAAAAAAAGTTCACTTAAGTAAAGTAACAAATTAGAAAAGTAAGTAAATTCTTCGATAAAGGTAACTGCTATTAGTACTTTAGTAGCGAAAGCACATTAACCATAATCAGCCCATAATCACCCTAATCCACCCAGGGGCCAGATTCACTAACTCGAAGAGTTGTAGAGTTGTGGAGATGAGAGTTCTTTTGACACTTAACTCTTCACTCGGAATTCTGTAACGCGATAATTTGTATTAAGAATTACCAAACTCTCTATTCACTCGGCAAAGCTCTCTAATGTGTTAGTTGTGGAGAAGTAAGAAAAATATTTCTCAACAGACAGTATTATTTGCTTTTATTGTCCTTTGTGAAGGTACTTATGTATCTAGGATTTTCAAATTGAATTATGGATTCACTGCATATCCTGGCTATGTTTACAAAAACAAATTATGGAAATCCTTGCAATACTCACAGAGAAACCAGGATTTTGGCGTCTCAAGGTACCCACTAAAAATTTTAAATAACGCGAAAATAATAAATTTGGTTGTCTTCCAGTACAGCAGAGATGCTATAAATTTTTTAAATATCCACGTTAAAGCTTGTTTGTAGGATTAAATCGCATCTACATTGTGTTCCCTATTAGATATATAATTAGTTTTCGAATCCGGTAAATGGTTTTGGAGATAACTGCAAAAGAAGCCAATCAGTCCTTTAAATGAATAAATGGCCGTTTTGTGGTACAAAAATGGACATATTTTCAACTCATCGTTATGTAGAACTGGTAAATGGTGGAAATTCACTTTTTAGGAGAAAAATGTTCACAGCAGAGTACTACTGATTGTAAAGCAAGGAACGGAAGAAATATATGCAAAATATAGAAACTGGGGTGTATATGACCCTAGTGCTAAAAATCCGCCTTTCGGCGGTTAAAAGTCAGTTATGAAGTTAAAATGATCAAAAAAAAGTACACCACTCGTTTACCCACTTCTGCCTTCTTCATTTGATACCAAACATGACGTATTTTGGTTCACCCCCAATGAAGGGTGATAAGACCCCATCCCCAAAAACCCCTCCCCAAAAAAATTGTCATCTATATTTTTGTACTCTTGACACGAAATCCAATGGAAAAAACTTTAATACTCTACGACCCTCCACACAGAGTAAGCCCTTCTTCAATATTGCGGCACTTCTAACATTTTTCCCAACTCCCCAAGTATTTTAGAGAATCGCAAATGGAGAGTTAGGGAGTTTTGACCGTGGAAAACGAAAATTGCCATCTCCCAAACTCTCCGAGTTACAGAATCCGGACCGTCGAGGCTGCGGTGCTCATGATTAGTGGAGGCCGTGTACAATGCTTAGTTTTAATAATTTCTCAACAGGGGTGGAATCTCGGAGATTCCACATTATTTTTCACCAACTCCAATCTACAAAATGTGCCTGCAATATCTTTGTATTAAAGAATCTTTGATGTTACAGAGTCGAATAGGACTACGAATGGCGAAAATCGGCGTCAATTCAGAGCTCCCTATCTTAAATTCCGAAATTTTCACCTAAAATTCATAAACTAAAGCACCGAAAACATTTAGTATGCATTCTGAGTCAAACCGAACCATTAGCTATAAAATTCATCTGCCACCTCGGAGCTGAAAAACTTGGTTTCAGAAATTTATGTTCATTATCACTGGCTCGCAAGAACCCCAGAATTTATTGAATTTTTTTAATATAAAACTGAATTGATATGGGAATTATGTACGCATGTCAAGTTGGTCGAATATGTCGAAGTAGGTGAAAATCGAGTTACATTTTTTTTTATCTACATTACATACAACCGAAATAAAATAAGCTAAATTCTGTAAAATTTGATTGGAACGTCTCTTCCATCATGTGAAAGAACGGTTGCCAAGTCCCAACAAGTTTCACTAAAATATTTCCATGATATTGTAATGCTTTTAAAAAAATATATAATATATAGCGAAAAGTCTCGAAATGGTAACTTATGTAAAAATAATATTTCGGTATACATGTGGTCTGAAGACAGGTACTAAAACGAATGCAACGAAATTTCCTCAGCCGACTTTAACAAAATATGTAAAACTGCTTTCTCTAATCAAACTTCAAGTATTCTTTAACTTTGCGATGGATCTGGATTGTAAACCAAAAATTATTCTATGATATCAATGTGCTGAATTTCGCTAAAAACCATTGCACAGAATAACGTTATTCAGATTGAACATATCTTTCTTGTGCAGAACACTTTTACATACCCCCAATATTAGTTTTCCAAAGTGAGATTGTTTTTTTTTTTTTTTAAGGGTAAAGTCATTGCACCTTCTATTACGAGCTGTATGCAGAATTGAGAGGTATAATATTGTTACTAGCATTGTGAGACTGGAAGAGTATTCCTAGAATATTTTTAACCTAACTAGAACTTCATCAAAATACATAAATATGTTGAATGGCAAATAGCAGCTTTGCAGTTCATATGGGAATGGTGTATAAACATGAAATGAAAATTACTTAAAAACTAGGAAAAAGCTCTAATTGTTCTAAGAATAATTTAGACGGTACCCTTGCTGAATGCCAGTCAAATTTATAGTTTTTGAAAATATGCTAATTAGTTTCTTCAAAGTTTCTCGCGAATATTTTATGGATGGTTCGGCGGACGGTATAAGATTCACAATTAATATTACGAGTTTTATATTCCCAACAGCTGTAGGTGTACAATAAAAACATTTGATACTGGTAATTTTCCCAGTTCATGTAAGAAATTGTGGTGTACCATATGAAGACTTTTCCCATTTTCAGCATATACGTATAATTTCAACAAATGAGCAAATTTCAGCGTGTCTAACTTTATTGTGAGCAACGAGATTTTTATATGGGAGAACTACGAAGCGGTTGCCCAACTTTTTCCATTAGTGAAATCTTATAAAATTTTTATGAATATACCGTGTACAAAAATTTAAATTAAATCAGCGCGTGTTCGAGGTATCGTGTGGAATATTTATTTGAAGCCAATCCATTTTCTCATAATAAAGAATCGATAAATTTAGCATATACTCGAAGATTTCATCTAGGGTATAAAAAAATTAATAAATGAAATTTATTGAAGATTTCCTTTCTTCAATCCGCATGAAACGTAGGCAACAGAACCTAATCATTACCCGCTTTGTGTCAGTTGATACTTTTCCTTCTATTTAAAATTTTCTTTCATTTCCATAACATTGTCCAAACTGACTGCTTAGTAATTTAATTATGCTATAGTAAAAAGAACATTATTGACATTGTGTCAAGACCGTATCACTTACAGATGACTAAAATTTTGTCCCAATAAACAAATATTGTTGATTAAAAAAAAAATGTGAATATAATGAAAAATTTTAGGAACTTTATCTCACACATACCACTCCTAATTTATAATACCTTTAAAATAAATCGAAGGTTGAATACATTACCCAGAAAATAGGATCCCGTAACGTATTTCCCATACATTATTTTAGTATACAAACCTTAAAGGGAGACAATCAAGGAACAATTTCATGAACACCATCAGCCAAGTGTCCCTGTGCAAATTTCCATTCTTTTCATCGTGACACATTAATGATAAATTGCAGTTTACACGGGACTAGTTATGGTCTGTAGAGGTGGTCCGTACTCATGCTAATAGCAAAAATATTCTGAGAGATGAGTTGCCAGCTTGATAAGGAGATGGAAAAATGAGGGTAGCTATATGAAGTGATTAATCAAGGGCTAAATTTGCTGAGACACTTTCACAGTTTTTTTATTTTTTTTTTGGGTATAACAGTAGATAACAAAAGGGTGGACCCATGTCATCGAGATTTTTTCTTTATTTAGTATCAAATGTTATATGTCGTAACACTTAGTATATATTAATCATTGAATTTAGAAACAGTTCCCAATAATTAAATAATTATACAATAGTAACGCAGGCAATTACGAGGCAATGTAGTTGAATTTGGTGATTATGGCAAAAGCGAAAAAAATAAAATAAACATATTCATTCCAAGGACTACCGCATCCAAAAAAAAGGATTGTCATTTTTCCTAACTAAAGGCACAGATATGGACTACAGAGTACAAGGAAAGGAAAATCTTCTTTGCTCACCTCAAATAGGCTACTAGTATTGGCTTCTGAGGTGTAATTTCTCTTGGAAAGTTGTTTGTATCCATGCCACCAAATGTTTGTAATTTTAAGAGTGTTTAGATTTAGGAAAAATTCCGGTGTATTTCGAGATAATTTGATCAAATTTAATTTAACATTATTTTGCCGTCATAGCACCTTTTCACTCATCGCGATCATTGCCCACGACAAACAAAAAGCTTGCGATGCAAAAATATTTTCCCACATAGCCGTTTATCATAAAAATTTCATGGTCACGGGGTAGAATTCGAAGTCAGATAACATTGCGAATTATGTGAATTATGAATTTTAAAATTATGCATGTATGTATGTACGTATGTACGATTTCCGTGGGAATTGCACAATGAGTGAAAAGGTGCAATCGTAACAAATTGTAACTCATATAAATAAGATGCGAAAAATTAAATGTAGGATTGTGTTTTTAAAATCGCACGAGTTAGGTGTTTTTATTTTATTTAACCAATTCCTTTTCAGCAGTCAACATTCTTAAGCTTAGTGTACAAGTACAAACACCTGATACACTACCATCAACAGCCAAGGTACAAGAACCTTGACTGCCCTGCCACGACAATAGGCAAAAGGGCCTAAGAAAGACATTATGCATTTAATGAAGTAAAAATTTGTTAATCGACAAATAAGTATCAAAAATAGTCATCGGTAGTTGACAAATGCTAATAAATATGCAGTGAGCTTCGGGGAAATTTTATGGTGATAATGAGAAATTCAATATTTTGCCACTAAATTGGTCAGATCTCTTATATCGACAGATAGAAATAGATGATGACCAATTAGCAATCGCCAATCAAGCATCTGTAATAAACTTAATGGATTAATGAGCTCGTGTAGATATTTTTTATGTTGTGAATTGCATTTAATTTTTTGTTCAGTTATTTGACACAAAATTGGTTGGTCGTAAAATTCTTTCGATTTTATAAATGGAAAATAGATTAAGCGAAAAATCGCCCAATTGAAAATCGATCTAAAACCGCCTTTTTCGGGCTGGGAAATGCGGAATCGATATTTAATAGATTAAAATCGGCATCCCTAGCGTCCAATATCACCGCCAATAATTCCTAATCGACAATGCATGGGAAAGCGACTTCATCAAAACAAAAATGTATGCGGAATAACGCATAAAAATACAAGAAATATGTAACTAGTGGTGAGCTGTCAAATTAAACACCTGATGACGTGTCAATTATAATAAATGTGTCTAATTGCTTTCTCGATTTCATTTTGGAATTACATCAAAAGCAGTATTTGGCCTGCATAATTTATACTATAGTATAATAAACTAAAAAATTGTTTGGCACAAGTCGGCAAATAAGGCCCACCTAATTTGAAAATGCAATAAATCAAATATTTGGTGATATAGAAGTACAAAAGCAAGTTCAAATTCAAATTCAAATTCATTTATTCCTGGTAACAGTACATACAAGATTTATAATCTTTTTTAAGTACAATATTGTATATTGGTTCTAGAGATAATTGAAAAAAAAAGGAACCAAGATATAAAAAGAAACAATATAAATTAATTTAGTAAGTTTTACCTTATATAGTACCTAATCAAGAACCTCAAATGCGAAGATAGAATTTATTATTTAAATTATACATGTTAAATTAAATAAAAATGTTATTTTAATTGGGTTCGAACTAGCGTCTCCAGCTGTTTGGACAGCAACAGTTAAACTATTCCATAGCCAGATGAACTGAACAAGGTACGAATTCTCCATGATCAGCTTATGAAATCGTGGCATCAAAAAATGTCTATTACGTTGGGATGTTGTAAACAAAAATAACTCTCTAATATACTCCGGCTTATTTGACTTTAGTATGTTATATAACAAGATAAGTGACCTACGTTGCAGAAAATGTTTCAACGAGCATCCTAGTAAATGCATTCGAAAAGAGGATACATGGTCAAACCTACGTAATCTAAAAATAAATCGAATACAGTCATTAAATGCAATCTCTAATTTATGTCCACACACACTATCCAGTTTGGGAAAAACAATGCTAGCCGAAGTGAAATGAGGCAAGATTAACGATTTCACTAGCATTAAACGAATACTACAAGGTAAGATACTAGCAGAAAGCCAAAGCCTTCGTAAACCAGAATATATTTTCCTCAATTGCATATTGACATTACCACAGCACTTCTTACTTCTATTCAAGGTTATCACTAAATTGGTGACCTTACTAAGCGTTGGTAGGACGGAGTCAATTAACACTACTGGTGGAACATCAAGCAAATCAAATGAATTATTGTTGAAAGTTATATACTGCGACTTACTTGGGTTTAATTGTAACCTATTATACCTAGACCATGTCTGAATTCTGTCTAAATCAGAGAATACTTTCTATACAATCATCAATAAGCCCAATTGGACGGCTCAAGTACAATTGTACATCATTTGCGTAGAGGTGAATGCTCACATCGCGAACCATTACTGTCAATTCATTAATGAATAGGCTGAACAACAATGGACCCATGATAGAACCTTGAGGCACTCCACGCACTAGCGGTAGCGGAGTGGATATTCTGTTATTGAGCTTGACTTACTGACTGCGATCTGATAAAAAACTACCGATCAACGATAATGCTGTACTACTAAATTTAAAATAGGCATAGAGCTTCTTTAAGAGAATGCTATGATCAACGGTATCAAAAGCTTTTGAAAAATCCAAAAGTACCAAGGTGGTAAATTTGTCCTGATCCATAGAACTTCTTATGTCAGTGGATATCTTTAAGATAGCAGTTTCACAACTGTGGTGCGTCCTAAATCCGGATTGCCAGTAGGTCAATAAATTATTTTTGTCTACATGTTCAGAAACTTGTCGGTACATTAATTTTTCAACCACTTTAGATAAAAAGCATAGTATGCTAATTGGACGAAAATCTGCTGGAGATTCTGGAGAAGATTTCTTTGGAATTGGAAGAATATTAGCTACTTTCCAATTCGAGGGATAGAAGGATGAAGACAAGCATGAATTAACTATATGAAGAATAAATGTACAGATGATTGGAAACAGCATTTTGATAAAGCGCGGTGAGATGTCATCAGGGCCAGTAGCATCTGATTTTATTGAATTAAGTTTTTCGTGAAGGTTATTTATTTGCACAACTAAAAAAATAGAAAAACTATAACAGAAGTGAGTATTTGAAAAAATAATTCAGTTTTATAAAACCTTTTCTAAGGGCCTTATTACACAACCACAGTATGATACGGCCCAAAGCAAAAACTAACTTTTTCACAACATCTCAATCAGAGGAATGATTCCCTTTAAACTTGCTAAAGCTAAAAAAAATCAACGAAATTCGGTCATTTTTAATAATTTCGAATAAAAATAAAAATGGGCCTTTTACCTTTTATCCCCCCCCCCCCCCAACACCTTTAGTTATAAATATTTTGACCTATAACAGAGTAAGTCCAAACAGAGTTCATTATTTGGAACAAAACTAATGTCACCATCATAATCCTATATAGGAACATTAGATTAGTTGAGAATTTAGGTTAGGTACGGTAATAAGGCCCACGGTTACTCCAGTGGGCCTTATTACACCTATGACAAGATTTTACAAAATTACTCATTAATCAAATAAACACAATGCTGGGCGAAAATAAAAACCAAAATCATAAACTACATTACCTAATGTTCAAACTAAATAACTTACTACATGTGGAAATAGCAATTAAACATCGGAACTGATTTTGTCTAGGCGAAAATTATAATTCCAAGCAGCCATACTCCTCTCCGTGACGTACCGATCGCTACTGCCAAGATGGCGGCGATAGCGGTCGGTGGCCCCCTCGACGGCGTTTTTGTCGACTTAATGCATGTGCGCATAAAGTATGAGGTTGCTGCGATTAATCTTCGTAGGAATTTTTAAATGTGCGCCTTATTACACTCCGGGCTTTATTTTCCGCAGTTATCTTATATGTTTTTCAAAAATCAA
Organism: Dioctria rufipes; assembly: GCA_963924295.1. Lineage (NCBI taxonomy): Eukaryota > Metazoa > Arthropoda > Insecta > Diptera > Asilidae > Dioctria > Dioctria rufipes. The sequence goes on from OZ002741.1 coordinate 193,897,877, forward strand.
AGCCCGGCAGCATTTGAACTGAAGTTTCTAATATTTTGCCAAAGGTTTCAAATCAATATCATAAAAATTGCAGAAAATAAAAAAGCTGAACAAAATGCTTGCAAATTTACTCTGCCTTAATGATTTTCATAGAAATAAGTCAAGAAAGGGGAAAACTGGAGCTACATATTCCTGTATAGAAACAGAATTTAAAATAATTAAAAAAGAAAAGTACAGCCCGACGACGTTCCAATGTTCCTCCAACAGCATTTGTCACCTGAAATAGACATAATTTATTATTACTATAGAAATTTAAAAGAAAACAAACTTACCTCACAGTTTTTCTAGCAAGCTTACTTCAACTTTGACAAGTGCAAGCCCACCAAATTAATATTAAGTCTTCTTCTTTCCAGTACCAGGGATCAGTTCAAATAAAATTTTGAAGCTATCAAACGAATCATAGTGTTGGCTTGTATGTATTTATGTCCTTTTATTAATATAATTTATGTATGAATTCTTTTAAGTTATATATTTTATTCATTTTTACTATTTCTATTTCAGATCACCGATGAACTCGTACACCTTTCGAGGTATTTTCTTTCAACATACGTATAAAGATTATGTTTGGTTTGTTTTTTTTTTTACCTTTGGAAGTTTGCTAAACAGGATCGGGTATGTTGAATTGAATACCCGATCAAAATGTAAAAGGTCAAATATCATTAACAAGTGTTAAACGATTGACACTTCCGAGAATTTCTTATAGCCTGTATTACTAAAGATATTGCAACAAATGCAGGATTTAAATCAGCTCGGTTCTTTAAGCTCTATGGGGGATCAAAGAAAATAACAAACATACATAGAATATGGTGCTGTAGTCGAGTCCAACACTCTGGGAAAATCAGGTCGTATGTTGATAATTAAAAGACTGATCTCTAAACCCCGTGTACCCCGTACACATACATACATTTGGCCTAAAGACGTTCTTAAAACTGACTTTACTGGTAAAATAAGATACTATGCTGTGTCTAAATAATGAGGAAACTAATAAAGGGTTTTCCAATAAGAGGTGTTATTTTAATTAGCCCGCTATTTCGGTAGATGTCACTTTTGGAGCTATCATTTTTTGACATTTGACAAGTAGTAACTACGCCATTATTAAAAATGGAACGATACACGATTCAACAACGCATTGAAATTATTAAAATTCACTACAAAAATGGTGAAAATGTGGCAGAGACGGTTCGTAAAACTAGAACATTTTTGGGTGTCGTGAAGCACCTTGTCGGACCGAAATACAGAAATTGGTAGAAAAATTCGAGCTGTCGGGACAAGTTAGTGATGTGAATAAAACCCGTGCAGATCGCTCAAGAACAGCCGAGAATATTGCTGCTGTAGCCGAAAGTGTTGAAGAAAACCCAGGTTTGTCCATTCCTCGTCGTTCTTAGGAATTAGGCATTCCACAAAGGTCATTACACCGTATTTTGCATAAAGATTTGGGTCTTAAGGCTTATAAAGTTCAGTTAACACAAGAACTCAAGCCGGCCGATCATCAACAATGTCGAGTCTTTGCTGATTGGGTCCTTGAAATGCATGAAAATGATCCGGAAAACCATCGAAAACTCATCTTGAGTGATGAGGCCCATTTCCACCTCGATGGCTTCGTCAACAAGCAAAATTGTCGCATCTGGGGCTCGGAAAACCCAAGAGTTATTGTTGAAAAGCCTCTCTATCCTCAACGTGTGACTGTTTGGTGCGGTTTATGGTCCCGCGGAGTCATTGGACCTTACTTTTTCGAAAATGAGGCTGGAGCAACAGTTACGGTGAATGGATTGCGCTATCGACAGATGATTAATGATTTTTTATGGCCGGAATTGGATGGTATTGATCTGGACAACGTTTACTTTCAACAAGACGGCGCTACGTGCCATACAAGCAACGAAACTATTGATCTTTTATGGGAAAAGTTTCCGGACCGTGTTATCTCTCGAAGAGGTGATCACAATTGGCCACCGAGATCTTGTGACTTAACACCTTGCGACTTCTTCCTTTAGGGCCACGTGAAAGAGAAGGTCTACGCCAATAGCCCAGCGTCCATTCAAGACCTCAAAGATGGAATTCGTGAGGCTATCGAGGACATAGGGCAGCCACTTTGCGATTTGGTTATGGAAAATTTCATGAAAATGATATGGTCCTGTAGGCGTGGTCGTGGTGGTCATTTGGCTGATGTTATTTTCCATTATTAACGGCATACCTTACTCTTTTTAATGAAATAATGATCTGATCATATATCTCAGAAAATGACATTTTTCTTTGAATATCAAAATAACACCTCTTAACGAATATATTCCCAAGCATGTATAATCTCGTTCGATTTGTGTAAAACTCATATCAGTTCATGTTGGGATCCCTACAAACAAAGGGATGTTTCGAAAATAAAATTTCAGAACCATTCCATAAATGGAACAGTTGATTCTGTATTTACTTATTTGTGTAATAACATTATGAAAAAAGAAACACTTATTCCGAAACATATATACGTTTTTTATATAATGTTCTGAAAACTCAGCACTCAATAGATTTTACTTACTAAGCAAATAGTCTGAATATTTCGGAAGCAATGCAACGTTGCAACATCCACAATTCATTGTAGTAGGGGCTTTGTTTGTTTCGTTTTATTGTATGCCTTGCCGTCTATCCTAATATTATCAGCAACACGTTTTATGACAACCAGAGGAGATCTAGGCAGCAGAGCTTTTGTTGCCGACGTAGAACTTATAGGTAAAGTTGCCATCAGCAGATATGTTCTCACAATGTATCTTGTGAATGATAAAAAGTTATTTGCTCTTGACACTGAGGAAAAGTTTTACAACTGATGGGAAATATAAGTAACTAACAGTAACATCCGTACAAGAGTGAATTGAAATTCGGGAGTATCCCAAATTTTGATCTATGCAATCCAGCCCGCCCATGTATAGGTTGTAATTTACGATGCAACGAGGTTAGTTGACATCCATCTTCTGTATATCGCAGTACGGCTTTACTTTTCCACTAGAGTTCACAACACAATCAGTTTATGCAACAGTAATAATGTTATTTTCGTTGTATCTCACGAGGATAATATCCAACAAAGCTTCTGCACATTGATTGTAGGAACCTCTCCTAGTCTTTTTTTTTTTTTTTTTTTTTTTTATCTTTCAAAGGCGCATTTGCTACTATATTATCTCTCATCATATTTTTTGTATCGTGGCCTAATTTTTTTATTTCATCTAAGTGTAACAAAGATGAAAAACTTTATCCGCGTAAAAACTGTAAGTGCCTGGTGGCAGTTTTTATATGAGACTTAATACGATAAAAGCACCGACACCGAGCTCTGAATGGGTGTTTCCGATGCTCTCCTTAGATTAAATAGCCGAAAAGATTACAAATAGACCAGTTTTTATAATCAAATCCAATCGGATTTCCATGGATGTGTTGTATAGCGCCATGTTTTCTCTAATATGGCATCATAGATATGTCTGCGCTCAACTTTCTATCGCCATTTTTTGATGAGGATATTTCAAAAAGGAGGAACTTTGGCGTATTTCTCATTTGGAGCACGAAAATTACAGTCAACACTTTGCTCCCAATACAACTGGTGTCTTGCTACAAAATTGCATCCTGAAAAAAATAGGATACCGATAAAAGGCCAGAATTTTTAAGTGGTAACTCTAAAGTTATTATTCCTTTCTGAATTGCGTTTTTTTTATAGTTTCAGAAGGCAGAAGTACCAAAATTCAGTAATCGAAAAAGAGTTTAAAGTACTTAACAGGATTATCTAGATCTTCTAGATGTGGATCAGATTCTTTTTACAGTTTTTCAGGAATATCTACAGGGATTTACTGCTGACGTGCTAGCTATTGGCTGATGAGGTTCATCTACAAGAAAATGATCCGGAAAGTCATGTTATGCCTTTAGTACAGGTTGTTTGATACCGTGGCATGAAATTCAGCCTCTGCTAAGAATTGATGCTGTGCCTAATTTTCATCGCTTGTTATTATCCGGTGGTCTTATGTACATATATGTCCGCAGCTTCCTCTAAATAAGAAATAATATCATCCACGTATATCTGAATAAAAGGAATGCAATAATCGCGTGAAGTCCATTACCCTCGTTTACATACTTTGCATAGTTAGCTATCATGATACAATGATACAAAGTATGGCCGATTCGAGAGGATCTTTTTTATTTGGTCAGAAATGTCATTTCCAGCGAATGTGTTTACAGAAATAGGTTTTGAATATATTAAAATATTTAACAAAATATTAGTTTCTCGGTATAAATCATTTCCTGAAAAGAAATGAGGCAAACAACCAATTAACTGATAATTTGGCCATAGCTTGTTAATACTTGTATCATGGGTAGGTCTATAATCGTACTGTTATAGATAAAAATGGAACGGTATAAAATAAAAACGGAAAAACAAATATCAAGATACCTTTTTTTCAATATATGCGAACATAAAATTATAACTCAAACTACGATATATAAAATGATATAAAATAGTTGACGATATAATTTTATAAGAAAAAAAAAATACTTGCATTGTACGGCGAGGCATATTTTCATAAAAAAAAAAGAGTTCTTAAAGTGAAAATGTACCAAGAATGTCAAATAATGAAGTCGAGTTTGATATCCAATAATTAATATAATTATTAAATATAATAATTAAAATGTAACCGATACAATAATGGAACAGGAATATAAGTATGGGTTAATGCTTCACTTTGGATCTATGTCAAGGAATAGATGACGCAAGTCTTTATTTGAACCTAAATGCATAGAACCAATGGGAGAGTTCCTTCGATTTATTTGTGGGTGCGGTTTGCATTTCCAAAGAAAATAACAGCATCATTCAATAGTCTGCCATTAATGGAAGAATTTTAAATTTGCACAAAGTCTAGTAATTTTGCAGTTATTTTTGAAGAAAGTAATTAATTTTATATTTCATTTTTGTTATTTGTCGGGGAGTACTAGAGGGAGTGGAGCAACTGCCACATTCATCCGTCCGTTTACTTTATTTAGAACTTAATTTAAATCTTCCCCCACTTGGAGCAACTGAAGGGTGAGTTTTTTCCATTAGATTTTTAAGTTCAGCACTTCTGATGAATTGCAAATATTTGAACAAACTTGAAGACATCATTAAATTACACAGAATGGAATCGGAGATGCCTTTGCAATCAATCCATCAATTATTACCTTCAATGTCCTTCCATTGAATTATTGTGTAAAGGTAAATTGTCTGAGGAAAATTGTGAAATACAGATGTGGCGCTGAATTTGAAAAGGAAGGAAATTGAATATGTCTGGTAAGATGCTAACATTTCACACAAATTCTGAATCTCAATATATTATAGTTAATACCACACCTCTCTTGTGTCCTCAAGGGTAAGAAGTAGTCTAGCACAAATTGCTGGAAATGGAAAATTTATTGCTTTATATAAACCATTCCTCTACATACACATGAAGGAAATATTTAACGTTTGAGAACTGCATATGAATCACTGAATTAAGATCTAATAGCTAAAAAGTTGAAAGCCACGTAGATACCTACTATGTCCGGAGCAGTGAAAGGAAAATTATGTGTTCAACTGGCAGGTGCAGTTCATATTCATTCATGAACGCACTTTATATATACAAATGTACCTTCCTGAAGTAAAATTTTACCAAGAACTTCAAAATCAGTCTTCTGATCACATAGGAATAGAAGATATTTATGTATGTATATGAAATTATGTGTACTTCTTTTTACGCAATAGGCCTGGTAAGGTTTATACAGTTTTTTTAGGTTAAGTTCCTTAAATCTTTAATTTGATTTCGTGTGGATTGTTTTATGGAACGTATTATAGTCTTGCCAATTTAGCGCTTTTATGGCTACATTTACCAATTTGAAATTCATTTTAGTCACGAATATTTCAATTTAGGTACTCACCATCCGTCAATTATGTGCCATGGTAAGACGATTCTCGGCCATTGAATTATGAAGAAAAGCCTCTATAAATTTTTTCAAAAATTACAAATATAATTTCCCGTATGGAATAAATTTCATTCTCAGAATATTTGGCCAATTTCATTGTTTGTGCTATAATCTGATCCAATGCAGGAATCGATTGCAAGATTGGTAAGAAAACTAGATATTCATCAAAATTCACAAGCACACTCCCATGTGGAGATGTACTGAGGAGACAATTCTATTTCACCTAATCAAAACCTTATGAAAATCATGTTATTTATCTCCTACAGTAGTATTACAACAATCGACCCCCCACCCCCCTTATTTTTATACATTGTATGTTATTAGGTTAATAAATTTGAGATTATATTCTAAGGCCAATATGAAGACATCAAGATTTACACAAAGTCCGATGGAGTAAACTATACTTTATGTTTATGCTTTAAGCCAAGGAATCGTGTGATCAAACCAGTGCTTAATACTTAAGTGCCTAAGATGGTTAGAGCCATCCACCGAAACATAAAGCTGAAACAGCAGCATGTAATACTCTAAGGAAGGCCCACAAAATATTTAATGTATCAACAAATTTATAAAACAGTTGAATCCAACGCTCCCCAAGAAACAATTTCTTTTATATAGTAGTAATCGCAAGGTTTCCATTACCAAACAAATTATATAACTTTAGTTATATAGACTAGTACTCGAAACCTCTTTGTAACCACTATAAACACCTTATAGAGCTTATATGGAGGATTATATAAAGATTACCGTGACTTGATTTAGGTAACGTTATATAACTAAAAGTTTTATAAACTGAGCACCAAAAATATTCCGGTTACCTTAATATAAATTCTTATATAACCATTATATAACCATGGTGCTGTCGAATAATTTATTTTGGTCATACCAGTGGTTGCAGTAATGTTTTTTTTTTATAAACTTTGTTTATAATGGTGCTGGTAACGTTTCCACAACGCTTGGAATTTTTTCAGACTGATTAATTTTATTGATTGAAATGTTAGGGAAATTACTTTTCGTTACCTTTATAAAACAATATAAGGCAAATATTTACCCAACTTATTTTGAAATAGAATTTCGATATTTTTTTGTACCGCATTTTTATAATGTTAGGGTTTAATATATTTACATTTTAGAATTACAATTTATCGGCATGTACGTTATGAAATACAGCTGCAATTAAAATTTTACTGTAAATATCGTCATAGATACTTCTAAAAAGTGCAGACCGCACCAAAAATAAACAATATTTAATAATTTTAATTAAATACTTCAAAATTGAAAAGTAACATTACATAATTTCGAAATGTTATATACCTAAAAGGATGCATTTTCGTTATATAAAAATAAAACGGAAGTCATATATCTGCAATTAAAATAATTGGATTACCCGAGATTTTATTTTTTATCTGCAATGAACAGATGAAAAAATGCCGGCTTGTACTTAAATGAAAAAATTACCATTATAAAACTTCAAGTATTTTTATATAAACTATGGCTCTATTATATAAACTGATTGACCCTTATAAAACTTCTAGAAATAGTATATAAACCAAAGGAACTACTACGCCTTTTTAGTCATAATATGTAAAATATAATTTTTATAACAGCCATCTTCGTTACTAAAGCGCCAGAAATAAATGAAAACAGTTTTATAATGGGTCCATTTGACACTAAAAGTTATTTGTTTTATAACGTTCACCGTAGTTTCTAAAGGGCTACAAAAAAATTTTACGATATTTTATAGTGGCTATATGTGTTACCGAAAGTTCCCAATTTTTATTAAAGTCACCTACATTACTGAATGTTGTCGAGTTATATAAGGGTAACCACGGATACTGCAATAAACACCTATTACCAATTATTTATATAACGTGGTGATGATTATAATTAAGATTATAAAAGTTTCTTATATACCTTCTAGTAATGGTTACTCTAAGTTATATAGATCGGTGATTGAATCATTTCCGTCACCAATTTATAAAACCTTTAGTAACTTACTTCTACGATAACCATTAGTAAGCTTAAAAAACTCTAATATAACTACGTCACCAATTGTTAATATTATAAAACTCTTATATAACCAGTCAGATTATTACATAACCGAGTATACCCCTTATAAAACTACCCATCACCTTCAGTCACCAAAAATTGGAAAAATTGTTACGTGGGTCGTTAAGGAATGCTAGTGAATCTCTGGTTTAGCATTCAGCAAAAAATGCACCTGAGAACAGCTGATGAGCGGGTTACTTTTTAGAATTTTCAATGGGATGTAGGAAAGAACTGAAGTAAAAGCGATTAGAATATAACTTGAAGGCGGACACTTAAGGAAAAAGCAGGATCAAGAAATGTTTCAAATTTGAGAGATCCATGGCAAACAACCAGGAAATTTTGGAATAGTATTCAGCTTGAGGAGGTTCGCAAGATTATTGATAGTATGCCGTGAAGATGTGCCCAAATAATTAAAAATAATGGGTACACGATATCTTACTGAATATTTTGTTTTCGAATTGTTAAATTCTAAATTAAATAAGTTTGAATTTTTATAATAATTTTAAAGAAACTGGAGCGTCTTAATTAGTTGTCCGAATTTTATAAGAAGTACATTTTATGTTACATGCATTTTAAATATTTAATACAAATTTAAAAAATAAATGCTTTTGTAAATTATTATATATAAAGCCCTAGTAGCATTAACGGAAGATTTTGTTCGCTCTTTTTCTCATTAACAAAGATCCGCCATGAAAAAAGAAAATTTTCATTAAATTATATGGTGTCTTAATTAGTTGGCCGCCAGTGTATATCAGAACGTGTTAACAGACAATATTCTACCATTTTTTCTACTAGCTTCTGAGATTTGTGTATCCGGACCTAAGTCAAATCGATCGATGGGCAATTCTAATACGATTGATGACCTTTGCGCCAATTTCAGAGGAAATCTGAATCCAGTGAGAGAAAATTTTTGCTAGTAGTGTTAATTAAAAATTAAAAAATTTACTATTAGGTACTATTAAAAATTATGTCTAATTAGATAATCCGAGAATGAAAGCTTTTAAAATGATCGTATCGTATGGATATATTATGTAACAACATATATTATGTAACAACATATATATAAATTTTTGCTGAATAATTTCTCAAGAAATAATTTTCCAAATCCTAACTAACTTTGGAGACTCGTGATGGGCAAAATCGGACATTTTTGTGTTTCAGATCACGAGTCATTTGTTATAAGTGACCTACATATATAAAATATTCGGTCATTTCAGTCAGTTGGGAAGAATCAACTAAGATGCTAAAATTACCTAATCATCGAATATTAATGTCAAAGCAATACTTAAAGCTAAATTTCCGCCTAGTTTTTTCAATTTTTCAGCAATTTGTGACTGCGTGTTAAGCCTGCTCATCTGTTGAACTGTGGCATGGCAGCCCGGTTGCCATCAAGGTAAGCATTTACCAAATGAGAAATGAAAAAATGTTGCCTTCTGAGTAAATAAGTCGTCAGTGCTACAGTAATTTGCACTTGCTTCCATTTATATCATTCTTTAGTCACAGAAAAATAATTTACTTAATAAAAAACCGTTCTAAGCAAACGAAAATTGCAAATTTACCACAACTCCAAATTAGTTCGCATTAAGTATATGTGTGTGTATAAACGAACATAGAGTCCAATTCGGTTGCTGCAGGTAGAGCACTACGAAATATATAATATATAATATTATAAAATATACAAATTATCCATCAGGTCTCTTAACTGCTTGCATTGGAGTCCTTTTGCAGCCTTTCTTATGTGCAGATGAAGGTGAAATACCAAAACTGCCATTTAACGACAGAGTTGCCATCAATAAAAATTTATTCAGAAAGGATACTATCGTGGATACTATCCTGGATACCTACTAGCAACTGATCAATCGACTGCGGTATGATTTTTAATCGAAGGCGTCATTGAGGTGAAGTTTGTAATTAAATTGAAACTCCTGCTTAAACAAACCAGAAGTGCTTGCAATGCTAATTAAACTCAAGTTGGCCGCAGCCGACACCAGATTTGTACTTTGAGCTAAGTTCAGTTTGAGTCCCAGTCACAGTCGCAGTAGCAATTATATCTTGCCACATGCATTTACCATTTGGGCACAGTATTAGTCGACTGATCAGTCATAATTGTAATTCAGGCCTTATACCCTAGACACACAGCAATATCTAATGGATCATTAGTAGTAACTATTCATTAAACTGGCATGTATCACATAGTATATGTCATTATGGCTCGAAAAGCAGATGATAATGAAGTACACTAATGAAGTGTTTTCTTCCTTTATTATAGCTATAATGAGGAAAAATGTGCTAGATTTAGCACATAATTTAAGTATGGAGCTCCGCTGTGCATCTGCTGATTTGAATAATAAGAAGAAGAAATGCAAAGCACAAAGTAATTATGTCAAAATATTTTTTAATAAAAATGTTTTTTTTCATTTCTCAATCGTTAAATGAAATAAAATAAAAATAAAGAAAAATTAAAATTAATAAAAACAAAATTTATCGCGTTAATTCGATCCATATTGTTTTTTTAATGTGATAAGTTTATCAAAGCCAGTTTGACAGAACAACTTAATTAAAGAAATGACTGTGTGTCTGCAGTTTATAATGAATCATTATTCACTAATGAGTCGTTAGTTATTTCTTCATTAAGAGTGCTGTGTGTCTAGGGCATTACGCTGCCAAAACAGTGTTCCATGTGAGCAAGTAAGCATTCCTTTTTCTCATTTTACTATGGTATTTATCTAGCTGCGAGCATGCTCCTATAAATAATAAGTTTATTTATTGTCGTCCACAATAAGAGCATTTTCATAAAGGCTAGAAATTTTAAACTACATTAAATTTTTGAATTTAAAGCGTTTATATGACCTTAATAAATCAGCCAAAGAACACTCGAACAATCAGTTCTTTGTGTGAACGATTGACCGACATGGTAGGGAAACTGAACCAGCTACAATTCGTGGAAGAAATTTTGTCTGTGCATTCTTTTAGGGTAGGGGGCAGGAACCTACGGCAGGGAGTTCCAATAACACATGTTGCATATGGAATTAAAGGTATTGCCGAGTACTATTGGGTAGAATGTTTTTGACACCGAAAACCCATTTTCATGCACTTGGGTCTCATACACCCCAGCTACTACATTTCGCATATATTTTTGTAGATCTTTCTTTCATGGTTCCCATGCTTCCATTAGTAGTCTATCCTGAAAATTTTTCTAATAGGAAATCATTTTCCACGATTTATCAATTCCGCGCAATCACGAGAAGTAGAAAAGTCCACTTTTTCACCCAACAAAGTCGCCCAAGCTACATCCGATCGCCAACACCTTCCCCCGCTAGATAGAAATAAACATTGTTACTAAAATATTTTCAGAGTATCATAATGCATCGTTTAAGACAACTCTCAGGTCGGACCTAATGTTGTATGAAAAGTGGGCATTCCTATTTAAGAATAATTCTTTGTATTAAATGGTAGCAAAAATTCAAAATTTAAAATGTTGCTTTTCATATAATTCCACAAATATAATGAGTTCATATTATTTTTGTTGTTACGATAAGTCCCCCAATAGTCCTCAACTAGTGCATAACGATATAAATAAATTGAAAAACTTTCGTGCAAAATTACGTGTCAAAAAACATATGTCCCTGACTGTCCGACTAGAAGAAGTTCAGTCGTGATTTACATAAATATCGAAGTTCTACATTGAACGCGAATGTTTTTCTTTTTAATGAAAGCCCGCAATTCAAATGAAAGCTTTGGCATATGCACTATGGCGAAAATCAACTAGAAAAATCCCGCAAAAAATCTGTACACTCACTTTATCTAGAATATTTAAATATTACACATCCAAAACATGAGTATATACCTACGTAGAATTTTGCGTAAGTGAAAAATAAATTTAGTGTTATTCAATTACCATGAACGAAACGAAAGTATGAAGAAATCCCTTAAGCTTTGGCATTCAATAATATATGAGTCGAGCTGAAAATGTTTCTGAAATTCAGGCAGTATCCATTTCCATTTATCTTGAATAATGTGATCCTAGACAGCAATCACCGACAACACCGTATCATAAAAATTCCATAAAACATTCGTTATGGAGCCAGATACATTTTCACTTACGATATCGTTGGGATATACCCGAGAGGAAATAAATCGCTGCAGACATGGCATCAAAATAAATCAACACATAAGGTGAAACCGAAACCGGATACAAGGCCAGAAGGAATTGGAAGACAAAAAGTGTACAATAATTGCCTTCACCATGAAATTCACATGAGAAGGCCTATAATTTCCAGTTAGAGGAGATATTTTCAGATGAGTACAAATGCAATGTAATGGGTGACGCACTTACATTCCATAATGTCAGACTTAAGCGAGCTACACATCAGTCCAAGAGCTCTAATTGAATTTACCAATGCCCTCTTTGTAAAGAGCCCATTGAAAATCCATTGAACTTGTTTGGAATTCTCTACATTTTTTTGAACCGGATACCATTTGACCGCAATCCCCACCAAATCCTAGATAGATATGTACGTATACTCGTGAATTATTAAAGCTGTAGGGAAAATTGTAAATACAGAGGAAAGCAAAATGACATAGCAAGTTTATCTGGACTACAAGCTTTCAATCAATTCCCGAATCGGAATTCAGACAATTCTACCTGAGCAAACTATTTGCGGCAGTGATAGAAAAGTGAACAGATGTTGACGTGCCAATCAACACATTTTCTATGTACTACGCTGTTCGAATCTCAATTGAACTCGTTTGATCCTTTTGAGTAAATATAGAAAGGGGAAGGAGTGTTGTATCGAATCAGGTTTTTTTTTTCTAGAGGTAAGAGTGGAGTTTTTTTGAAATAAGGTTATTATAATTTTTCGTCTTTTATAGATGGGCTTTTCGTATTCGTTGCATAAAAATACTGTAAGGAAAAAAGATAATTTTTTTCTAATTTTTACATACATATAAATTGCTGAACTCCCCAATCTATATTATACTAACTTCTTTGGTAGTGGGTCATGTTTTAGTTTTTGGAGAATAATGCATATAAGATTCCAGAACTGAGGCCAAATGCTGGGGTTTGCTATACTTCCACTAAATTATTGTCTGCCTCAGCTTGGAGCCTGACGCACAATACCTGCAACTTCCTCTAGTCCATAATACAATTGTTTGTTAAATGCATATAAAGCCTCTTTCTAAGATTTTCAGGACATTCACAAAGTTATGATATATTCTTCGTGAATTCTTTGTCACAGAAAACGTGAAATCTGCTCACCAAAAAAATGTCCTGTTAATAACAAGAAGAAATTCTTTTTATTATATCTTACTCTAGTAATATATGTGTGCATATCTTAAAATTACGCATTAGATATATGTATTTGGTGCCTGAAGTATCCTTCAAGTTATTTTCAAGTTTAACTTATTTCAGAAACAATTACAGGTTTTCTGTGTACGACGACCATACTTAATTATCCGAAACATTATAGATCGCAGGACGAAGTAAGCACATACTTTCTACAGTTTATTTATTTATTTATTTATTCTTAGTCTACAGATTACAAATCAATAGACCATGAATATGTGATACTAAAACTAAAATAATACAAATAAGTTTACATAAGTACGAGAGCATCTCCTTTAAACTAACGACTACGTAATATAGAAATATACATAATACTAGAAGGAGCCCGTCTGCGTTGCCCGGTGATAATATAGATTCCTAGATGGGTGGGGGTGGGGTGGTCATAGATGCATAATATCATAGATGGCACAAGAACTAGATGTCGCATACAGTACCAAAAAAGTATACAAAATTTATATGGCTGGGTGGTCCATTCCGGAATGGACCACAAGATTTAAAATGATGTATGCGTCGAGTGATTCATATTTTTTCGTATCTGAAGTATTGAGGAGGTCGGTTAAATGTTTACAAAACTGCTATTATAAAAATATTTGCTTTTGGCATGCTCTAAAATATGTTATGGTCCATTCCAGAATACACTACCCATTTCACAATCTGTATACTCTGTTTTAGTATGCCATGCGACATCTAGTTCTTGTGCCATCTATGATAATATCTAAGCTATTATCTGACTCGATCGCGCGATTCCGTACTCTAGGGTTTCACTCCATATGTGTGTATGTGTGTGTGTGTGTGTGAGTGTGTGCGTGCAGATGTGTGTGCATGTAAGAGGCTGCGTGCATACGTCGAAGCGTTCTCAAGCAGTGCCTTAATATTTAGTAAGACACAAAATATTTCTATGGCAACCATGCGAGACAAGAGAGTTGCCCGAGTGGTCCCATCTACGTACGAAAATTTCCATTTTTAAAAAAAGCCCCACGTACAACATTTCAGCTCTCTACGTCGTCGACGAGGTATGCAATGTCCAAATATATAGTGCAAAACTTAAGGTTCGTCTGGCAACATCAAGAAGGGTCGCCCGATTTAGACCATTTTTATAATTTTATTTACTATTGCTATTAAAATACCATGTAAAAAATTTTAGTTCTCCACGTCGACCGGCACCCAGATAGTACCGAAATATATAGTTAAAAAAAATTTTTTGTATGCCAACCCTACGAAATAGTTGCCCGATTTGTCCCATTTTTAAAATTACACTTATATTTTTTTTAAAAACGCCGTGAATACAATTTGAGCTATCCACGTCGACGCGTTCTCAGACAGTTTCGAAATGTATAGCAAAAATCCAAAATTTTGTATGGCAACACTAAGAAGAGGTTGCCCGATTTAGTCTGTTTTTTTTTAATTTTATTTGCTATTGCTATGAAAGCAGTACGTTCCAAATTTCAGCTCTACACATGCACTCGTTGTCAGACAGTGTCTAAATATATACTAAAAAGCGAAATATTTGGATGGCAACCCTACGAAGGAGTTGCCCGATTTCGGCCATTTTTGAACTTATATTTTCAATTTTTTATGAAAACGCCGTGTACAAAATTTCAGCTTTCCACAAATACGTGTTGTCAGGCAGTTTTTGACGTGTCAACAACAGCGCCATCTATGTCCAAGACTACATTATCTCTTAAGCTGGAGCCCACCAAACACATTCAATAAAATTTCATTGAAATTGGTCCGGCGGTTTCGAAGATTAGCGTATATAAACACAGCGACACTGGATTCTTATATAATAATATTGGGTGTATTTGCGAAGCGCACAAGCCATAAAAAAACACTTCTCCTAGCGCACAAGTAGGAGTTTGCGAAGCGCACACCTATTGTTAAGGGATTACGCATTGTTTTGGAAACGCGCGGCTATGGTTAAGGTCAGCGCATTGTTATAGCACGCTATCTTTACCTGATCTATGAATTTTGCCTGATCTATGTAAGTTAAGTTAAGTTTTTAAACCACTAATATCAATAGGAGGAGTACGCTCTGCGCCAAGCGCGCTTCGCTTCGCTTCGCTCCGCGCGAGTGTGTGTGCCCCTGCCAGCCTGCCTCTGTGTGTGTGTGTGTGTGCGCGCTTGCCTGCCTGCATGCGTGTGTGTGTGTGTGCCTGCCTGGGTATGCATTTCTCTGCGCTTGGCAAATATACCCTACGGGGGTATATTACTTAAGGCAATGTGCTAGAACAATGCGTAATCCCTTAAGAATAGGTGTGCGCTTCGCAAAGTATTTTTGACTAGATTAATTTTGGGTTGTGCGCTTCGCAAATATACCCATAAGATTATAATCATAGTAAGAATTCAAGAAAAACCCGAAACAGATGCTATAAGAGAAACTCTCTCGTGATTAAAGTCAGTTATGCTACTACACAAATTAAACTTACGAATACATCGACTTAATGGACTACTAAGGAGATAATTTCTTCTATAAAAAGCTTAAAAAAGAATGAGGCACAGTCTTGTCTGCTTGTATGGCTATGGCCTGTATGGAGGGATAAGATTTAAAATATCCCGAGAAAGAGTCCTGCATTCAATAATATCTCTAATAAACATAGTATTATAAATATTTCGTCTAAAAGACACATTCTGCACGCCAATCAACTGGCATCTGGAATCGTAAGGAGGTAAATCATCAGACTAGTTAGGTCTCGGAAGACCAAACCTAGTACATCGCCCTTGCACATTTTCAATTCTGTTATGCATCACATAGTACGGATCCCATACAACCGTGCAGTATTCCAATATAGACCCAACGAATGATAATTCCTTAAGTGTGTATGGATCAGAGAATTTACTAGCACGACATTTAATAAAACCAACCGAGAATTAGCTTTACTACATAAGCAATATTGTTACAAAAAGTAAATTTCCTATCGAGAATAACACCATTATCCGAGACTATACTTCATTTAGGAATGATAATCCTATCGCTAAGCACTTCAAAATTATATGGTGGTAGCTTTTTAGTAACCATAAAGTGATTAAAGTGTGAATCGGTAAATGATGAAGACGACACCAATTCGGAAATTTTTATCCACTTCTAATTTGACGTTGGATACTTGAGACATATCAACGATTTCCATAAAAATGTTTAGATCGTCAGCAAAGCCGATAGCAGAGGAACATTCGAGGACATGGTTGATAAATATAATAAAAAGAAGGCGCCCTAGATGTCTCCCATAAGGTACAAAAGAATGTACTGAAATCGGGCGAGAGTACATCTCATTAATTTTGGTAATTTGTATGCAATTCTATAGTGATTTACATAAATTTTTTTTTCAGGTTAGAGCACTTTTTGTTGTTTTACGCAATGGATATTCAGCTATTATCAATTAATATCCAGAAAATAAGTAGCATTGTATGTTATGAGTGACTCGATGATTTCTATTCAAGCGATTGTTTGAATTTGGTTGATCTCTTGATTTCAGTAGAATTTTCGAAGCATGTACATCTGACTGATATTAAATTATGTGAGGCTATGGTTTTCTATAGAGGAGTACAGCCAATATTATTTAATGTTACGTAATAAAATTTCTTCTTTTCTGTAAACAAACCCGGCTATTGAAGCCATTCATTTATCAGTAACGGCTCTCCCTACTATTTTTTTTTTATGTTATTAAGCCAAGCTCAGGGGATGCCCTATGATGCAAAGCACAGAATCGTAGGAAGGAGATAGGGAAAGGATTAGGGGACATTAGGATAGTAGCGGAGGTGCCCCATTAACTTTCGCAGATTGTAGTCCTAAGGTAGACTGTTCAACATTTGCACAGTTCGGGCTAAGAAAGCATCACGGAATTTTACTGTACGGCCGAAAGTATTTTGAAGGGTGAGAGGATGGACGCGGCTTGCAACGAGAGAGATTACGTGCAGGAATTAATCAACAAGACATCAAACTAGATATTTCATCGCAGCATTGGCCATGCGAGAAGACATAAAGGAGCGAAAAGCATCCAGCATTGCAGCGTTGCTCGAGTGAGTAGATATGACAAGTAATTGCCAAATCGCCAATGAACTGCAAGGCTCTCTTTTGGAAAATATCCAATGAAGGTAAGGCTGTGCGACCCGCCCCGGCCCAGATATAACAATTGGATTAGGTTGGACGGTGAATCTGAAATTAAGGCTAAATCAAATGAAATGGGAATGGTTAAATGATTATCTCGTTTTAAAGAAATGAAACAGGTGTGGGTCTTAGATGCACTGCATTCTATGCGATTCGATTTTCCCCAGCCGAGGATAATATTAAGATCGTTATTGAATGATCATGCAATCTGGTTTGCCACATACGGCATTCCCTCTGGAGTCCACAAGATTATCAAATCAGTAAGCGAAATCAAGTGTACTTTCATCGGAAAAGCTATGGAAGCAATTGAAAGTAAGGATAAGCAGATAATTAATGGAAATTAGGAAGAGAGACGGAGAGGTAACCGAACTGGCACACCGGAATTTATAGAGTGAGATTCAGATGCAACGCCATCTAAAACAGCACGTATTTGGCGATCAGATAGAAAACTTTTAATCAGTAATAGAAGGGAGGGGAGAGACCAAGTGCTTAAGTTTGACTAAAAGAGTAGGACCCAGGCTCTATCAAAGGCCTTAGCAATAACCAAGGCAACGAATTTGGATTCACCAAAATTGTGGCGACTGCGGTTCCAATGTTCCGTAAGAAAAGTCAGCAAGTCTCCAGATCAACGATCAGCTCGGAAACCATATTGGCGATCGTTGGTAATATGATTAGTTTCTAGATACTTCATTAAATTGGAGTTAAAGATAGATCAAAAAACCTTTGAAAGAATCGAAGTGATTTCATTTGGTCGATAATTTGGGGGATCGCTACTCTCACCTTGTTTTTTGAATACACTGAACGTGAGCTAGTTTCCAAGCTGTTGGAAAGATTTCTGTCGAATTATACAAGTAGAATATAATCCATTTGCCGATTTTTCAATGTCAAAAGACTAACAAAAACAAACGAAGTAAGTTACGCTCCAACTTAACTGGCAACTCTAGCCCCAGAATTAACCGAACACTCTCAATAAGGAATCGTACAAAATTTTTAATTGAGCGACTCCATCTTACTTCCTTGAACTCCAGAAAATAATGTTAAACTGAATACTGAAATCATGTACTTTTATTGTTAAAGTAAAGTTGTGGGTATACTGAAAAAAGAGTACCTAATTAAAATGACAGGATTAATTAGTACAAAAAAAAAGTAATTTTGTTTATAAAGAAGACTAAGAAATGATTTGACGGAATAGGCTGCCAAACGGAACGGGGAACCTTTAGCACTGGAATGGCTATAACTAATTACAGTGGACTTGTTCAGCTGATTTTGATTATCCCAGAGCCAAAATACTTAAATGACAGCTCTTCCGTGCTAAGGTAAAATACTTTACAAAAAAATCACCATTTTGAAATATACGACTTTGAAGTTTACGATTATCATTTAGGTTTGAATATCTCTAATATAGGGAGATCTGAAGCTTAGGGAAAGTCGGGTTCACAGAGGATCGAAAAAGAATTGAAAAAACGATACAAAGAAGAAGACGTTGTTGTCCGATTTTATTGCTGTTTTGAGATGGGACGGAGAGGTATTATAATTACTACGAAAGAAACCAAAACCAAGTTGGGTTCTAAAGCAGTGAGGATTCCCGTACGGAGAAGCATGATGTGGTGACAAACTATTGAAAATTGCACTTATTCAGATTTTATTGTTGTCTCTTTCATTCGAGTTTACAAACTCGGTGCAATCACCTGCTAGTAGAATTGCCCAACATTTCCTATGTACGAAAATCTGTCTCGATGAGTTTGTCGATCCAATCAACTAGCAGGTCTAATTACCACTACTTATGGCAATATTTTGGAAACTCTTATTCCCGTTTTGGTGATCGTAAGTCAGTTTAAGAAATGTGTCAGCATAAAAAAACAATTTTTTTGTGAGAAAACTATTGCAAAAAGGTGCATGCTTAAAATTGAACAATATGTACTAAGCCGATTTTATTCTAATTATTCAGGCTGGCGGCTGAATCGAAAAAATTTTCGTACTTTTCCTTCGATTTATCTAGCCCATACCTTATCCGGGGCTGGTCTCGTAGTCTTATTTCATTACATATTATCCAAAAGAGATCCTTCAAACTCATTGACGATGTGGCAATAGTTTACCTTTCGAGCAACGCCGCAATGTTGGATACTTTTCGCTAATTTATCGCTACATGTATGATGACTGATTTGAAGAATTATCTAGTCTGTTCCTTGCAGATTAATTCCTGCACACAATACTTGCACTGCAAGCAGCACTCGTCTTTTCACCCTTTAAAATACTTTCAGCCGTACAGTAAAATTCCGTGATTCTTTTAATATGCCGAACTGTTGGGCATGTGTATCTAGAATCTTCTATTTTTCTACGGGCTTACAATAAGCGAAAATTTAACAGCGAAATACATTAGCACTTCTGTCCCGCCTCTCATGACCTCTAATCTTATTCTTATTCCCTTTTTGGTATACTGTGGTTTGCATCACAGGGTATCCTCTAAGCTTGGTTAAATAATATAAAAACAGAAATAAAATAATATGCGAGAGCAAGTTTACCTCCCATTAGGGTATTATCCTCCCCTGTACTATTAATTTTCGGTTTCTGTGTTAAAATTTCCATTGGGTAATGTTATCCACAATAGAATGAATTTTTATAAAGCTAACCCAGGGAGTATTTGTAAACTTATATACATAATACAGTAATTCTACACCTAAATATATCGAAAATAGTAATATTGAAACAACGCTACACTTCATGTTAGAAAATACTGTACAAACGTATATCTTTGTGAAATTGTGTAGTTTTTCTTAAAGTACAATATTGCTTAACTATATGCTTCGCCTTAAATTTTTTTTTTTTATTCTTTTTATGTCGCTTTTTATACCCTAGATGAAATCTAAATTGTATACTAAGTTTGGTATTCCGTTTGTAACACCTCGAAATAATAGTAAAAGTTATTTTGATCTTTGCATGTCCGTACGTCCGTCCGTCTGTGCGCATGATAACTCGAGAACTCGTTCACTTAGAAAGCTGAAATTTTGTACACGGACTTTTAACAACAACAAAAAAATTTAATTATGTTCGAAAATCAGACAAATCGGGCAATTCCTTCGTCGGGTTGCCATACAAAAATTTCGTTTCCACTATATATCTGGACACTGCCTGAGAACGGATTCACAAACAGAGCTGAAATTTGGTACATGGTGCTTTTATAGTTATAACAAATAAAATTTCAAAAATGGTGTTGCCATATAAAAATTCATGTTTTTTACAAATACTGTGAAAACGATCAGTCTTAGACATTTTGATTGTACTAAAAACTTCTTCAGAATACGAAATCCTATAAAATTGTTTATGATCATTTTTTCTATTAGACGAACCGTTCTAGAAAGATATGCGAAAAACCACATCAGAAATCAAGCTTGCATAGATCGGTGAACATACGATATTTTATACGAGAATTCATCTAGAGGGTATTATAAGACCAATTCTAGGTTTTATTTTTTTTATTTTTATTAATTATTATTATTTCCTTGCTATTCCATATGCATTCTTTTTACTTATTTTACGTTTCTATAAGCTTTTTTTTTCACCTGTAACTGTAAAACTGTACCTACTTACATATAATACAAGTTAAGTTTGTAACGTAAATTTTTTAAAACAATTGATTTAATTTTTTTAGTTTTCATTGCTTGTTTCCTTCGAATTTAGTACTTACCTTATTCGCAAACAAATATCAAATATTTTTATCGAGCCTATAATTTCAGGTGACGACATCCGAATAAATTTTCATTGCAAAAGTATCTAATCCCTTGTATCAGAAAAATGACTCTCGGTCCATATTGTGATGAACCTGTATGTAAGTATGGATACTATCCACTTTATCATTATATTCATTTAATGCATGGTTGTCTTGGTTTTCTCAGCAATTTAATGAATCGAAGAATTCAATAAATAAATACTAATCTTCATCCAAACTTGAGTAATGAGGTGACAATCATTTCGAATTACATTACACCTGAGACAATGCGTAAGTTAGAAAACTTTTACATAATTGCAATAATAAGCATTCCAATATAGTCTATATTTTCTTAACAGAAAACCTTGTTCTATCTTACTTCTCCAGGAAGCATAAACTAACAACATATTAATATGTTTGAGTTACAGAACGAACTCAAGTAATTGCTTTTTAAGTGGCAATAAATACAGAAGTCTCGCCTTATAATATTCATCTATTTACCATAAGTCCATACATATGTATATAAGTATATCGTCAACCTGTCTATATATTTTTCACAGACGAGGTTGTGCAGAGCAAAACAACAATTCAAACGTAGTCTAGATAGTTCATTAACTAGACTCTCGACCATAACAAATTGTGAAGAGGTCCTGGCATAAAAGAACCTAAGAAAAACATAATAAGAAGAAAACACTTAATGACATACTATAAGCCAATATAAATGAGAAAATGAAACGACAAAGACAGGAATTTATGCATCCTTATCAAGACTTATTTATCAGATGACAAAGTTTTGTCTCATATATGAATGCGAAAGATAAAGAAATAAGCAAATAATTTACCGAAACCATTAAGGCCATAAAACGGATATGAATAAACATGAGGCAAATTTGCGATGACAGATTTACTGAGTTCTTGTCATAGACTATAGACCTACAGGCAATGATATGTAGACATACTCAAAAAATGGCTTAGAAGAACCTCAAATAACTTTTCTCATTTCCAATTATACGATGATTCCGATAGCGATAATAATGTATGAGATTTTGATAAGTTTTTCATTGCTATTTCCCAGAATGTGTTTCCTTTGACTGAGTAACTATCGTTTGAAAAAAAAGAAAGCTTTCGGAAAGAAAAACTTTAGTTCTTGCCTGCAAAACCTTTCTACATATATCCCCTTTTCGGAGTTTATTGCCTGCGCAAAACTTTTAATCCTTAGCCCGATGGGAAGAAAGTATTCTGACTACTTGTAACATACACAATACAGCTCTAACGGACTTTTTTGTTTTAAGTATAAAGTAAAAGCTGAGCAAAGTGCAAGTAAGGTTTTAATTATAAATTTATTATAGCGCTAAGTGCAATATTACTCCGCTGTTTATGGTATAATGAACAAGGATGATTAGGTTTAGATGCCAGTTATCGCTAATGGACTTTTTTTTAGGATACAATACAGTTTTTTTTTTTTTAATAAATGAAATGAATAATATTTCCAAAATTCTTAAATTATTATCACTTCAAAAACAAGTATAAGAAATAGTAAAAAATAAATTAGATTGTGGTTCGGATGTGTTTACTACCCTGGGAAAAAGCTCGAAAATTTAAAAAAATTATCAAGTGCCTACGACTTCAATCCCAGAATAACATTAAGATAGTTAGGATAATAATAAGTTTCGAGTCAATGCAAACTACCAATAAACTAAGGTGAAGCATTTCACTGGCTCTTACTGAACGTTCACAGTAATAATATTAAAATGCCCAGTACAGTCGATAAACATAATTTCGTTCCATTTTGTGCTAAAAATAAATTGAAGAAAAAAAAACGTTTAATGGCAAATATTAACTAATTTACTGGTATGACATCTGACGAATTTTCTTCTTCTGTACTGACAAATTTACTTCTGCCGTAAATTTCCAGTTTGTGGTGCTTAAGCCATTACATTGTGATGTTTACACCAATCGAGAATTCCTTATAGTTTCAGCATGTTTGAATAAAATAAATTTGATATTTGAAGAGGATTAATTTATTAAAATTGATGTCCCAAGGCTTTACGCCACTTTTGTACATATATATATATGTGCAATTTTCATACCCCAGAAGACGAAATCATAGGGTATACGAAGTGCGTATATTGAAAGTGTACAAGAACAGTAAGCACAGGTCAGGACTGCTCGCATATAGTGTCAAATTGTAATAAGCATAACAATTTTTAGAAACTATACATGGCTATTACGGTCTTATCGCTTATATTTTCCAATAACGTACGCTAAAATTTTGTGCGAAAAACATACTGCACTAGTTTCTATTGCGGACTAATCGTGTATATTTTCTAAGCGCTACACTAGGCAACGTTCTTAGAATCTATACGCGACTAGTTTCAAGGTAGCCATTTTTATACCCTAGATGAAATCATAGGGGTATACTAAGTTTGTCATTCCGTTTGTAACACCTCGAAATAATGATGGTAGGGCAAAATGGATTGGACACCCATTCATAATATTAAAAGTTATTTTGATTTTTGCATGTCCGTCCGTCCGTCCGTCCGTCTGTACGCACGATAACTCGAGAAGGCGTATACTTAGAGAGATGAAACTTTGTACACGGACTTTAAAAAAAAAAGTAAAATTAAGTTCGAAAATGAGACAAATCGGGCAACTCCTTCGTGGGGTTTCCATATAAAAGTTTCGTTTTCCGCTATATATTTGGACATTGCCTGAGAACGCGTTGGTTGACGTAGAGAGCTGAAATTTTGTACATGATGTTCTTACTACATTAGCAAATAAAATGTCAAAAATCGACTAAATCGGGCAACTCCTTCTTGGTGTTGCCATATAAAAATTTAGGTTTTTTACGTATACTTTGAAAACGATCAGTCCCAGACATTTTTATTGTACTAAAAACTTCTGCTGAATACGAAATCCTATAAAATTGGTTATAATCATTTTTTCTGTGCGACAAACCGTTCTAGAATATATGCGAAAAACAACTTCAAAATCAATACTTGAATAGATCGGTGACCATACGAAATTTAATACGGGCATTCATCTAGGGTATCACAAGAATTGGTCTTAGACCAATTCTAGCTTTTTTACTTGTTATTTATTGCTTTCTCTTACTTTCACAAGAAATTATAATCTTTTTAATGTTTTCATAATTATTGCATCATCATTCAACATGTGCCATTGTTTTCGTAAACAGTTTTTTGTTTATTTTGTTTCAAAAAAGTGTAATTAATTGAGTTTTATGCTTAAGTCATATAAAAAGACGAATAAATTAGTTAAAATGATTACGAACGATAGTTTAGGACAGTTTTTAACAGACAACTATGGTGAATACAAACAGTTACAGTGGGACTTCCAAACACAAGAAAAATTCATTTTTACTGTGAAGTGCAAGCCCGGTAATTTAAAAAAAAAACTATAGTGGATTTTCTACAGACTTTATTCAAAAATTTTCTACGTTCACCAATACTAACTGGATTGTTCGTTCAACTTTTCCATAGCTGCAAAGACTGGCTTATCGCAAGCTACTATTTGTGTGTCAGCATTCATCTTTTAACAAGAAAAAGGAACATCAAAATCGTGTGCGTTCTCGTGCATGTGATGCTTCTATTGACATCAAAGCAAAAAAAAAGTAAATCGTAATACTTGTCTCTGCGATGCTGATTTGAAGGGCGGATTCACATTGTTACTAAAGGTAGATTTTTCACATTCTCATTTAATACATGTGGCTGAAGCGTACAGCTATCTGAGGAGTGATAATAAAACTGATGATTATTTTCGCCAGTATTTTGAATCCGGTATGTCCCCTGCGTAAGCACATACTTTTCATGAAATGAAGTTTCTAGAACAACATGGGAAGGAAAGTGCCACTTACTTAGCAAATGCGATAAATCGGGCATAAATATTGATGAAAAGATTTCATAGCAGTATCAAAAAGAAGTCCTAAAGATTTTGTTCTGATAAGCTCAATCATGAAGGGAGTTTTCATGTCTCAAATTATCAATGACATGCTTTTTATTGATTCTACATCTTCATGTGATCAAAGTGAAACAGTTATTACATTTGTTTTCACATTAAGCAAAGTTGGTGCTTTGCCAGTAGCATATGCTTTTCACACATCACAAGACACTTCAAATTACACACTAGTGTTTTCTATGGTAATAGACATTTTAGACGAGATCGGTGAAGAGAAAAAATCAATCCTTCCGTAATAATGATTGACGACAGTGCAGCTGAGCGTAATGCTCTGAAAACAATTTTCCCAGATGCGCAGCTTTTACTTTGTTGTTCCCACGTTGTACAATCATTTTGGAGATGGTTATGTTGCGCCGAGCATAAAATTGATATTCCCAAACGACAAATGATCATGACTTCTTTTTCCAAGCTCATGTTTTCTAGTAAAAAGGAAATTGCACAAGAATTTTACAAACAAATTATTTCAGATTTATACTTTAAATCTTGCAAAAACTTAATTAAATATCAGGAAAATCTATGGGAAAGAATGACAGAGTGGTGTACAGCATACAGAATTAATCTAATGATCAGTGGGAGTAATACTAACAATTATACAGAAGCTTCAATTCAAATATTTGAAGATGTGATTTTTCAGCGATGTAAAGCTTTCAACGTTTGCGCTTTGATCGATTTTTTTAGCAAACATATTTGAAAAATACCAATACCAGAGACTCCTGAAGTTTGTAAATTGTCGTCGAACTATCTCTTCAGCCTATTTGAAATTCAGCAAACTGGCTAAAGATGTGAGCAAAATAACAGGCATTAGTAAATATGAATTTTTTGTTGAGTCAACAACAGGTAAAGTTGTATAGTATACTCTGTCGATATTAATAACGCGTGCTGTGATTGGATCAAAGGTCAAGGAGGAGCATTCTGCAAAAATTTCTGGGCTGTTAAAACAAAGTATGGAATGATTTTAAAAACTTTTCCCAAGCTTTGTGCAAAGTTTGCTTCAAATATTGATATTGGTGAAGAGTTCTATCAAAATATGGACGACTTGATTGCAAGAAAAGAACAAGAAAACGTGCAAGAAGTCGGTGTATCTAAAATCCAAAGTACCGCACAGACACAAGAGCCTCAACCAAGTTCTTATAACATATCTCATAATTTTACTAGTTCGATATGCGTAGAAAAATACAGCGAATGTCTCGCACAAATGGAAGTAGAATTCCACAAGCTGGTAAACATTTTCAAGGAACACACTAGCTCGCCCAACTTGAAAGCTTTGTGCTTACTATCCTCAGCATTAAAATCTATAACAACTGACCAGCAGGCACAAAACTTTATATAAAACAATTTAAAACGGAAACTGTCATGTAAAATACGTGTTCAACCAACGGCATTATCCAGAAGATTCACAGGGTCCAAAATAAAAAATAAAGTGCAAGCTGGTAGACCTTCTACAAACTCGGAAAAGAGAGCATAATTTAGCATTCAATGTGTCACAAAACCAAAACAATCCTAAGTAATAAGTTTTTTTCTATAATTTGACTGGCGCTTTTTTAATAGTAGTATCTAAGTACTTACGCATTTGTGTTTCTTTTATAATAAAATATTTTTGTCTCTCACAAAGGAGCTTATTATTTTAACAGATACCTTTAAATTACCAGTTAAAGTAATAACTACATGATTAGTTGATTACTAATTACTGCATTTTTTTTAATATTTGACATTATCTAACTTTATGAGCTTGTATAATTTACAAATATTTGTTACGCGTTTACATCCTAAATCTATAAAATCTCAGAACATGATGGTTCTAGCCTTGTATAATCTCTTAACTAATTCACTGAATCTGCTGACCTTGTGTACTTTCAATATACGCATACGAAGTTTGTCATTTCGTTTATAACGTATAGAAATAATGCTGGTAGAGCAAAATTTTTTTAACATTCAGGCATAATATAAAAAGTTATTTTGATTTTTGCATGTCCATCAGTCTGTTCGTCCTCTGGATAAGTCGCGTTTACTTAAAGAGCTGAAATTTTGCACACGATCCTTTTACAATTGTGGATTTAAGTTCGAAATTGGTAAATCAGGTACCTAACTATTTCCTAAAGTTGCCATACAAATATTACGTTTTTCACTATATATTTGGGCACTGCCGGAAAATGCGGCGAATAACATTATAATAAATTGTATTTACATAGCAATAGTAAATAAAATTTAATAAATGCACTAAACCAGCCATTCTTGGTGTTGTCATATAAAAATTTTAGTTTTTTACGTGTGTGTCTATGCGTGTCAGTTCTAGGTGTTGTTATTATACTGAAAAGCTCTTCAGAATATAAAATCCAATGAAATTGGTTATGATCATTTTTTCTGTCCGACGAACCATTCTCGAAATATATACGAAAAACTACTTCAAAAATCAAGCTTACACATATGGGTGACAATACGATCCCAGCTGGTAAATTTGGCAGGCCTTCCAATGGAAGCCTTGTGGAAGCAAAGTATTTTTTTCTTAATTGCTTCCATGTTAGTCGCACTGAAGCTTGGTGGAAAAGAAATGACGAATAGCCCCGGTTTTCTATTTGCTTCTCATTCATACTTTTTCAAAGTTTTTTGCCAGCGTTGTCTATGCACGAAAGTTCGTTATAATGAAGTTTAACCCCAACTGTAATGAGCTTATATATTCCATGTCTATTGAAAGCCAGACATTCCTAATTGTTCTTGTGGGAGTTTAGGGGAAGTGGAAGAAAAGCTACAGTTCTGATTCCAAACAGACTCGATGAACATTTAAAGTCAGGTATTCCTAATTGCTTTTCTATAAGCTTGGGGGAAGCCGTAGAAAAGCTTTTCTATTGCTTCCTCCTAATGAAATGTAATGTTAAGAAGAGATGAGGTGTCCAACAAAAGCCATACATCTATGCCTCTACTCAGAAGCTTCCGCTTGCATTATTTGATGCTTCCAATTTCCGCTAGCATATTACATGCGGGCATTCATCTAGAGTATCATAAGAATTGCTCTTGCACCAATTCTAGCTTTTTTAATTGTTTGTATAGTAAGCTCTGAGGCTAGATGTACGCCATAGATTCATGGGGATATATCATTCTAAGAACATCCACAAATCCACCCTTATTATCAAAGCCAGATCAGGATGCATCTAAGCTCTTCATCTTGCAGTTTTCGCAGCATCGAGAAGAAGTTGCCACAAAGTATCCCGCCTCTCCTCGATCACATGCCGCATGAAAATTTCATAAATTCTGATTTCAATAATTGTCGTCCATGTAACTTACGTTCAATAATCAAAAGAAGGTATAATTCCTTTTGCGTTATTTTACTCATATAAATTATAATTTATTACTTCAACAGTTTTATAAGAGTTTCGTGGTAGAATAAATACCTCTGTTATGAAAATGAGATCGCACAAAGAAGTCCATTAACTGACCCTTGCTGTATGTGGTTGAGTATTGTTATGTAAAAGAATGACGTTTTTCTGATTGACGAGTGCAGGATGTAACCCATTTTTCATCGTTTATTATAATCCTGTTTGAAAAAGGCTCGGTTTTTTTGTGGCGATTGACATGCGATCTTCTTTATATCGTTCACTGTGATGGTGCGTTACCTACACTATTAACTTGCTGACGTTCCCTAATTTCTTCGAGTGGCGGAAAACAGCTGATTGTGATGCATTTAACCTTCTTACTATATCGCTTGTTGATTTTGGTGCATTTTGCTCCAATATTGCCTTTAATAGGTTGTTGTTAAGGTCGGAAGTACATCCCGCTTTCGGTTCACCGTTTAAAGTCATTTAATTTCCCAAAACATGACGTCCGCCCACACTCTCAATTTGAGCCGTTAGGAACAACACTTAATCAAACGTGCACCACATAAAACAGTTGTCAGAAGACTACCAGATAAAAGGGATGAATTTCGCGGATTTTTTATATGGTTAACAGTGATGTCAGCAGAATCGATCGTTTTAGTTAGAAATTGTTTTTGTAAAAAAGAATATAGAAAAAGTGGTTGCCAAAGTTATCCATAGGATGAGTACTCCATATGCTGTCTGCTTAGTGGTAGTAGACTCCAATATTCAAATTATCTTTGTACTTTATACTCAATGATTTAGTTCACAATTTGGAAAAACATCACTCTTAATAGCAACATGATAGAGCTAGATTCTTATAGCTTTACACAATATTATTTAATTTAGCCCTTACTTAATGCATTACTTGTACTCAATTTGTGCATGGAGCTCTATTTCGTCTGAGAATTAATAATATATTTTTTTCTCTATTTTTGTTTGAATTTTTGGTGAGTTGAATACCACCTTAAAAACTAGGTAATACCCTGGAAATTCCTCTGATTAGAAAGGTGTTTACATAATCATTACAAAAGTGTTATTTTCAATAACATTAGTTAAGATATTCGGAATATTCGTTCACGGTATTCAGAAATTGCGCTTCAGTAATATTTACTGGCTATTTATTTACAAATATTTCAGACAGTTTAACTCAATCTCTATTTTATTTAACGAACTACGTTATGTATCCTGATAGTAAATCAAATAATTTTAAGCACAATTTGCAATTTTATATGGAATTCAGATTATCTCGTGATCGTCAATCATAAGGGAGCACTGTTCAAAATTTCCATTCGGGTAAAATGAAAAATGAGGAAAAACCGTTTCTCAAAATGAATAATGCATAATTTTTAATATATTGGATGCTTTTCAATACCAAATAAAAACATTTCATATTATTATTCCGCTAATATCCAATAATATATTCGAGAATTCTCAAGCATCACTTACATATCTAAAATTAGTAATGTCGGAAATTATATTTACATATAAGAAAAGCTCTACCCGGTAGACAATAATCATGATGAGGCTCCATCCAGTACCCAGTTGTACGTTATGACGAAATTTGTTCGTGTGATTCTAAAGTGGAAAAAAAGTCATTTATTTATTTATTTAAAGATACTATATGTGATAATTCAGCTCCTTCACGACTTTTGGAAATGTGTAGCTTAGCGAGAAAAATGGGAATACCTGACACACAATTAGATAAAGTTTACTGTCAACATTACCTGGAATGTATAAGTAATGTGTACACGAACATACCTTACGTTAAACTGGTTTAAGAAGGCATGCGTCGTATTTTTGAGCATGTTATGTACCTTCCAGGGAAAACTTAGAGATGGCAGAGGTAATGAATAGTTCGGGTTGTTATCGAAAAGAGATAGAAATTTATGCTGCTATATATACAGAGGATGGTTCGAGGGAATGCGTGACTAATAATATTGGTTTCACACACTTAAGAGATAAACAAAAGCAAATCTTGACTAAATCAAAACTCAGTACTTTTACTTTAGCTTTTTTATTGAAACAAACAAGTTATAATATTGAACGGAACGATTTGCGATTGAACTAGAACTAACTTTTTTTTTAGTATTTTACGTTTTACAATTTTTCTTATGCCGGATATCTTGCTTGTTCACGTTATTATTTCTTTTCAGGTATTTCATAACTGCAAACGAAATATAATCGGTCACTTGATAATTTTAAAATGAAAAGTGCAAAAATTACAATTTTACTGGGAACAATTGTGCAAACAAAATTTTATATGAATAATTTTGTGCGTAAAATTAAATATGATTTATGCAAGATTGAAATTTTATTTTAATGGAACTTAGAATACTAATAATGACCTTTTACTATACGAGTGTAACAGCAGATATAACTCGTGCAGGTCGAAAATGTGTCATATAGTTTTATTATTTTTCGAAGAACAATGAAGGAAGGAAAGTGCATTCAGATGGAAAATATTCTGATTTATGCATTATTTTCATTTAAGTACGGGATTTTAATAAGTGGAGACGTTGTTATTCTTTACACCTTTCTCCAATAGAAAATGTTCTTCCCTTTATCTCTCAGTGAAAATAGGAAGAGTGCTTTCCCTCCAACTTTCGGAGAGTATAAATTGAATGGTTCTTTCCAACCTTGCGGAAAATTCATTCTTAATGGATTCGTAAACTTTTCTGAAATGGTAGAATGCATGCTTCCACTGAATTCAAAAGGACTACTCTTCTCACCTTCCAAAAAATTTAAAAGTAATGCTTTCTTTCACTTTCCAAAGAATGCTTCATTTCACCTTCAAAATAATTGCTAATGCAGGCTTCCATAATTTTCCTAACAGAATTATAATCAAGCTCTCAATTCAAGGAAAAAAAAGATTGTTAATTGCTGGTTTAGTATATAGGAAGCAGTTTCATGGTATGAAGATAGAGGTGAAACTTTCGGTATGATTTACTGATTGCCCATTATAAGGTTCATTAAGACTTTATTTTCTATATGCTTCATCAACAATTACAAACGAAAATAGAAGAAATCCATGAACTTTAGCTATAATAACTTCTCAAGTGAGTAAGACTAGACTCGTGGCAATATGTCGTTGGGTATTCAAATACTGAAAAAAACTTATTAGTCAAATCGAAAAATTACGATTAGTTGATTGTACATTAGTAATTCCAGTAAATTTATTTGGAAAAACAATTAAGGGATTAATAAAATTGTAAGTGCTAATTAGTTGCAATTTCTAATTGGAATTAGTTGATTTGCTCTTAGTTGTTTTGGAAAATATTTTAGTTGTAGCTTCGAATTTAATTAGTTCAGTTAACAAATGTTTAATGATAAATTAAGTAATCATATTTCAGAAGACGTATTAGTAAAATCAACTTATAACATTATTAATTTTTTCGCAGAAACAATGAAACTGTTTGTTTCATAAATGAAAGAAATTTTGAAACCCGTGGTGTTGTCATACAAAGTTTATAATATTTTATGTGTTCTTGGAAAACGTTTGAGCCCGATTTGTTCTTGTACTGAAAAATTACCTGCAAAATGACTCATAATCACCATTTTTACTGTGGCTTCTTCGTTCTAGTGTAAACCTATACATATGTTGAGCAACAAATCTGAACAGTTGCTTTGACGCATCTATTTTCAATTTGAATTTCGTTTGGAAATGTTAAAACCCAATTCGTAATTTGGACTTATATGTATACATTCGATGAATCAACAAATCAGAAATTTTTGCTTTATATAATTCACAATTATAACTTATACTGAGTGTAAATATGGGATATTCTTAATATTTTCTTCAGTGTCTACAGTCAGTCGAACTAATGAGTACATATATAGCGTTCTTGCCCATACAGATCGCTATTTTCTTCTATAATAAAAATATTGTCAGCCTACTGCGTGCAGATAATAAAATCATATAAAAATAATTAAATTCATAGCATTTTATTATTATGATCAACAAACCAATTAGTTGAACTTTCCAATTTCATTAAATATTTTAACAAATTCATTTAGTTGATTAGTAATGTCTTCAAACTAGTGTTTCAGTTATTTTAAATAATGCGGTATGCAAAAGCAACCAATCAATTAGTTAATTTGGAGAGTTGAATTTGTTAAAAGAGCAATATTAATTAGTCGATTGTTCTAATAAGCGCCTCTAAAGACTGGATTAAACAACGACTGTTTTTGCTGATATTTCTATTTTTTTGAAATTTATTATATAAAAATTAGTTAATTCAACAAAATGATTAGTTGAAAAAGCAAAAGATGCTCGTTTACGAAAATCCGAAAGATTATCAAAAGTAACTAAATAATTAGTTGAATTCACAAATGTTATGACTAAACAAGATTAGCTAAATCAACTAATGCCAATAAGTTTTCTTAACGAATATGATTCGTAAGCTGAAAATCAACTGATATTATTTGTTGATAAAACAAATTCATTGACATAAAGCTAATAATCCTTTTTTGTTTCAGTGAAGTTATCAATTAAAGATTTAATAATGATTTCAAATAATTGCAGGGAGAATATTTCAATAGGGATTTGACACATGTTATTGAATGCCGCAAATTACAATTACAATCAGCTTTACATAATATATTCTGAAGAAAGATTGGAAATAATAAATGGTCGAATGATACTTATGTTTAGTAGAGTACTGAACAATTAATCAGAATAAAAAGATTAATTTTGAAAGTACTCTTATTACTACCAAAACGCCCATTTTCTGTCAATTTCATTACATTTACAATTTCACTTACAAGACTTAGACAATTTTTACTAATTATAGCAAAAAACCGGATTTTTAGACTTACCGATATTCTCTCGTAGCTAAGCAAATGTTGTTAAAATACGAGTGGAATATAAATTGTTTTTGATCGCTATTTATGTGTTCCATACAAAATAATCTTAGATCGATACTTAAGTCAATGAAAAAAAATATTTGCCAACAACCTGTGACTATTCAAGCCAAGATTCCGCTACGCTGGGTACTTTATGAATAAAGATTTAGGTAAATACTCTGCGTACTACTACAAAATAATACTTTTTATAAATCTTAAATAATTTATTTTTTGAGCTAATGGCGCATATGGTTAACTACATTCTAAACTTGTAAATTTTTTTGAAAAGTCCATTTTAACGGATATTAAAGCAATTTGCCCTTGTTTTACTTTTTCTAATAACTAATTTACGTTTTGTTAATTTTTAAATTGCAGTTTTCTCCGATACAGATGTTAGTAAATCAGATTTTACCTACGAAATGTTTCTTCACCAAAACTAATAACGCCGAAGTAAACGAATTTTATTTTTGCGTGATGTGTTCAAAGTACTTGAACCCCTACAATTTGGGCGATTTTCTCCTTAAATAAGTATTTGCAAAACATCTTTAATATGAAACCCGATCGCCATATCGTCTGACGTCTTCGCTATAAAACGCAACTTTAACAGTCACTTTAATTTTTTGGGTTTTTTAGACGTTAGTAAAAGTGCTCGAATTCCCTCCGATTTAATATATTTATATTTACCTATTTAAAGAAAATATTTCGTACGAAGTTATACCATTTACGAAAGCAGTAGTCATTACCGTTAATCGCTTTCTGTAAGTTCCTTCCCCAAAAAAGAAAATATACTATAAATTCTGGTACAGGATTAAAGACTTCTTTGAGTTTTCCAATTTTCGAAATAGTTTAACAAGAATCTTTTCAGGACTTGAAAATAATGTATCCATTCAAAAACGCGATAAGTATTATTATGAAAACGATTGAATTTTTGTATTGTATCGACTCACTGCCGCATCTGTGATTCGAACACTAAACGACCTGTTATTCCGCTCTGAACAGTCGATTCTCTTCATTTAACTCTTAGAAGGAAGCTTTATCCTCAGTTTTACCTATTTTAGTGGGGTCATAAAACCCAATTCTAGACAGCTTCATTTGTGCAGGATATAACTTCAATCCCTTGAGCACCACATGCAGTGAGTAGACAAAACTTCAATCGTTTCACCGTTAATTATTAGCGAAGAACTCTTACCTTTTATAGACTTTGCACCGTATTTGCTTTGATGTTTATTGTACCTCTAAAAAGTACATTTACCTTAAGCATCGGTGATTGGCATGAGGGATGAGTCGAAACCAAGACTTCTGAAACTTTTAACCCAAAATCTAAAAAATAGCCTTCTTGAACAAGTATAAATCATAGTAACCTTGTAACTGGTTAACTTGAGCCCTTTTTAGGACTACCAAAAAATATACAACTTTAAAATTCCAAACGTTTTTTTTTGTCCTTGGAAAAGAATATTACATAAAATTTCGTACATGATTTAAGGATTCCAGTAATAACTATGTTTGGTAACTGTACCAAGTATCGCTATAAAAAAAAAGGACTTTTACAAAATTGTTTTTTTATAAACATATATGCGGTATTCACTATTTAATGTATCAGTGTAACCGATGTAAATATACAACAAGAATTTGTAACAAAGAGTGAACACACTCTTTAGCCTTTAGCTTACTTCGAAATGTAATTATGGGAATAGGGTGATAAAAGAGCTCTCCCCCGCCCCGGAAAAATTCCTAGGATTCATAGTTATCCTAGAAAGAAAGAATTGTGAAGATCCGGTTAAAAATAGCTGAGATAAAAACTAAAGTATCTCAACTATTTATGAAAAGAACGGCTTAAATTAAGGAAATGCCGGTTTTTCATAGAATTTTTAACCGTTTGGATTGTTTCCAAAGTTGCTATTTCTACTATTACTACTTAATTATAAAATATTTCAGTATAATGTCAGCGGATAAAATGAAGCCTGTTTTGTTGGGAACGGTTATTTCTAATTAGTTTTCAGCTCAGGCTAATAGTTTAGGAGAAATGTTAATAATAGTAGAACAACCTCCTTTTACGGCAATCTTTGCCGCTTTTTGCCGTGACAAAATGTAAAAATTTCCAATTTACCTTTACGGAAAAACAGTGGTTCGGAGGAAATTTTTTATAAAGATGAAAAAGTTTCGTAATCGAACACTAATGCCTATGATTAAAAAAAAAAAATTAGAAAAATAACTCATATGTAGTAATGGCGTATATGGGACCCAGAAGGGGAAAAACAGTGAACCTCGGGAGTAAAAGCTCAGTGTGGAAATATCTCGAATTGAAAATAAAAACCTTCTAATAGATAGAAAATTTTATTACCTTTAATTTAGATGCAAAAGTTTTTCTCTAGGGGCATCCCTATGATACAGGGTCCGATAAAGTAAAGTAAAAGTGCAAAGGTAGCAAAATCATTAGTTTTTTAATTGAAAACTGGAATGAATGGTTGGACGAAATATTAACTGTTTCATAAAATTTTATATAGAATTTTATTTTTTAGTAAAAGTGGTTTTCAATTAAAATGTAATCAAGTTTTAGAGGGCTGAAAAAATATACTATGGAGTATAACGGATTGAAATTTAAAAAACGCCATTCGATAGAGCTTTAAATAGACGCTCCACATGTCATATTTGTGGTTTGAGGAGGGTGGGGGTAACAACCCTGCACCCCAAAATACCCCCACTCGAAACTTTTTTTTGATAAGTTTAATCGCCTTGTCGAACTAAAGACGAATATCAAGTTCGTTTTTTGAACGGTCCCCTCCTCATCCCGCGAGAAAAGTTCAAATTTTGAAAATAATTAAAGCTAATTTCTGAACTTCAAATACTATTATTAAGTAATTTAGGGCGGAAAAAGAAAATCGATCGCACCAATTAGTTTTTCGGTGATGTTTTATTAAGTTTTCCAGAGAGTTTCATGCTCTTTGATGCGCCATTACTGATGTTTTGGGCTCACAAATTTGCAATACCTTTTTTTGTGGGGAAAACCATAATGCGGGTAGATGTAAATTGAACACCCTGCACAATCAACCGAGTACCATCTAGAAAAAACACGAGTGCACCAGTCGATAGTCCTCAAAAGGATCTTACATTTGGCACACCTCCCCAGCTGCATCCGCTGACATTTGACGTTCAATCTCAGCTCCTAAGTACAACTATACAGCCCAGTTTACACTGCCAATTTGTGAATGTAAAAATACAAGACCCTTGTATTGCATTTTATATGCATAAGCCTTGTATGACTTTACTGGGTTGTAATCAAATACATCTTTTACAACGATATACTCTTTGATACAACATTGTGTGAATACCCCTATAAATTCATTATATTTTTGTTTACTTGTACAGACTGCAATGGGAGCAGACTGGCTTAAGTCTTCTTACTTCAATTATTCAAAGTATCCTGTTGATCTTATTACATAACCGTGAATATTTATGTAATAAGATAAAGACAATAAAACAATTGCTTTTAAATTAATTAGAAATAAAGTTGTTATAATTTTTAATCTTAGTACATACTTCAGTATATAAAAAAAAATACTAAATGCGAAATTATAGTAATTAACCTCTGATCATTCCATCATTCATCAATATCTAAAAATGGCGATTTTTTTAAATGTGTCTTTTCCTTTTTTGGATAGATATACACAACGTACATCATGTATGCATAACAGCAATGAAATATACCAAAACCGACATGAAGTGATATTAACATAAATCAAATAAAAAAAAATTCTCCTTGAAAGAAGTTGTTTTTTAACAATTTTTCATGGGATACCAATGAGGACAGATTTTGAGAAATTAGTTGGATTGCGTTACTTGGCAGATTGCGCACCTTTAGTGTGAGAATGTTTCATTTTTTGATTTCATTAGAAATGCATTCAATGTCCAAATGGTTTTATTATGTTCCAACATACCGAGAATGTGTCGTTTCTACTTGATGATGCTCTAGAACTTCACTTAAATAATGTGCATAGAAACCATCAAGTACACACATAATATGCCAAATAAATGGGTTCGTTTCAACATACTTACATACATACAGGGTGCCCCACGTAACGTGTTCCCTGGGCATTTTTCTCGAAAATATGCGAAGATATCGAAAAAGTCCTAATAATAAAAGTTACGCATCGTTAGTCAAGGTATCCTCTGGCATAGCCAAAGTCCTTAAAAAAGGACTTGGGAAAGGATATATTTAAAAAATGTCCTTTTCGTCCTTATTAAGGATACATTTAGATTGCATTTTTGAATTCCCCAAATAAAACTAAAACGAAAATGTTATATTGAAAATTCCAGTTTAACCCTTTATTATCGAGATATAAGACCTCAAATTGTACTCTATGCACCGTGTTCCTTTGCCATTTTCTCGAAAATGCACACAGATATCATCGAAGTTCTAGTACCAAAATTACCAAAAGCTATACATAATAAGCCGGGCTAACTTTTGGTATGGTCAACATTTAAAAACAAAAGCCACACGAAAAAAGGATATCTTCGGTTTGGTCCTTTTCGTCCTTTCTAAGGATTTATTTTGGCTATATTCAAGAATTCTTAATATGTATACCACTTTTTATCTAATTTGATTTGCAGTTATTCAATGTAGCCAAAATTCATAGTCAGAAAGGACGAAAAGGACCAAACCGAAGATATCCTTTATCGTGTGGCTTTTTTTTAAATGTTTACCATACCAAAATATACCCCGGCTTATGATGGGTAGCTTTTGTTACGAGCACTTCGATGATATCTGTGTGTATTTTTGAGAAAAATGGCAAAGGAACGCGGTACATAGAGTACAATTTGAAGCCTTATATCTCGATAATAAAGGGTTAAACTGGAATTTTCAATATAACATTTTCGTTTTAGTTTTATTTGCGGAATTCAAAAATGCAATCTAAATGTATTCTTAATATGGACGAAAAGGACATTTTTTAAATATATCCTTTCCCAAGTCCTTTTTTAAGGACTTTGGCTATGCCAGAGGGTACCTTGACTAACGATGCGTAACTTTTATTATTAGGACTTTTTCGATATCTCCGCACATTTTCGAGAAAAATGCTCAGGGAACACGTTACGTGGGACACCCTGTATAGAACATGGATGAGATATCAAGCACTTCCCTGGCTTATTTGATGATGTTTCTGCTAAAAGGTAAAATGACTTGAAACAATTTATATGTGAATCAAGTAAGTTTGTTCGGAACGGAATTTCTAGCTTTGTTCAATTATGTATTGGTAAATATCCCTCCATCATCTCTAGTATACTAGAATTTTAACGACTTGCAACATCATCCATGTATCCCTCAAACTTTCAGTTCGTGTCGTGATGCGAACTTACACAAAGGCGTTTAATTAACTGATTGCGGCCTGTATATGTTTACCCTTTAGTTCTTAATTAAGATGATGGCAGATGGCACTATGGAATACTTGTACGAGTTGCGGGGAACAGAAGAATTAGGTGTTTGTGACAAGTTGTTCCCTTTGTGGGATTATCCTTCTTTAAGGTCAAGTCAACAAACAATCTTTGGATTTAGTTCAACAGAGAACAATTTAGACAAGGAATTTGACATGGGTCAATAAATCAGTGCAAATATTTTCGATGAGTTTCAACTTTCTTAGAACTTCGTGGGTAAATTTTGATAAGTCCTTCAATTCAATTTGAATAGGAAAGAATTTAAGGGCTGACATCGAGTACGGATGAAGAATACAAGTTAAGATATATCAGAAGTGTGAATTTTTTAACCCCACGTTGTATGGGACGTCGTTAAAAAAGTAATTGTCTTCTCTTGTCGCAATTTGTAGGGAAGACTAAAATTTCATTTATCAAAATTGCACTCAGTTAGATAACGAATCACTTCACTAAAACAAGCATAAAGAAAGCTTTTTGTGATTTTTCTATAAAGCTTTATTGGGGAAATTTATAGTAATAAGTAGAAATATTTCGTTCTTCTTAATTTGAATGAGAATTTATGTTATTTTTAGTTTATAGAAAACACGTCAGTTTACATACCTTGGTGTGTTCCTTATTAATTTAAGATTCATTTAATAATTAAAAAAAAAAAAAAACTGATTCAAACGTATTACTTTTGATGCATTTTATTTTAGCCTCACGTTGTATAGG
Source organism: Dioctria rufipes (assembly GCA_963924295.1). Taxonomy (NCBI): domain Eukaryota; kingdom Metazoa; phylum Arthropoda; class Insecta; order Diptera; family Asilidae; genus Dioctria; species Dioctria rufipes. Next base: position 193,937,368 of record OZ002741.1, read on the forward strand.
TGAGGAGTTATTTTCACCTTGAATGCCGAATGTTAATAGAGCCCGCTTAGATTCTAACAAAATATTCTTAATTTCAGTTTTCTGAATTCAATAAAAAAAGTGCGTAGTTAAGGAATTAACTAACTGAAGACATTTAATGACCTTTGTAGTTATATTTTTGTTGGAAAATGGTGTACCATATATGGTACAGACAAATGAGGAACTTTCTCTAGAAAATAATGTCTCTATAATTAAATAGAAGATGTAAAAATATATATTTATCAGTTTTATGTCTTGCTAGGAACTATAAGGCTTTAAAAAAAGATTTACATGTTGAATGGTGTAGCGTTTTTCGCACAGGATACTATAAGCTTGTGTATAATAATCAGCACACATACTTCGGTTCTTTTTTTCAATAACTGTATGATCGAGTCGGTCATATCGTAAGTTTATATGATAAACAGTATGGAGTTGGGATGGTCCTAATTTGCCATGGATATACAAAACAGCGTGAGCAGAGGGTATTCCAAAAGCAAGCACTATAACTGTTTACAGTGTTGTTTCCTACAATTGCGTTCGAAAAAATTGCATTCACTCTATTGCCCCGTCCCCCTAAGTGTGATTTCTTACGAATTACGTTCGAGTCGTAAAAACAGTTGATTTGTGGCGACGCGAGGCGCTTTAGTGAAAAATAGGTTTTGCTCATTTAACCGCTGTATTGACCTTAATATTAAGTACGCTTTCAAATGCTACGTTTTCTAAATTCCTACTTTGTGTAGCGTGAGCGTATAGTTTATAAATATTGATAAGTAGGCATAAGATTGTAAAAAACAAAATGATGTTAGATATTAAGTCATGCGCATTACGATTGTTGTATAGAGAGCATCCAATAGATTGAAAATAAAACAAAAAAAAAAGAATTAAATAATTAAATATTTCATTGTTGTTCGGTTCGATATATATTAACAACGAAACTTCGTATCCAGACGAATACGTTTTCATCAGAAACGGCCAGCCATACTAGAACTCCCTTCGGAGCTTAATAAAAGATTTTATTTATTTATTTCATATAGCAGGATCTAGGTGACGACAGGTACTAGGAAGACCACGTACGACTATCCTGTCAACCAAACTAGGCGCTGTGCAGTTCTTATATAATATATAAGTCGAAATAGCCCTTAGCACGAGTTTTGCCGCAACTTATATACCGGGACTGTTGTGTCTATTCTGGACAAATTTGGTCTACATTGAAGAGACACACACCTCATATTTCCTACTAACGTTTTATGGTTTTTTATTCTCCTTCACGATTAGCAATTGGTGTAAGTAACAATCAACAATTGAATATTGCGCCAAAATTGGTGAACCCGACGTGATCTGGAAAGAGTCCTTAAACTACCAGCTCAAGGACGTATCGTGCAGGATTCAATATGACAGCAATCGTTTGTTATTAGATATTTTATCCAGAGATTTCATTGGTTGCCCGATAGTGCAACCAACACCCAATAGCTCGAGTATTTCATCCAGAGATTTCATCGGTTGCCCGATAGCGCAACCGACACCCAATAGCTCGAGTATTTCATCCAGAGATTTCATCGGTTGCCCGATAGCGAAACCAACACCCAATAGTTCGAGCATTTTTTTTTATCCAGAGATTTCATCGGTTGCCCGATAGCGCAACCAACACCCAATAGTTCGAGTATTTCATCCAGAGATTTCATCGGTTGCCCGATAGCGCAACCAACACCCAATAGCTCGAGTATTTCATCCAGAGATTTCATCGGTTGCCCGATAGCGAAACCAACACCCAATAGTTCGAGTATTTTTTTTTATCCAGAGATTTCATCGGTTGCCCGATAGGCCAACCAACACCCAATAGCTCGAGTATTTCATCCAGAGATTTCATCGGTTGCCCGATAGCGCAACCAACGCCCAATAGTTCGAGTATTTTATCCAGAGATTTCATCGGTTGCCCGATAGCGCAACCAACTCCCAATAGCTCGAGTATTTTATCCGGAGATTTCATCGGTTGCCCGATAGCGCAACCAACACCCAATAGTTCGAGTATTTTATCCAGAGATTCCATCGGTTGCCCGACAGCGCAACCAACATCCTGAAAATGGCTGTATCTTGTCAATCGTGTCCTAAGTAAAGCACAGGTTGGCACAATAACTCCTGGAAGAGCTTCTGGATAGTTCGTTACACTCATCACCGCCAGCTGCAACGCAGTCAAGATTACAAGAAGCATCAAGACGGACAAAATCATGTATTCAGCGGGAACTGTAAGGCCAGCCTTTGTAGCTATAATTTCTACATTTTATTAATAAAGAACACATCATATATATATTATATATTATTACTTTCGGCCATTCGCCTCATCAGTAGAAATAAGTGTTACATATCTATTAGGTTAAATTTGTGTGTAAACGTTCACGTTTCACAGAGTTTTCTATATTTTTTTTTTGGGCTTCTTTTCTTGACCTGAGTCCGTGATGGTCAATCCAGCTCAGAATGGAGTCAGTGAGAGTGAGGACTCATTGGCGGAGACAACACATCTAAACTCCAGCGCCTCCTCGTCATTTGCTCCTCCTCTGGCTTTAAGTGCCGTGTCAGTTCTGGAAGAGTTGTCCTGGTCTGTGGTTCCGTCATCTCGAGTCCCAGTTTCAGCTAGCGGGAATCACACAAGACGCCACCAAATTCGCTCACGTGGTTAGTTCTCTTGATGAGAGCGTAATACGTCGAGTGAGTGACACTGTCGACGAGCCTCCCCATACTGACAAATTCGCTAAAATTAGAGACACGTTGATCTCTCGACTCTCAGGCAGCGAGGATCAAAATTTAAAGCACCTCCTAACAGAACTCTCTTTAGGAGATTCCCAGCCTTCCCAACTATTAAGGGAAATGCGAGCCCTCAGCGGGAACAAGCTCAGTGAGGTAGTCTTAAAATCCCTCTGGCTTCAAAGATTACCAGCCCACATGCAACCCATTTTGGCGTGCAACCCTGGTACTTTGGAAGTGTTGGCATATTGTGCCGATAGGATAGCAGAGGTTAATCCTAGAAACGAGGTGTATGCGGTGTCATCCGCCCCCAAGGGCGCAGATCAAGCATTGCAGGAACTCAGGTCTCAGGTTAACGAATTGTCCAAATTGGTCGAGAGGTCTCTATTGTTCCGTAGGGATGCATCACGGGGTAGCTTTCCACGAGATACCTCCAGACATAGTTCACATTCACGATACAGGTCAAATTCAAGAAACACCAGCTACTGCTGGTATCACAACAAATTCGCAGCTAACGCTCAGAAATGTGTACCGCCATGCAATTTCAAAGAGACGATTGCCTCTGCAAGCAAAGTCAAGTCGACAAATTAGACCGCCCTCCTTCTTTGACGACAGTGGGAAGTGGCACAACAAGCAGTCGTCTTACATATTCGACAAGTCTACTTGTAGACAATTTTTGATAGACATTGGAGCTGACATCTCGGTAATTCCGAAAACGACTTCAGATCGTTTTCCCAGCGCAAACTTTCAAACTCATCGCCCATCAGTACATACGGCACCAAAATTTTGTCATTAGATCTAGGATTACGCAGATCTTTCACATGGCAATTTGTAATTGCAGCTGTGGCCAAACCCATCTTAGGGGCAGACTTCCTTCGGCACTATGGGTTAATAGTGGACGTCAAAACGAAAACCTTGATCGACCCTATCACAAAGTTGAAGTCAAGTGCACAGCATGCCCAGTGGCAACAATCAAGCCTTTCGGTCCTCATCAATTCAGAAATTGACCCCAAAATTCAAAAATTACTGCGTGAGTATCAGTCAATTACGGTGGAAACCGCCTTTATTAAAGCAGTGGTTCACACAGTTACTCACCAGATAACTACAAAAGGTCCTCCCATTTCATCAAAAGTTCGACGCCTGTCTCCTGAGAAGTTAGCCGACGCTAGAAAGGAATTCGAATTCTTACTGAAGCAAGGTATCTGTAGACCTTCTGACAGCTCTTGGTCTTCACCATTGCATTTAGTTAAAAAGAAAAATGGTGAGTGGAGACCATGTGGGGATTACAGGCGCTTAAATGCATGTACCATTCCTGACAATTATCCAATCCCGTTAATACACGACTTCATTTACAACTTACAGAATTGTAGCAATTTTTCAACTTTAGATTTGAAAAAAGCTTATCACCAAATTCCAGCAGATACTAAAGACATCTCAAAAACGGCTATTTGCACGCCGTTTGGCCTTTTTGAATTTACACGAATGACTTTTGGACTTTGTAATGCAGCTCAGACATTCCAAAGGTTGATCATACAGTTCTACGGGATTGCCTTTCACTTTTGTATATCTAGACGACATTTTGATTGCCTCAAAATCAGAAAGCGAGCATGTCAGTCACCTAGAACTAGTTTTTAGGAAACTCCAGGAATTTGGTCTAATCATTAACATCGAGAAATGCGTGTTTATGCGAAAGGAAGTGAAATTCTTAGGACACCTCATCACACCTCAAGGCGTTAAGCCCTCTCCTGAGCGAGTCGAAGTAATCACAAATTTTAAACTTCCAGACACTCTAAAACAGTTACGACGATTCTTAGGTATGGTAAATTTCTATCGCAGATTTTTATCTCACGCAGCAGAACCTCAGATTTTGCTGAACCAATATCTGACAGGGTCCAAGAGAGACGGTGCAAGACGAGTCGCGTGGTCAGACGAAGCTGAAACATCCTTCGACTTTGTAAAAAAGTAATTGGCACAAACTGCCCTCCTGGCTTTCCCTATTCTTTCGGCCGATTTATCCTTATAGGTGGACGCATCAGATTCCGCCATTGGAGCAACAGTTCAACAGAGAGTTGATGACAGTTGGCAGCCGCTGGGATTTTATTCAGTTAAACTGAATAATGCTCAACGGAACTATAGTACTTACGACAGAGAACTTCTTGCTGCATACAGCGGCATCAAATATTTCCAGTACCTTTTGGAAGGACGCCCGTTCGCTTTGTTTACAGACCACAAACCTCTTATCTACGCTTTCCGTCAAAAACCAGAGAAAGCATCCCCACGTCAATTGCGACACCTAGACTACATAGGCCAATTCACGACTGATATAAGACATGTACCAGGGAAAGATAACGTTGTCGCCGACGCTCTGTCTAGAATTGATGATATACATCTTATGGGTTCAGTCAATTACGAATCCATCGCAGAAAGACAAAGTGAGGATACCGAGTTTCATCAACTTCGTCAAAATCCTCAGTTTAAATTCAGTAAATTACAAATTTTTTGTTCAGACCGAGAGCTGTTCTGTGAAGTTTCTTCTTCGAAATTCAGCTCATATATACCAAAAGAATTTAGAAAAGAAATTTTTATTTCCGTTCACAATTTAGCGCACCCAAGCATTAGAGCAACTAACAAAATGGTCACGGCAAAGTTTTTCTGGACATCCATTAAAAAAGACGTCAATTCTTGGTCTCGCGCATGCTTGGCCTGTCAGCAAGGCAAAATTTCACGGCACTGCAAAAGCCCCTTAACAACTTTCCAGGGATGTTTCGAAGTCATTCATTTAGACTTGATTGGACCACTTCCTCCTTCGCAGGGTTTCAGATATTGCCTCACTATCATCGATAGATTTACCAGATGGCCTGAGGCAATTAACTTGGCCGACATGCACGCTGAGACTGTAGCTGACGTTCTGTGTCAGAACTGGATAGCCCGATTTAGGGTACCAAGGATCACAGTTCGAATCGACTCTTTTCGCTGAACTATCCAAATTACTGGGTTTTGCGCCCAATAGAACAACTGCCTACCACCCTCAATCAAACGGTTTCTTGGAACGGTGGCACAGAACTCTGAAAGCTTCCCTTATGGCGTAACAAGAGAGGCCATGGACCAGAATTTTACCATTTGTTCTTTTAGGCCTTAGAAGTACCTTCAGAGAGGAATTCCGGGCAGCACTTGCGGAACTCGTAAATGGGAAGAATCTCCGTATTCCAAGTGACTTCCTTCAAAATTCTGAAATTCATCCACAAAGTCAGTTCGTCATTGCCTTGCGCAATTTTTTCTCGGATATCAGGCCCGTGCCCGCATCAGATCATTCTCGACAAGCATTTTTTAAATTCAGTAATCTCGATAGTTGTTCACACATTTTTATTAGAACGGACGCTGTCAGAGCCGCACTACAACCTCCTTATGAAGGCCCGTGCGAGGTGCTTAAACGGCACGACAAATTCTTCAAGCTGAAAGTCAAGAGCAGGGAAGTCAACGTATCATTAAATAGACTAAAGCCTTGTTTTACCGAATCGTTTTGCGATAATGCGGATAAGCGGCGCAGCATTCATGATTCGCGAGTCGCAAATAGTACAGAGTTGGAAATGACGGAGAGTGTTTCTGGCTCAAACCAGGGAAACTCTCAGACACCAATCGAAAGCTCTCAGACACCAACCGAAAACTCTCAGACACCAATCGGAAACTATCAGACAACATCGGAAACCCTCAGACGACTATTAAAAACCCCATGCTAAATCATACAAAAACCTTTGCCACTGCCAACTTGATTGACAACTGATTTAATCACAAGCAAAATATCTGAACTGCCCAACTTCTTCGTTCCTCTTGTAGAACAGAAATTGTGCGCATTCATAAAGTAATTCCGTACTGCGAAATCCTTATTTATCCCCTGTAAAAAAAATGAGTTGATTTTTTTTAGTTTGAGCACTAGAGCAGCTTCCTATAAGCTACTACGAGTGTAAACTTCTCTCTTGCAAATACTCCACTGAAAGAAACTGAAAACCTGCCACGTGTGGCACAAAATGAATCTTCAATATGTTCTCACGACACTGATGCTTGCTGCCCTCTGTCAATCAACGTAGAAACTAAAAATTCAAACAACGTTTAAGCACAATCACATGTAGGTGGCGGTAGTGTAGCGGTATTAAAAAGATATCGTTTGGTTGCTCATTTATCACTGACCTTTATTCTCTGAACGATTTTTTGCTCTATAAAAATTAATTGCTAAATAAATTATTTTAAGCTAATCTAACAACAAGAAAACTGCAATTCTTTAATTCATTCAAATTTATATCTAAATTACTGATTATGACTTCTGCTCAAATTTCTTACTACTAATAAATAATTAAACTTATGTTTTAATTCTTTATCTTCCTTATTATTAAATTCTACAAACTATTGCTGAAAGAGAAAAATTTTGATTATAATGTCAATTATGAATTAAACTAACACGTAGTGTGAAGCTGACCTTAGAAAAGGCAGATTTTGACACTGTGTATAGATTAACGAAACTGACTATTTTCTGTATGAACAAATGTCTTATTCTTAGATAAATCCAAATTGTTTTGTGACTCCTATTTAGTGTAATCAACATTCAAAATAGCATGCGTTCACACCTTACGGACAATCACCTTTTCCAATGATTTATCTAGCTGACTAATTACCTTGGAATTTGTTGTAAAATACGAGTGTTGAAAAAATCAAATCAAACAAAAAACAACTAATTTGTAGAATGCGTTAAGAAAAAATTTAAACCAACTAAAGCAAAGAAAAAAAAAAGAAATTTAAAGCAAATTGAAAAGGAGAACTAAAACAGAAAAATTATTATACACAAACAAAATGAAAAGTAATTATTAATGTTGGAAAAAAAATGAAGTTTATTTTGAAACGAAAAATGAACTATTTTTTAATCACTGAGAACTTGTAACCTTTTGCAAATTTGAAATACTGTGACCTTTTCGGCAGCTGTATCTCTTTTGACAATTCGATGAAAAAGAAGAACGATTGACGAAATGACCCCCTTTTTATAGAGAAATTTGTTCCATTTTCGACATTTATAAAGTGAAATATTCAAAATTTTCACTGAAAATGATAGAAGACTGAACTTTTCTCATTGTCAAAAATTAACAAATTAAATACTCTACACTTTGATAATTTTCTCTTGAAAATTGGTTGTAAATTCGCTGTTTTTAATCAATTTTTGTAAATTTTGGAACATTTGCTATAAAAATCTCGATTCGCTACGTTTCATTTCAATGTAATAGATTTTTATGTCATTTCGTAATATTTGCTGTCTTCTTCCCACTGTGAGTCTCTTTCGCACTCATTGTGGGAAATGTATTATTAAAAAATCGCGAATATCACGTTTCTCGCGTAAAATATCGCGAAACGAACGCGGCCATCAAAATCACGATTCAATTCTACGTGATTTTGATATGTCAAACGTCGCGAAATTGTGAAGTTTAAGTTGTTTTGACACTGTCGCGCGCGAGTGTCAAGTTATTTTTATTTGTGGTTTTGAGTGTTTTTTAGTGTTTTCCTCTAGGTGATTTCCTCACTATGGATATTGTTGATAACCAGGTAAGCAATTTTCTTCTTTATTTTATTAATTTTGCTTGTAAGTTGCTAGTTTTACAAATTTGTGACAAATGTCAGGTAAGTGCCTTTGTGGCATTTTTACTTGTTTTTGTCCACAAATGCTTAATATAATTATATTAATTACGTAGTTTGTGAGTTATATTAATGTTTTATGTGGTGATCTTCATGGGAAACATGAATTTATCCGTGTTTTCCATGTCTCCAAATCTTCATGGCATTGTTGTTGTACATATGTACACAGCAGTGTTCTTAGTTCAGATCAATGACCTTTGATTATTATTAAATAAAATTCTTGTTTTATTTTGTTTGTAATTCATTTCTTTTATTTCATTTCAGATATTCGTAAAAACAACCCTTCTTTTGTTTTCTTTTTACCTGTGAAGACTCCAGGTAGAGGTAACTTTTTATGTATTTATTTTTAAATCGTTATTGAGGTTTGTCTTTCCTTTTTTTCAGGTTCGCTGAACACCCCAGCATTGGAAATTCTCTTAACGTACCAACGTCCTCATCAAGTATAGCTGCTCGACACATTAGGTTCTTGCCGGATGGTTCCTCGGTGATTCCGCAACGTACCACTCGGGCTGGTGGAACCAGAAGAACCCCTTGGCAATTTCGCTGAAACATTGGTTTTGCTGGCAGGGGAGTAATGTGGCGACGCGAGGCGCTTTAGTGAAAAATAGGTTTTGCTCATTTAACCGCTGTATTGACCTTAATATTAAGTACGCTTTCAAATGCTACGTTTTCTAAATTCCTACTTTGTGTAGCGTGAGCGTATAGTTTATAAATATTGATAAGTAGGCATAAGATTGTAAAAAACAAAATGATGTTAGATATTAAGTCATTCGCATTACGATTGTTGTATAGAGAGCATCCAATAGATTGGAAATAAAACAAAAAAAAAAGAATTAAATAATTAAATATTTCATTGTTGTTCGGTTCGATATATATTAACAACGAAACTTCGTATCCAGACGAATACGTTTTCATCAGAAACGGCCAGCCATACTAGAACTCCCTTCGGAGCTTAATAAAAGATTTTATTTATTTATTTCATATAGCAGGATCTAGGTGACGACAGGTACTAGGAAGACCACGTACGACTATCCTGTCAACCAAACTAGGCGCTGTGCAGTTCTTATATAATATATAAGTCGAAATAGCCCTTAGCACGAGTTTTGCCGCAACTTATATACCGGGACTGTTGTGTCTATTCTGGACAAATTTGGTCTACATAGAAGAGACACACACCTCATATTTCCTACTAACGTTTTATGGTTTTTTATTCTCCTTCACGATTAGCAAGTGGTGTAAGTAACAATCAACAATTGAATATTGCTCCACAGATTGTGTCTCGTTAAAAATATAACTTGACTCTAACAAAAAAACATTTTGCGCCAACTGAATTGAGTCGGAATCATAAACTGTTTGATCCCAGCGCAATTTCGTCCATAAGTCTGAGCACGCTGTTCCTTGGAAACCATCTCTGCTAGTTTCTTTATTACTGATGGTAACGCAAATGCGCCGATGCAGTTGCGCCGTCGCATTCTCTTGCAAACCATGGCACTAGTTTAATGTTTTTTATTGTCCTCTGGCCTTCACATCGACTAAAATTTGTATAGATGAAAAAGATGCAGGCTTGCAACAAATCACATGGTAGCCATCTATTTAGAGCCATTTCAAGATTTCCACCTTCAGACAGTGATTTACGTTACTCATTATTCATGAGAAAAATCGAGAGTGGACCATGAGATGATTACAATCGACAAAATTATTTTTTTTCGTTTTACCTCCGGAATCCCGATTAATGGGTTATGTTGGAAAAAAAATTAGGTGTAATTCTTGTATGGACAATATAAAATACACATCCTGTTAAAAACATTTCGCTATCTAAGAAAGAGGATGTTGGATTACATTCAATGTAAAGGAAGGTTAAATATCAGGAAAAATTATGCCCATTTTAATATGTAAATATCACACAAAAGAAAATTAAAGTCACCCAATTCTGCAGTCATTTATAATTTAGTGTATTTTATATTTTATACTTACATTTATATATTAAATTCATTTGCCTCGTATTCAATTTGCGAACATTTTTATAGATACGATTGCTTTTAAAATTTTTAAATATAATATCAATTTTCTGTTACTGGCAAGCTTACAAAATCGGTCGCATATTTATTGGCAATTCAAAAAATTTTATTGCTTGTTTATCATATAACAGTGAAACCAGGCGGCAAACGCAATTTATCAAAATTTCAGAATTTCTCGATATTTTATCAAATAGCTAAAATAAATTTTGTAATGTCCTTAGCTCAGTAAATATTTGTAAACTCGCTTATGATATTTGTCCGTGCTTCGGAATTAAATTAAATTATTTTTAATTATGTAAACAAGACTGATGAAATTATTTATGGTTTGGTTGGTAGAGGGTGTGGTGGGTTTTACAGCTCCTTTTATTTGAAATAGCGTGTTAGTTATAATTATTTACGACAAGCTTAATAATTTTCACAACAACGAATATTAGATTAGGCTTATATTGTCAAAGCTATTACCACTCACTGTGTCTAGAATTTCCTAATTTCAAAATAAATCTTTTTCACATTGTGTTCAAGGTCCTTAATAGAATCGGCAAAATTGTGGTATATACCTTTCTGTGTCATTAACATAATTTTTCTAATTAAATAACACCAAACTGTCTGCAGTTAAAATTATAACCTCAGAAATTTGCTAAGCCACATTTCTTCAGTTTTGAGAAATTTACTACATGTTAAATATTTCCCCACCAGTATTGTGTAAGCTAGCAAAGTCCAGTCAAAAGGGACTAAATAAGCCCTTTGCCCTGCAAAAGGTGGGGTAGTTGTGATTTTTATGAATGTTACTTAGTTCCAGTCCCCGATGAAAAATCCAAGTTTTCACCCTTGGAGGGGGTCTGCACGGTCCTCCATCTTGGATTAAAAGTATAAAAACTTGTTTGTTTTCAAAATAACTGCTCAACGGTTGATCCTACGATAAAAATGGCTGATACAAATTTGAAGAAGACTAAATTCCCAAAATTTTTTGAGTATTTGTAAAAGATATTTGTAAAACTTAGTATACGCAGAACATCATGGTCTTTCCAACGATTGCCCGACCAGCCCCGTACTGCCCTCCTTCAGGAGTTAATAATTTCAGATTTTCTTACCTTTTTACGGACTTTGACCACGTTATTTATTTTTAGAAAAAGGCCGCGACGTAATTTTGTTTTATAAAAACTATAAACTGTAGCCTCTCCTCTTTAATTTGACCTGATATACCTATGTGCCCACTGTAGTTATTAACACATAACCTATTTAGGTCATATCGAAATCAGATGATTATTTGTTTTAAATGACGTGTCTTGTCACTAAGGGTAGAAATTATTTTATTCATAGCATCTGAAGAGAGAGGAGTAGGGGTCTGGTCAAGCATCGTTGCAAAGATAATGTGCTTTTCTAAGATTTAGGGTATTTTGTGAAAGACTAGCATATTTTCCCTTGTAACTCCGTAATGGTTGAGATGCCGGCCCCCCTTTCCATACAATTTTTTGTTTGACTAGGTGTCAATTATTACCTAGCATCCTATGTACCACCATAGACGGGACACCCTGTATAAGAGGTACTATACGTATATTCTTTTTTGAAAGAATGTTCACTTTTCCGCCACTACAAGTCGTTACACATCAGACTTACAAAAAAAAAATGTTATTCAAAAATTGTAGGGAATTTAGTCTTCTTCAAATTTGTATCAGCCATTTTTATCGTAGGATCAACCGTAGAGCAGATATTATGAAAAAGCCAATTTTTTGCACCTTTAATCTAACGGCGGACCGCGCAGAGTAGTGATAACTTAAAATTCTCATCGCGGCCCAGAGCTAAGTAACATATATAAAAATCACAACTACCCCACCTTTTGTAGGGTAAAGACCTCTAATGCATCGAGTCATTATTGCACATATTTCCAGCTTACTATTGTAAACATTTTATCAACATATTTCAAATTTTAAAAACAGAAATTTAGTTCGGACTTAGCACCGCTTTGCGTTGAGTTGAGCAACTTTATGTTGAGAGGACTTGGTGAATATGTGTACAACAAAAACTCATTGAAACGAAAATTACATCTGAATGTATATATTTTTTTTAAGTAATTTAAAAAATACCACAAAAACTTTTGACATAAAAATAGAAAAACATAAAAAATAAATTAATATAAAAAAACAATGTCGTCTTTCAATCTACTTGGATATTGATGGTTGAAATTGACTCAGTTTCCTGCTATATCTGCAGCTCGAGAATTGAGTGGAAAAAACTCTTTATGCAAACGAAAAATCTTTGAAAAAAGAAATTTCATTGCAAAAAGAGGGCGTTTCATATAAGCAGGAACCGTATAATTTGATTTTTCTTTATGCTCGTAAACATCCACAGGACTATCCACAATTTCGTGAGTTGTGGTGTATTCTCTACTGGCCATGGCAGCAAGGTCAGGGTTCAGAAGGGTCTACCGATTGAATTCGATATTGTACAAAACTAACTTTAATAATTGTTGAGCATTCTTCAACTCCTAATCGTTTATTTTTAATTAATTATCCTCAAATGCGCATATGTGAACTGCTAATTGTACGTCTCATACCCATTTTATAAAGGGACATTTTTGATGTCCGACCAGTCAGTGTTTCACTAGAATGAACTTTGTTACCTTGTTTTGGAAACAGCTAGAGATGATTTCGCATTTGCGGCTATATATACAATTGGAAATTTTCTAGTATTATAATTTCGTCCTCCGAAAGTAGTTGCCCGTTTGGAGTATATTGAAAAAATACCACTTCCAAGTGATTCTTCTTTCTATCCGATTTGATTAAGTCAATATATGTGTCTGGGTGATCTACATTTTCTAATAGTTTTGATCTTTTCCTTCCTATAGCAGCAATCGGCATTCTAGAATACACATAGGAAGAGAATATAGTATTTCAATTGGATGCCGTTTTGGCCGAACTCGTTGTCACAAAATGTTTTTAGGTTCTTTTGTTATGGGCTCCTGTGATGTTTAATATAATCAGACAACTTTAATTAGGACCTTTCAAATGCCTTGTGAGTTTTATTCCTCTAAGCACGACCTCAATTTACTCTCCTCTAAGCTAAAACCCCACCAACAAAGAATTTGTATGGCAACCGAACGAAGGACGAAATCTACGAACTTAACCTTGCTTGTTTATAATATTGTTGTTTAAAATATTTTAGTTTGCTATAAGTCAACCCATGCGTTCATATATAACTATCTAATTTTTTTTTTTTGTTCCAATATACATACCAAATATATGAACGCATTCAGGGTACATTCATTTATGTCATTTATGGTAAAAAAGAGAAAACATAGCCAAGTAGAAATTTATCTGTTTAAATTTACTATTATTTAGAAAATTTTCTTATGCGTCACTGTGTTTTTACTATATCTTATTTGAAGTTTATTGTGATTGCACTTTTTCTGGATCCGCCTGAATCTGCAATTATTCTAAACATGTAATGGGCCTCAAATTTGAACAAGTGGAATCAAAAAATTTTGGAACAATTAAAATGTTCTGAATATAGTCACAGTTTTAGATGAACTCGTAATGTTATTAATTTTCAATTGAATATGAATATCCTGCTATCAAAGAAATTAATTGTTCAGTTTATAGGAGCAGTGACAGAATTATTAGAATTAAGTAAAAACTTCCTTGTAAAGAATATTTAGTTATTATATTCATATTCCCCTTTTCAAAAAAATAACATGGTAAAATTTGGAAAAAATACATTGTTACACCTTGCCCAATTAAAAACCAGTTCAAATCGTTTAATTTTTTTAATTTGTCTATAAATATTGCATTGGAAAATACTTTTTCTAAGTCTGGAATTAAGAGTATCATAGATTTGATGTTAAGAATTGTTTGTTTAGAAATATCTGTATAACTTACTACATTTTACTGGTGTATATTCTGGAAACGAAATAAAAAGAGAGCAATTATGACTAAATGTGCAGATATGCAGGGCCAGATAGAGGGGGGGGGGGGGGCATGAGGGCCATATGGCACGGGCTCCAAGCCCATGGAGGGCCCCCTAAATCCATGGTGAATACAACTGAAATAAAAATATATTTTTGTCATAATTTTTAAAATAACTAAATTTTTGCAAAGCAAAGTACCATAAAAAGTTTGCATATCAAAAAGCTGAAGAGTATCGATAATATTATTTTAAAAATTCAGAAGTACGTGAAGAATGGAACAAAGTACTTTCAAAGATTAAAACACAATTCGACGCCGAAAAGCATTATAGAACAAATGTTTTCTTTTATATTATTGATTCGATTATATCTGGATTAACAAGGCGTTTTGAATCCTTGCGTGAAGTCTGTAATTTACTTAAAATCCGATTTAAATGTGGAGGAAATAAAAACCTCAACGTACATATTACAACTTAATTCAGCATTAACCCCGCTAAATTAGCAACAGAACATACTAGAAACAAATTTAATTGAATTGTTTCCAAATTTGTTTGTAGCACTTAGAATATTTTTGAGCCTACCAGCTTTCGTTGCTACCGCAGAAAGGAGCCCTAGCGTTTTAAGTAGAGTGAAGAATTTTAACAGATCAGGAAAGTCTCAAGAAAGGTTAAATGGATTATCAATGCTTCATATACATTCTGGCATTGGGCAGACAATGGACTTTTCAACGATTATAAAGGAATTCTCAAAAAAAAAGCGCGAAAGGCATTTTTAAAGTAATTTATTTCCTTTTACTCTCAGTCCAGTTATTAACACGTTACGGTCCGTTCACACGTTTTCGCGGGATAGCAGAACTTTGCGAACAGTCCGTTCACGCGTTTTCGCGTGTTAAAAATATTGTATATTTATGTTCAAAAAAATGTCATAAGAACATGATACAGATTTAAATTTCTTTGAAGAGATGGAAGTATATACATTTGTAAATATTTTAGTAACGTGAAAAATAGATTTCAAAATATAGAAATGTATAATTAATTATTTTTTTTACAAATAAGTCAATAGAATAGGTTTTATATTTATTTAGTTTCATTTTCGTATATTTGTTTGTTAGTTTCAAATATTGCGGCGGATTTTTCAACTACTTCTACTTAACCGATTGGGTTGAAATTTTGAACATACATGTAGTTCCGATGACAATACACTTCAACGATTTTATGTAATTTGTTATTTATAGTCCGACCCTTCTGATATGGATACCAAATAAAAGGGATTGACGAGTAGAAGAATACGATAATCTATGTGACGTCATTCTAAACCCAAAATGGTGCACGCCACAAGATGGCGGATTACCTCTTTTTCACAACCCCTTTGACATGGGCATCAAATAAAAGGGTTTGATGAGCAGAATACGATAAGCTATGTTGTGTCATTCTAAACACAATATGGCGGATTACCTCTTTCTTCACAAACCACTTGACATGGGCATCAAATGATAGCGTTTGGTGGAAGGTTTACCCTACTACTATTGGAGCAGGAGTTACAGCTCGACAGAATAAAAAAATTCTAAAATTTATCCAAATTTTTCCAATTTTCCCGCCAAAAAGGACGATAAACATGATTTTTTAAACATTTGGAAACCCCAGTTCGCTGTCTTGGAAGACTTTAACTATCTTTAGAGTGTATAGTAAAAGTGTTACAGATTGTTACGAAGAAGTACACATAATTAAAATCCCCTTACCGCTCCCCACCCCAACCCTGCTATACAGTTTCGGTCATAACTCAAGGCCTTGAATCAGTTCCCGGCATGTGGACTTTCAGTTGTGGACCACCCTGTATATTTTGCATGACATCTATTAGCGGATAGCAAAAAAGAAACAAACGAATTAGTATCAATTTTTTTCCTTACTCAGAACCCACTCCAGGGCGCACATTTCGCGGAAAAACACTATGTTTGGATTCCAGTTAAAACCACATTTCTGTATATATTTGTATAATTTTAGTTATTTCTCGTCCAGGAAGAAGCTTGATTAAATCATGTACAATTTGTAATGCGCCGTCGTAATCAAGCAAACCACCCTCACCCAAAATCTCGACTAGATATTTTCTGATTTGCAACATTCCTTTTGCTACTCTTTTTGTGATCTTTTTTTTTTTTATTTTGAGAATATTTTCCCTCCCCTCCCAAATTCGTTGTGAAAATTAATTTTCGACGGCCAAAATTTCTGTCTGAAAAATTCATTTCGAAAATTGCTTAACAGAATTGTCGTTAAATCCAATTTTATATGTTTTTATGGATGCACGCTTCTTAGGAGATTATCTATACGAAATTTCCTGAAGCTCCGAATGAATTTGGCGCTTTTGTTTAAATTCTGAGCCAATTTAACCGCGACAACTCTTGCGAAAATTTCCAAATTTGATTTTTGAAATCGCGATTTTTACTTTCTTCCGAATCCCGCCATGTGGGTACTTTTTGGAAAGGTCTCAGCGAGTACATAACAAAAAATCTGTTACTTTTTTTCCACCCTACTTTTCGTTATTTTTGCTAAGTGATGCCACCTCCAACAATATCTTGAACCTTAATTTGTCTGCTATTTCAAACCAAAAATACAAAAAAAGTACTAGAGGTCCACAGTAAAAAAAATACATTCCCCTCAGTACAGTGCTTGCTCCCATACAGGTTACTTTGGGTATACAGTGACGTTAAAAAGTCATACCTCAAAAACAAAGCCGAATATCATCGCAATTTTTTGTGCATAGATAGATCGGTTGCTCCTTTCTCGAGATATCATTTTTTGAAAATGATGCTTCATTGTAAAATTACGAAATTTCTAACCCCCTAGTGGGGAGTAGGGTGGTAGGAGAAAACAAAAAAATGTGTGTGTTACTTTGGTATTCCCTACCAACTGATATTAATATTTTTAGCTGTATTCTTTTCACTCTATCTTTTTGTTTATAACTATATCTAGCGCCACCTTTCTAATTATACAAAAAAAGATTGTAAATCTTGTGTATATCATCCAGCGAATAAATTATTATTATTATTAACTATGAAACTTTCAGCCAAATCTGAGATGGAACTTCGCCCGGACTTCATATGAAGTTTAATGTGGAACACAGCGGACCGTAATGTGTTAAGGCATTTACAGTACCTACTTACATTTAGCACTAATATATTTAAAAAAAATTTACTTCAAATAAGGTTTAAAGATTTATTTAAATAAAATTCATAAATTTTTAACAAAAAAAAAAAAACTTTTTTATGTTTTATTTATTTGGTTGACATATTTTTATGATTTTAAGACGGAGGGGCCCCATTTTTGTGGTTGGCCGGGGTCCCCCATATCCTCTCTCAGGCCCTGCAGATATGATTAGTACAATGTGATGAAAATGAAGATTTCGTTCATTGTATTAATTTAAACCTCAGAAAAATTACCAATTACCTATATAAAATACGACTTGAAAAATAAAATTATTTAAACAAATTATGTTTTACTCCAAGACATTGCTTCGTGGATTGTGAATACATTCTGCTGCTAAATTACCAGAATTCGCAACTCCGATCGGTAGCTAGAAAACACAGAGCACTTAGTAGGAAGTCGTTTTTGACCGCTATCTATACTGATTCTCTTTCCCGTATCTACTTTTACAACTATGGTCACGGGCGGATTTCCCTATAGGCCGAGTAGGCCCGGGCCTAGGGCGGCAGATTTAGGGGGCGGCAAAACTTGGTGGGAATATTTTTTTTTGTGGGTATTTCATTACATTTTTATACTTTTTCGTTTTTTTAAATAAAATAATTCGTTGGAAAGTGTTATTTTTAATTCTACTCCATTTTTTTCAAATCTACTCCGATTTATGAGGCAGCCAACTCCGCTAATTCTAGCATGGGGTCCCTTCACTGGATATAGATCATTCAATTTTTCGTGTTTTACAGGGAGTAGGGGGGCGGCAATCTTCCATAGGCCTAGCGCGGCCAAGTGATCAAATCCGCCCCTGACTATGGTGAGTACGAATTTAAAAATTCGTCACAGGATTAATTTTTAAGTAGGTCTTAATATATAAATAATCATATTATCTTAGCTCCCCGAAAGGATTTTGGTCGCTATAACTTTCTCTTGCGGTACGCCGATTTTTTGTACATTTTCTTCGTTTAATTTACATTTTATACCAACACATTAGCTCAGATGCAGAAACAATTTCAAATTTCCTTTTATTTTACATTTTACTAATAAATCTGCTACAGCATTCCACAAACTAACGTAAGGGAAATTTGGTCATTTTGTCAGAAGAGGAATGAGAATGTTGGGAGATTACTACGGTGCGTTTATTTTCCATGGCGTCGGCAATCGTGATAATTAATTAAATTTTAAGATATTGGATTGCAAAACAACGTAATAAATTAACCGAACTTCCAATTAGTAAAAAATTTAAAATTGAAAAACTGCCAAATTTTTACTCAGAGAACCCCGAAAAATAAAGAAAACTAAATTTAATCGGTTACTTAAAAAGTGATTTCAAAGCTATTTTCATGATTTTTGTGATAGTCTGCTATACCAACTAACCGTGAATTTCACAGATCGAAATAACGGTAGTTAATAAAATTGGACGGAAATTAATTTTAACTTTATTTCCATTAGTAATATTTCGTCAACCTGTTTCGATTTTATGAGCAAACTTCATAATTTTATTAAATCTATATCAAATCTAGAAGAAACCATAACTCCACCATTTTTATTTTCCATTCTCTGTCACAATTTTTATACAAAAATACGCAGATTATGTAAAAGAAGCATTTAATGCTCGTTGCAACACTTTGATAAAGATTGTATATATTGTTCTTTTTAATAAGTGATATGTTAGTTGAGCTTACCATTCTGAGCTTACATCGAAATTCCATCCTATTTTATAATTATTCGAAATATGAAGATTTGTGAATTACGAGTATTTCCTCAAGATACAGTCGTTACGCATCCTTTTCAATCAATTCATTTTGAGGGAGAGTGCAACTTGTCTTACACCACTAATGCTAATTCTTCTTCTATGTACAGCCAATATTATATGCACTATGTTCAGATAAAGTAAGTAGAAGTATTTTCTCTTCCACTTTCGTTCCAACTAATTAAATAAAGCATTTTTTGGTTCGATTTAGCTGATAGATATGTAAAGGACGAACGGCCTAGCATTATGCATTAATTTTACGGACCCAAACTCTTCCAGGACCCTAAAAATTAACGGATTAACATATATACCTACAAATATATATGTGTACTATTTCAAAGGAAACAAAACTATGCTTAATTTGTGTCCTGCCTTTGCATAACACTCTTAGTATTATATTTTCTCCAGACCCATCGTACTACCGTAAAGAATGTCAGGATACGTGAGAGCTCTTTACTATGCAGCTCCCTCAGAGTGGTGCCCTAGCCAGGTAAGTGTTGAACAGATTCGATTTCTTCCGAATCCCTAGACGTCCTGCAGAAATAGTTCGCCGTTATTACCGGTCTACTAAGATGGTATCAGTACTACTAACATTAAGGTATTCTTTTGTCCTCTTTCTATCATATGCAGACAATAAGTGGCTAACAATACGTTCTCCCCTTTTAGAGCAGTTTTGCATAACTGTAGCAGTTTCGATTTTAAAAGGAATGTATGCCGCGCATT
The DNA here is from genome assembly GCA_963924295.1 of Dioctria rufipes. Lineage (NCBI taxonomy): Eukaryota > Metazoa > Arthropoda > Insecta > Diptera > Asilidae > Dioctria > Dioctria rufipes. The sequence goes on from OZ002741.1 coordinate 193,957,378, forward strand.
AATGGCTGCATCGCTGTCAGTGTATGTGCAAATGTCCTGTTCGTTGTAAGCATTTAATCCAGGTCTTTTCCAGAGACAAAAAGAGCTCAGAAGGGGATTTTTATAGCAAACATTTTGTTCAAGAAAGAATTTTTTGGGATTCTCCGGTATATAGCAAAAGCTAAAAAATGTTCTAATTTGTTATTTCATCACACAACCCATTAATTTTTGGTGACAAGTTTCAAGTCTTGGTTTGACTCATCAACAGGTCACAAATAGCGAAATTGTGTGATTTGAAAAACAAATGAAAAAATGAAAAAAGAAGAAAGAAATGAAAAGTTTGAGAAAATAGAAAAAAAAATTTTATTTAAAAAAATTTAATTTTTTTTTAAAGAAACATTCATTCGAAGCGAATCCAACCTGTATACGCCACGCAGTCGGCTGAAAAATAAAAAAAAAGGAAGAAGAAGAAGCGTTTCGTGTCAGCAGAAAACCTTACACTCATCGGTGCAGCTTGGTTTTCTTCCTTCTCCTTTTTCCTCCTTCTTCCTTTTCGTTTTTATTTTTCAGCCCACTGCGTGGCGTATACAGGTTCGATTCGCTTCGAATAAATCTGTTTCTTTAAACATTTTTTTAAATTTTTTTAATAAATAAAAAAATTGTTTTTTCTATTTTCTCAAACTTTTCATTTCTTTCTTCTTTTTTCATTTTTTCATTTGTTTTTCAAATCACCCAATTTCGCTATTTGGGACCTGTTGATGAGTCAAAATCAAAACTTTAAACTTGTCACCCAAAATCGAATGGGTCATGTTATGAAATAACAAATTTGAATATTTTTTAGCTTTTGCTATATACCGGAGAATCCCAAAAAATTCTTTCTTGAACAAAATTAAGTTTAACCCGGTAAAAAGTCCAAACGTAATCTGTTTATAGTAAACATTATGCTTCCAATAATTTGCGCTACAGCAGGGCAACATCTTCAACGCAAACTCAAGTTTACTTTATCGAAGCCCCGTGAAAAGAAATTCGCAACATGTCAAAGTACTCGTAAGTGTAAAAACAAAATTTCGCTGTTCGAAAAAAGAATTTTCAAGCATTTAATAATTTTTTTGGGAAATATTGGATAAAATTAAAAATATAAAACAACATAATTAAATGGAAAATTAAACAAAATGTAAATGTTAATTGGAAATCATATAATTTGAAATTAGGAAATCTTGGAAATTTTGGAAGTTTCCAATAACATAAATTCCACGACTTCGGTATCTGCCCAGGCAGTTGCAGTTGTAATTTTCCGCAAATAAAAACAGTGTAAATAACAATGAAAAAAAGTTTTGTTAAAGAAAAGTTTAAAATCTGAAAGAGCCATAAACTCAGATTATAAAAAGATAATTTTGGCCTTTTGTTGGGAAAACAGATATTTTAATTTAATTTTTTGATTTGCTTTTATTTTACATTGCTATTTGTGCTTTTCCTTATCGGCTTATCGGAAAATTCGGCGGAAAATTTATTTAATTGAATTTTTTTTTTTTTAATAGAAATCGTTTAATTGATATTATTATTTATTTTTCCTTGGTGTTTTAACTAGCGTTTTTATTCCCTTCTTTTGTTCAATATTGTACAAAACTTCCTTCTCTAAATATGGTTTAAGTTGGTTAATATTCTCGTGCTGATGAAGTTTTGAAGATCAGATATTTTTATAATTTGAGTCGCTCTAAATCAGCAGTAATATCTTGCGGTTTTTGTAATTCACTTTCATCATATACGATAGAAATCGTTGTTGATCTGCGTTGCTATGATTTCTTGACCACCTTTGCCGACAAGATGTTGAATTAATGAAATGTTTGATGTGCGCCCTGTCATTTATCGTGCTATATCGGCGTTTGTAGTCTGTTACAAAAATAAATCTACAGGTTTCCACGAGAATGGCTTTTTGGTCCGGTTTTACTTTATAGCAACCTTGCTCGAAAAGAGTTTTCAATCCTGGGTGAGTATCGTCAACTTTAGGCCTTAGTATAAAGGGCCTCGTAGGAAATGAAATTGCAGATGGCCTAGCTAAAAGAAGAGCGGAAACCCATATAACGAAAGGATAGGCTATGAGGAAGAAAAACTTAAGCATTTTTCTTCATGTAGAAGAATCGCATCGATGTGTTTGTTTAGTCATGGAAGTCGTAAACTACGATATATTCTGAGTGGGTACATAATTTAGTGGTTGAAACTTTATGAAGTATTGAACAAGTTTTATAATTTCCTGTCACCGCGATTCGTATCATTTTTAAGTTTATAATTTTATATCTTTTTATAATTTTTTTTCTATTTTTAAGAGATTTTCCTAGTGCCCCATTTATTTGCTGATAATATTTCTTGTCGTTGCCTTTGCTTGACTGACATCAAGCAAGAGCCCCAATGACAATTCAATTGTAAGCAAACAAACCGGCATTGGAAAACGTTAATTTTTTTACCACGGCTGTTTATTTTTATAACTATTTCAGTTTTATTTTACTTAAAACACTATAATTTATTAGTAAAACTTTTAAACTTGTTTGAAAAATCCTTTGCCACGACACAAACTCCGCTTGTTTCTGCAGAACAACACAGCGCACTTCACCACCATAATTATAGACTCCGGAGTCTCGATTATTATAAATCTCTTGCACAGAAAAATTATTTCTACCAGTTTTTCAATATCACAAAATTATAAAACACTTAATGTTATAACTCACAAATCACTAAAACAACACCCGACCTAAGAAATGACAAATGAGAAATATCAGAAATATCGAACTGACAATAACTAAAAACCCAGCCCTCTTGTCACTTCCCTCCCGTGTCCACAAAAAAATTGCTTATCACACGTACACGAATTTTATATAAGGTAGCCTATCCTTCCGTTTTATGATCTAAGGCGGAAACTCCCTTTGTCAGAATAAAGCCATTTTGTGGCACTTTAAACGGTTACCTCAGAGCTGCTCGAAATAACTGGAAGAGTAACCAAAACTTCCTGTATTGAAAAAGGGTACCAGGACTTTGCCAGGCAAAAAATTTTATCTACATCTCTGGCGGTAAAGCAAGAGGACTCCTACTCCTTAGAAGATTAGGGCTCAACGTGATTACAGAGCTATTCTCAGGCCACTGCTTCTTAAGGTAACACCTAAACAAGATGGGCTTCTTTAAGGCGTCATCCTGCCGCTTCTGTCAGGATGCTCATGAAACTTAGGAACACCTGCTCTGCAACTGCGAACCATTGTCCATGCAGAGATTACTTCACGTCGATCGAACCTACTTTTCCTTCACCAAATTACGCGTAGAATTCAATCCCAGAATGGCCCTATACAGTCCGAAACGAGAAAGATGGTAAATGTAACGGGAACTCGCAATAGATCTTTCAAGTCACAGTGATCGTCAACGTTAATCAAATTACCATAAAATTTAACCTTCCATCTTGCATAGTTGGATTGATTGAGAGTCAAAAATAGATTGGCGATGTGTATGATGCGCAGATTTGTCGTTTTTTTCAGTTGTCTGCCAGAGCGTGTAGTTTTGAAGACTTTCTGTATATATTTATTTTTGTTTAAAGTCATATGGTATGACATAAGCTTTACACATTTTCGAGCGTCGTTATTGATTGCTGTATGCCGCTACTTCCCCGAAGTACTTTTGTCGCCAGCTCTCCGCTTTTAATGACTTCGCTACTTCAAAATTGTATTCTTTAATAATCTGATTTTTGGCGTCATTTTTTTACATAATAGTTTGAAGAATTGCATAGTAATATCGGGCTTCTGACAGGCCCTTAATGTACCTATTGACGAGCAGCAAATGGTCTTAAACCAAATACTCTGAAACATATAACTTCAGAAATGGTTGTGTACCCAAGCAATTTGTTTGTATTTATATAAAACTATAAGAACTTTTCGAATGTTTCACTATTTGCATAAAATTCGAATAGAAACAGAACGTTGAATGCTGACACAACAACTAGCAAAGTTCACCTTTAAAAGCAATTTCATTCTGGAAACATTTTAAATTAAGTGAACTGTTATGGTCATGCGGTGGTAACCTACAAACCCCCATCTGTTCATTAGAATGGCTTTATTACTTATTTTGGCTCCTGTGCGGCTATGCACCCTTTGAAGCTTTCCACATTTTACAAGCATTACTCCCGAAATTCATTGTAGGTAACTGTGTATACCTAAATTGAAATTGCTTACGAAATTGTGAAAAATTTGTATTTTGTTATTATTACGTAAAATATTCATATGAGAGATAAAGAGAAAGTATGGGGATTATCAATAATAATTTACGGCAATTAGATGGAGAACTTGTAATCTATGTACGAGAAATTTTTAATTGAAAGGCACACGTCTTTGAAAGCCGTAATCGTCTAGTCAGGCGACTTTTATTCGCAAATAATTTACAAGCAACGTAGCGTTCTATATAAGGTGGCAACCTGGAGTTGTAGTAATAACACGCTATTGGAAAGTTGTGTATTGTGAAATAAATATTTTCACATCGTCATACTAAAACATTATTTTTGAGTTGACATAATATATGAAGTTTTATGTGTAAACATTTTAGGATACTTCTTAAAAGTAGAATCGTAGTGTTGTCCAGGAATTTATTATTAACGTATTCTGCATAAAAAATAGCCATAAATTCTATTAGAAAAACAATTATTTGGTTTACAATAATTACAATGGTTACTACTTAAATGTGTTTTTGATGTAGTGCCTCTATTGTCATTCATTATAATTATTGTCTCTTTTTTATCGAATTAGCTTAATTATCTACCTTTTTTTTCAAATCAAAGGGGATACAGATGCATTTATTTTTCAAGTCTAAAAACAGTCTATGGGAGAAACTTAATACAGTTGCCAGGCAGAGCATAAGGAAGTCATTTATTACATTCATTACACAAGATACAAAATAGCCCTAGGAGGTGATGGCAGTTTTTTTGTTTTTTTTTTTTTTTTGTAGTATAAAGGCACGAAGTCATTAACAATGAGCGAGTATTAATTCGACCTCGTTTTCGTATCTTTTTCAAATATTAGTAACAGGGATATACAGCATAGAAATGAACTGCTAAATCGGATATTCTAAAACTGGTGTTTTGCAGGATCTCCAGTAGAAGATACTTCTCGGACAACTGGTGTATAAATTTGTATAAAAAAATTCAGCAGAATGCCTTGAAGTATTCAAGAATCTGCACTGCACAAAAAACAACTCTTGTAAAATTTTTCAATAGAAATTTACGCTTTTATATAATCTCAAAAAATTTAAGTTGCAAGAAATAGCCGTGTAAAAATTTCCATTGACAAAACTTATAGATTGAAAGGTTGTTTGAGAATATTGCAACCCCACATAGCGGTTATGCCTGATTGGTGATTATGGTTTCAAGCTTCATAATTAGCTATCACAGGAATATTATTAAGGGCAGATTACTTTGAAGTACAAATTAACAAATTCTAATATTTAGAAAAGGGTGGATTATTATAATAAGGAGAGGAGATCAGAAAGACTAAGCTGATCAGACACTAAACATTGAATCGAATGGTATATCACAATGCACTTCCTTCTGGGGCTCATCATGTACATTTATTTACCAGCTAAGCTTGTTTTTTAGGCCAATGTTTAAAATGATCCTTTGGCAATATTTATTTATTTAAGAAGTTCATTCGATAGTAAACAGATAAATCCACTTACTTACTACCGTTAAACTAATTCAAACTTAAATTTAAAAAAATAAAAAGGAAAAGAACAACTACAAAATAATATACATGAGTAGCTCAATATATGAATAATAATAATAATAGTAATGAAATTAAAATAAAACAATATAATACAAAGAGTATTTAAGAGGAGAAATCAGAAACAAAAATTGAATAAGGAGGAAGTCTATTAATTACTAAAAATGCAAAACAAATATGATATAAAGCGAAATAAAAATAACAGAAACAAAAAGTAAGAAATAAAATAAGAAATAAGTTGAAAAGTAGTTGCGTTTAAAAATCAGAAAGCTGTCACTGTGTGCACGGTTGGCCTTTTTAATATTTACCAAAAAGGATTTGAATTTAAAGTTTGTGCGGGGAGCATCTATTCATATGAAATATAAGCGTCTGGCGGGTGACGCGACTAAGAAAATTGATTTTTAATATAGATAATAACTAAGATGAATCAATAGAACCATACAAAAGTTTAAATAAGAACATGTCGTCAAGATAGGGATGATGTGCTTCTAAGGATATCATGGAGTATCTAGCTAATCTGTCCTAATAATCTACATATGAGCCATCAAATTTAAAAAGCAAGTATCTAGTGAAACTCCGTTGAATTGATTTTATTTCTCTACATTGTATAGAATGGAGTCTAGAATGGGCAAGCGTACTAGTATAGATCTAACTAGGGTACTATACATAATTATGTACTGAAAAATTTCTAAGGGTTCCAGCGCACCTTAGAAAAAGCCACAGGGTTTTAAAATATTGCTAATGTGTGACTCAAAGAGAAACTTGTAACAAATTGTACTCCTAAATTATTGCTTTTTGATACGCTTCTGATTGAAACAGTATCCAACTTACAATCCCAGTATTATATGGCTTGTTTTCTTGGGAAGGACTTTCATTTACCCAGGTTTAAAAATAGCCGATTTTATTTACGTCAGAAGAGCAGCTTCTGAATGTCATTTTGGTGGTGTTGATAATCGGATGGATCATTTATAACTTGATAAATTTTGATGTAATCGGCATAGATTAAGGAAGAATAGCATAGTTAATTGGAGAGATCATTAACATATAATAAGAAGAGAAGTGAGTCAAGAATCGAGCCTTGGGGTACACCCGTCGAGCAATAGGAGACTGGATTTCGTGAGCCTTATTTAATAATAAATCTCTTAAAAGTTATATGATTCCAGAATTCTTTCTAATACTTCGAGTGCTAAAATAAATAACTGTCGGATGAAAAGAATTTTTTTTATATGATGACGAATGACATATTAAAGAACAGAAACTAATAATTGGACACTGGAAAGAAAACTATGAAATATCAGTGATGAAAGCTTAAACTGATTTTACCATTAGCAGTTGAAATACTGCTGACAAAATGTTATAATTGGTTTAATTGTAAGACCAATAAAATTATAGCCCACTATGGCAGAACGTCTGAGCGAGGAACACCGAAAGCTACAAGAGATGGCGATACGTCCCTTTCGCACTTACGATGAAGTCGACCAAACAGACCACTTTTTCCAGCCCGAGAGCGACGTGCGGACGCTTGAAGAATTTTTGCGCGGTCACAGATGAAGAATACGTACAAGGTTGTCGCAGGACGAAAGAAGCAGTAGCAGAAAGTTAATTTGATATTGTAAAAAGTTGTAAAGTAAAAAATTCTTTCTATCATTAAAAAGTGAATTATTCAAAAGCGGAGTAATTGTTCAAGAAAAATTCTGTAACCGCTTTAGTGCAATTTTCGTGGTATGTACATAACAAACGGGATCACCCAAAAAGTCTCCACTGCATCCCGCTACTACTAAGCAATAGTTTTCCATTATTTTAAAGATTTCATACACTAAAGAGTTGCTCTCTTAAAGATAAGTGATTCCAAAAGACATTTTCAATGTTTTGAAGACTTCAGGTATAGAAATTAGGGTTTCCCACATCACAGAACTTTCGAGTATTTTAAAGATTCCTTGCACTAGAATTGCTCTTTAATAGATAAGTGACTAAAAGAAGCAATTTTCTCATGTCTTAAAGATTTCCAACATTTTAGAGTTGCTCTGTAGAAGATAAGTAATTACAAGAAATATTCTTCCAATGTTTCGAAGTTGTCATGCACTAAAGAGACACTGTCTGAAAGAAAAACGAATATAAGGAATAATTTTTGAGTATTTTCCTTAAGCGAGTACAGAACGAATAGCTTTCTATATGGAAGAGTTGCTATACAAACGATCATTGAATTCCAATAAATAATCTTGAAATATTTTTGTCCATTGAAACAAAGAAATTCTAGATTCGCTATGGCAAATATTTCTTGTTTTCAAGATAAATCACCCCAATCCGGTCTAAGTTTTTATTAACGCAAAATACAAGGGACACCACCTATTTCAATAGTTTTCTAGATCAGCGAAATCCCGACAGCGGATGATCGTATAAGTATCTTGAAGGAAACAAAGAAAAAGGAGACAACAAAAACAATTTGTTGCAAAGAAACACGGTAAATTCACAAATTCTCTGAGATCTTCGAGAAAAAAGCCTATACTAGACGACAGAAAGTGTTCATGTGAAATCTCTTCCGATAATAGAAGAAGAAGAGCGTACCCAAGCCCAACTTCCTCACAGAACGATTAGATGCGAGATCGTCTTTATCAGAAAGAGTCTTTGCATCTATTCACCTATTCGTTTCAAAATAACCCGTTTCCTTTCATGTCCACTCCAAAGCCACGTATAGCAGTGAACACCTCCTGGGATATTACATGGTGAGCGTTCATCCCACACAGCCATTAAACTAGACTCACTGCACATTCACTAGCACTTCGGGTATTCTACTTCGCTATACTTAATTTGCATCATCTAATTTACCGCGACTTAGCACTAACCCATTTCCGGAAAAGATACCTGCAATCTCATTCCAACGTAAACAATAAACAATGTTCGATTACTCAAAGTGGGCTATATTAAATGTTGTACGACAATTATCAGCTGATTCCAAAAGAAATTGTTGCATGGTTCACTCTAGGGGCCAGTAGGCGCACCTTTCCTCGCTAAATGAACGAGATCTCGCTTTGTCTTTTTTGGAAATAATTCTACATGGACTCGGTAAAGAAGTTGAGGATTAGCAAAGCTTTAGTTGATCTGTGATTAGTACAGACACTGAGATTCGCTAAATTTTAGTGATTTGGGTTGATTTCTTGTCTCGGATTGAACCCTCGAACATCTCCGAATATCTGAACTATTCGGTATGAGTGAAACGGCTATTGACCGACAACTAAAATGGGAGAAAGATTCTAAGTTTTGAAATAAAACGGCTCCTCGTCTAATGCTTGACCTGAGAAATTTTGTCTAAAGCGGAAATTGTGTTAAAATATCGTAACCAAGTTGAAAATATGAGTTAAAGTGAAAACTAAAAGATGTATATGGCAACCCCGAAAAGGAGTTGTTGGATTTAGCTCGTTTTTGAAGCTTTTTTTACAATTTTTATAAAAACATTGTGAAGATAATTTCAGCTCTTTAAATCGGCGCTTTCTTATGCAGTGGCCAAATATATAACGGAAAGCCACAGTCATGCATGGCAACACTAAGAAAGGGCTTGCTTCATTTTCGAACTTTAAATTTTTATGAAAACGCTCTAGGTATACAAAATTTGACCTCTCCACCTCGACCCGTTCTAAGGCAGTTAGCAAATATACTTGTAAAGACACTATATTTTTTTTTAATTTGTACAACGCTCTTCTGTCGGTAAAACAGTTCGTTATTGTAAAAATTTGTTGAAAAGGGATTGACAATTTAAATAATAGACTTTAAATGTTGTTGCTTTGTTTTCAAGTAGGATAGCATGACTTAAGTTAAACAGTGTATTTATTACTGTATGTAAGTAAGAACTAAAATAAAATATTTGTTTTCAGAGCAACGTAATTGTTTATTAGAAATTCCTAATTCCTTATAAGGTTGAAGATATTGTCTTATATACTTATAATGAAAAATCAAAGTTTGGTATGTAAATACCAGAAAGGGTTGCCCGATTGAGTCCATTTTTGAAATTTTATTAACTAGTATTATGACAACTTCACGTACAAATTTTAGGTTTTAGTCATTGTCCGAATATATAGTGAACAACGAAATTTTGATATGGAAACCATACGACGGAGTTACCCGATTGGTCCAATTTTCGAATTTAAATTTCCGTTTTATTTTAAACTCGTGTGGAAACTTTCAGCTTTCTAAGTGCGTTCTAGAGTTACAGTGAGGACGGACAGATACACTGACGGACAGAAAAACTGATGGACAGACAGACGGACGGACATACGGACGGATAGACAGATGGACGGACTGACAACCAGACGGGAGACGGACATATGGATGAAGAGATGCACATATATCAAAACAACTTTTAATATTATGTGTGGGTGGTCAACCCATTTTGCTCTACAGCATTATTTCTGTTCATTACAAATAGAGTGACAAATTGAGTATGTCTTATGATTTTATCTAGGATATAATAAATACCTAATTTTCTTTCATTTCCCTTATTTAAAAAAAAAATATGGAAGTAAGCCTGCTTGTGACGGAAAATCTGAAATTAGTTTCAATATCTCAGGTTTATACCTGAAAGGCCTTTTGCTTTGAAGTCATATTGAATAATTTTCAAGGTAAATAAAATATTGGAAATAAGCCATCTTGTGTTTATTTGACATCGAACTCTGATAGGAAATGAGATTTGCATATATAATATTTTTACAGTAGACATGATTGACTCCTTCTGTTTGATTCATAAGCTAAAATCTATTTTTTAAACTCGCTATAAGTCATTTGAATCTTTCGTCTAACTGGGATTTTGATTTGCTTTTCTGAATTCATGTATTGCGGTGGTCCGTGCATTGCTTTGTTTGTAATGGTAACAGTTTTGTAACATGCGGTATTATTTGGATTTTCTATGAGATATCTTGAACGTGTTATGAGTGTAAAACTGAAAAAAGCCTAAAAGAAATCCTGGTCCTTATTCCTGAAACAAAAATCTCTAATTAAATATTGTCTCACCTTTTAATGTTTGTCAACAAATGATTCTTTACGAGCAAGTACAGCCCTTGCCAAACATAAAATGAGATTTTACAATGACAGGTGCAGAATTTTGAAAGAGGATACTAAAGTGGAATGCAATCGTAAAAGGAAAATCTTAGTAAAATTGTTAAAGTTATGTACAAAGAGAAGAGCATGCTAAGAGAGAGTACATTTATTCTTTTTAGATTACGCTCATTCACCTTAGTATTTAGCAGGTCGTCATTCAGATCATCTTCAACCATTTCTTTTACTAATGTTCGTAGCTTAAACAATATAAAGTCTGTTATCTTAATTACTTTACACGTTCCAACAAAACTGTTTAATTTTTGGAAATATTTTGAAAGTCATAATTAAAAACTATTCCAGGATCTCGTTATATGTCAGCAAGATAGCAAAAACCTAATCGGCACAATGATACCTACACAAACATAATATGTATGTACTCTGTCAAACTAATGGATAGAGCATCTATGTAAATTTATGCACTAATTTAAACGATGTCAAAGTGAAGCAAATATCAAAAGTTTTTCAGTGACATTCATTTGCAAATTCCACAACATTACTCATAACGTGCTGACATAAGAGAAATTGCAGGGCATATCTCAAGAAGACTTTCTTCTGTACGAACATTTCAAAATATCACCCAAGCCAGAGAAAGAAAACTAAGCTGGGATTATAATTTTTCAGAATATTAGAAATTGTGTGACACTTACAAATCGCTTGCACGAAGTTTCAACTCCCTCTGCGACAACTTACAAGCAAAAAATCTGAAATTGTATAGTTCTAGTTCAGCGCGCAACCCACGCTAATTAGCTGAAAGGTGTTAGATTTACTCCCACCACCGGATGTAGTTTTTTATTCCTGAACACATATAATGTATATAAGTATGTACCTACGTATGGTGTACAAGTAAAAGTGCATAGTATATATGTAACGCTCCGAAATTTAGGTACATCACTATCTGTTAATAGAAAATCCCATCTAACTGATAACAAAATGAATTAATAGCGTAATAACTATAATTAACACCGGATCCCTATTATTCGGATAGATACCCACATTTTTGTTACACATAGAGATTCGCTGCAGTAAAACTACGTATTTAGCTCCTGGGACGATAACTCAAACCGAAATGAAAAGTTTTGCACGTGCCAAAGAGCATTTTGAAGAAAAGTTTCTCGTCGAGTTGGCTTAACTCTTTGCACAACTCTCCGAAGAATAAACAAACTTTAAGAGGTCATGAACTAGCAATACAAAACGAAACGTCGGTAGAATTAAAAATTGTTTCTTGCGATATCCTGTCAGTTTTACAGACAATAGGGGTTAACGTGCCAACTCAAACTTTCAAACTTGACAACTTTTTGCGAGGAATTGATATAATCAAATATTTTTGCTGAACTTTATTCGACATTGATGTACTGCGGTGTCAGAAATGATTTTATAAAGTTTTCCCTCAAACAAATATTACCATCCTTTTTGTTCCACATGCGATACGGGGATTGTGAATTTCACAGGTATTTACATTTCACGGATGTTCTCCACCACGAATTTTCATGTTATGCGAATTTCGCCACCTGCAAGGAAAGAGAAGTTATCTACTGGGGGGTTGACTGATGCGAAAGCTGTTTTAATCTGGAATCAATAAAATTCAGTTCTGCTTTTTTTGAAGTGTACAAAAAAAATTCTACAAGGTAAAAAACGTATATATGCATGTAAGATATATATGAAATGGAAATCTCGCATACTAAAATATTATATATAGCTCTTACTTAAAACAAACAAGAATATCCACATTTAACTACAATGCTTTAGGCAACGAGGCAATATTCTGAGTTCTAGGTAAAGCCAAATATTTCTCATATGGTCAAACTAAGTCAAGTGGTTAAAATTGTGTTTAACCTCATGGAAAAACATATTTCAAACGAGCTATGGATACTTAATGTAGGGGACATTAAAACGTTTTCACGAATGCCTGATTAATCTAGATTATAAAAAGAGAAGGAAAACTTATGCTTTTTTATTTGGCATCTCAGCTACATTTATAGGATGTATAAAAAAAGTTATAGGGTATTATGTATATCGTGACTCCCACTACCACACCCTAAATGATTATGGTCTTTATCCAAATCAAAGTTATTGGTTAGTAAAATTCTTGTTCCCGTCGTTACCTCGCAATCAGCAGCTATAAAATGGCTGCCTTAAACTATATTTCTTGTATATGCTAGATTTTTGGCACAACTCACTGCATCAACACGATTCCCTTCTTTATTTTACTTATTATTTTTTTTTTATTATTAACCTTGCTAAATGATATTACATTTGTAGTTTTTGACTTGTTTTTTTTCTATCTCTTCCTTAGATATAGTTAGACATAGTATAACTTTTGAATTCCTTATACAGAGTAATTACATGGTAAGGAGCACCTGCTCATATGTAGTGAATGTTAATAAAGTATTTGTATTTGTATTTGTATTTGTTACCTGGAACGATAAAGTTTCTTCTTGTTTTCGATATGCAAAAATTATTGTCATTAGGATTTACTTACTAATTAGTCAATACACAGACTAAGAGTCTTAATTTTAATCGATACCCAAAATAAAGTATTTTCGTTAGTATTTAACCAAGTTAATAACCAGTGTGCTATCAAATACTGCTTGATGCAAAAATAGATCAATACAGGCTAGTAGTCTGCTTTTAATTGCATCAAATTGTTTCATAGAAACGACAGTTGATTTGACCGCAGCTACTGTTCCTGTACATAGCAACAAACTCTGCGATCAATTTGTATTCTGATTGCATATTTCAGTCGTAACAAATTTACTAATTGCAGGTTTAATTTAAATAAATAAATAATTCGATAAAATAAAATTGAGTTTAATTTAAATTAATATCTTATTGTTTATAATTAATTCAAATTATCTGAATTGAGTCTCCGTTTATTGGGTGAATTGTGAATACGGGTTGTTTAGGAATTACCTAGATAGGCGTTGCGTTTGTAAATGTAATATAAAAAACAATTCTGTCAGGAGTTTGATGTCCACAGTCATTCTGAGAACATCAATAGCAGAATTTTTCTTACATTACACACAATTACACATTACAATTTTTATTACATACGAGTAAAAAAGCTAGAATTAGTCTAAGAGCAATTCCTATGATATCCTAGATGAATACCCGTAAGTAATTTAGATTGGTCGCCCATCAATGTAAGTTTGATTGCTGAAGTGATTTTTCGCAAATATTTCTAGAACTATTCGTCGGATAGAAAAAATGATCATAACCAATTCCATAGGATTTTGCATTCTGAAGAAGTTTTTAGTACAATCAAAATGCCTAGGACTGGTCGTTTTCATAGTATATGTAAAAAACATAAATTATTATATAGCAATACAAAGAACGGGGTTAGTCCATTTTGAAATTTTATTTGTTGTTTCTACAAAAACACCATAAACTAAACTTCAGCTCTCTATGTCGACGCATTCTAAGGCAGTGTCCAAATATATAGTGGAAAACGAAATTTTTGTATGGCAACCCCAGGAAGAAGTTGCCCGATTTGTCTCATTTTCGAACTTAATTTCACTTTTTTTTCTTTTTCAAAGTCCGTGTACACAATTAGTCGAGTTATCGCACGCACAGATGGACAGACACACGGACGGACGGACATGCAAAAATCAAAAGAACTTTTAATATTATCCGTGCGTGTCCAATCCAATTTGTTCTACCATTATTATTTCTATGCGTTACAAACGGAATGACACACTTAGTATACCCTAGATTTCATTTAGATTTTTCGCAAGTACATACATGGTCTAAGGCAAAAAAATAAAATACAGATATAATAAAGTAAATAGCTGATTGTATTCCAAATAATTTTATTAAGAGGGTGGCCTGGTTTAGCGAATTTGTAAAATACATTTTTATGTGGAAAAAATGCAAGCTCTGTAAGATCTGAAAGACAACATTTACCAAAAATGCTTACTCGGAAAAGTTTTAAGTGCTTTTAGAGACATTTCCAGATTTTCAGTGGTTATCAGATGAAGTAAATGGAGATTCAGTTAAGATAACAATATTTCAACTGGTTTTGGAATATTTAGGTTAATTTGTAATATACATATGTAATCTGGTCGTCATAAATATTAATGGCCATCTAATTGGAAAAAGCAATCCAAAGAATATACAAGATTTTTTACTATTATTTGGATATCCGCAAAATGAACAAACCTTTCAAGGATTCCGCCATGTCTGCGCAGAGTATGCTAGACCAATTCATATGTCCATTCAGAGCATTAATATTTTTAATAAATAGATCTTACTTTTATTATAAATGTGTTCTTTTGTGCACGTTATCCAGTTCGCTGTACTCACGCTACAAAAGAGCGCCTTGCACAACCAAGGAAGTTTGTTTTTAAAGCTTGGTATGTTCCACACATATAGGTATGCTAAAATTTTATTTGAGCATTATGACTGATGGAGGATAAACGTCGGCAAAGATGTGTTAAAATGTTAATTAATTAAAATTTACACTCGAGAGCTCCGGAAGAGAGCAATTAAAAATTTTCCTTGAAACTCCAGAGCTCCACTACGGAGCCAATACAATTAATTTTCAATTCATAACATAACAAGTCTACATTAAGTTATTCTTTTAACAAATTAAAAAAATCTGATCTCTCTCAGCTTCAGGATAGTAATGATTATTTAACTGTAAACACGAAGCGGGAATGGAGGGGGTTCAATATTAGTATTGAGTTAGTTTTAGGACAATTTCTCGGAAACGGCCTGGAAGGACAAGTGTAGTAATAGTAATGTAGTGTAGTAATAATCACAAATGAATAATTAAAAGGAATCTTTATATTTATTTAATTTGATATGTAATATGCCATATTGGAACCACCTCCCGCCGGGGGTTCCTACCTCCCACCCTACAGTATTTCCAGGATAAAAATAAACTTGAATTTGAGATGGTAATAAACTGTGGAGAACTGTGAAACCCGTTTTTTGATCGGAGTTAAACCTACTGAGATATGGCTGATAGAAAGTTCTCAAAACGTAGTAGAACAGCGCCAAGAGAAAAAAGTGAAGTAATAAAAAAAGTGGGTATGGGGTATAAGGATCGAAAGACCTCCAAAAGTAAAATTTATCCCTTTAAAAAAATTTGAAAATATACTGAGCTCCCTCGGTCATTCAAAGTTTGGTCTAATACATTTTCAAAAACCTAGTATATAAGAAATTGTGACCACAAGCTCCGAGAAGAATTTTCCAGTACCCACACCTCTATACCCAAGGTCAAATGACTGAGTTATATATGAAAGAGTCGTGACCCGTAGAAAACCCCCCCTCCCCGGGTGAAACGGAAGGTAGCCCAACACACATGAGTCGGAATTATGAACACATAATCCAAATATTAATCCAGCCAGCTGCTCTGGGTTAGCTTTGTTTTGCAAATATATCAAAAATTCCCAGCCTTATTTTTGAAACTTTGGTGATCTCTAGAGCACGTCCCCCGCGAGATCTTAAATTTCTACCAATTGTTGCCAATGACCGTACTGTTAATTTAAGAGAGAAATAAACTCTCTTCGCCTGTTGGTTCATGAATTGTAATCAATCTCATTTTAAAACTCACTCCCAGATCCACAGAGATCTCCCACCTCGCTCCCTTCCATCAAACGGACTTGACCAAACTAAAAAATAAACTATGATTTTTCTTTTTATGCGCATATCATTTATTTATATGTGAAAATGGTTTTCGTATTGAAATAAATTGCTTGAAATGCAAATGGTTAAAAAGAAAAAATATTAATTTGAGTAAGTTTCAGAAAGGGAAAAAAGAGGACGTGGTCATATCAAAAGACCACAATTTTTTTTTAATATTATTAGCGACCCCGTTTGATGAATAGTACTAAGCGATGCAGTCCAACATTACACAACACACTCTACAATGTAGCTTGTACTGTGCACGAGGCACAAAAGAATACACCTAATATAATAAATATGAAAAAAGGGCTAGTTAAATTTCATGAAGAAAATAATTTAGGATTAAAAAATTAAAAAATACATATTTAAATTAAGAGAAGAAAAATTAAATCGGAAATTAAAATGGAAAAGAGAGTGTATAATTTCTCAACTTTAAGCCTGAGTTGTGCTAAATGTCACGCTTATATTTTTCGTAAGCTTTTGGAGCCCATCATAAGATGGATTGAAAAGCTTACTAAAAAATAGTTTTACGTAGGAACTCCAATCGGTAAAAGTAGCCATTTGCTAAATTTATTGATATCAGCGTAATTTATACCATTGCTCACTGGCTGTATATGAACTGACAATTTTATTTCTGTATACGTTGTACGTTTTTCTTGAAGTTGTTTTATCTGAAGAAGTCACAGGAGAAAGAGATAATATCATATATTCTCATCTACTTTTAGTCAACATTTGTAGGCAACTGGAATTTGCAAAATCCCGAAATCGAGTAAAATTATGAAAGCGTCCATAAATTGAATATCTATTTTGATTGCTTTTGTTTTCCAACCATTAAATTCAATCTGGTGAGCTGGATAAGTGTACAATTTGTGTGCATTTGTATTACAAGATAAGCAATCCATTTATACATACATTACAGTGCCCTATACAGGCCACAACTACTACTCAGAATAATTTAAGACATAAATCTGCTAGTAAATATTTGAAATACTTAATAGATATTAGACTTAGCCGATTTTATTTTAGTCGCTGCACAATTTCCTTACAAGGAAGTTTACGAAACAGGCTATGTGAAATTCTTAAGTAAATTATTTTCATTTCAGAGACAGTATTTATAATGTGAAGTGCGTCCTTTGATTTTTATGGAAAAAATTCCTAAAGGGAATCTCAAATCTAAAAAAAAAATACAATCATTATTTCCATCCATTAGAAACATTAACTCAAATATCATCTACTCTTCTTACGCGTTACACTAATTAGATAAGGAATCGAACCAAAATTTTCCAATAATGATGTATTAATATGATTGTACCTACCGTTTCCGTTTGTCGATTGCTTTTACATAAATACATACATATGGCTAGACGGACTGTAGGACAAATAATTTCGTTAAGAAAACTTAATTCGTTTCACAAGAATAACATTATCCAGATTTCCGTTCCTCCAGGATATGGCAGAAACAGAAGATTTAATTTATTGCCTATTTAAGTGGCTCCATTAACTTTTATGAAGCCAGCTCGATTTTAGTTGGGCTAATAGACTTCTGAAATGAGGAATTAATATTTGATAAAGCCGAAAATTTTCTTAGTTGCGTTCCGTAAAGACTTTCCTAATTGCGGAGGGAGAAAATTTATATCTGGCAGAGATTCCTTGTCGAGATATAAAATCGTCTGTTTCCTTAATATGTACGTAAGAGTTTGCTTACATTCTGCGTGTAAACTGTAATATCATAGGAAAGAATCTTAAATAAAATATCAAAAGAGATATTATTTAATTTGAAAATGGAATGTAAATTCGTATTTCTATTTAAGTAGACAAAAGGAATAAATTATAATTGGGGAGAGCTTTTTTGATATATACAAAATAGAAAACAGTTATTACTATGTTTCAAAAATTAAGACAAATGGGTTAAAACTGTTCATAAAGTTATGTAACTACTTATTGTATTACATCCAAAAAAATTGTATTTCCTATGTCTGGTTTTAAATTTTATAATATAAAAGATCAGCTTCCGAACATAAGGAGTTAAGCTATGGAGTCACACAAAGTAACATTAGCCAAAACAGTATATACACGGAAATAAGATGGAAGATTTTTTTTTAGAATGCAGTTTTTCAGTAATCATAGAAATTTCCCATATATTACATTTAGGGTACCTACCTATAACGCCTGTGTTTAGATATATAGTGGTTGTGAGAGAAAGGTGTTCCCTTTTTATGCGGTAGATTCCTCCATTGCTCAAGATTTATAATTTTCTACATTAGCTTTGGTAATGATCAGTTTATTTAAATTTCACATTGCTAATTATTCTTTAAAAATGAATAATAATATAGTAATATTCTTTGATGAGCTCCAGAACACCCTTATAGTAAAAAGAACAATTTATAATTTTCCATTTAATTCTTTTCAGACAACAATTACGCAGTGATTTTTATATGTCCGTATTTTATAAATTTTTCTCTTGAAAGTTGGTTTGCAAGAAACGAAATTAGTTAAACTGTTAAAACACTTGATAAAAGTTTCAGATGAAAGCATTAAACTAAAATCCCGATAACTTATAGAATTATTTTGTGCTCTTACCTTTTCGCAACTATAATATACTGTAACTAAATCGACATACCTGAAACAAAACAGAATATCAAAGTTAAGACAAAAACAAGTAAAAGTAAAATTTCTTATTTATACACAAGAAATATTCAGAAGGAAGCAAACTTTTTTTACCATGCAGTAGCTTGAGAAACTTTATTACTAAATAGTAAATTGTAAGATTACACTTAAAAATTGTCTCCTCATAGAGGACACTAAGTAATTTTGCTTAGTTTTTTCTAAAATTGGCTTTGGTCTGCTCTTCTTGTGCGTGTAGTCAATTAAACAAGCCCGAAATTGTCATGCGGAGAAACAAAAAAATAAAGAAAAATCAAACGGGAAATTGTACAATGGCCAGCACGTTTTTTTGTATAACGATAACAAAGAAACGCTAAAGGGTAAGTATCACTCCAATTGTGCATTTTATTCGTGAGTTTAGTACTTTTATTTCCACGAAAGACCTTTGCAGATTTCGGCAGTTTCCAAAAGAGAAGATTCCATGGAGTCAACAATCGACTTCAAACCAGGTCGTGCCGCTATAAGGAAGCTCACGAACGTCACAACTCTCAAGATCCTGCGGGATAGTCTATGGCCCCTGTAAAACGCATGTACCACACACTATACAACACCTACAATATCCGGCTATCATCCGATCATACCACGGCATTGTACATTACCATATATAATACCGTGCAATACAGGAAAGCAGCCCCAGGCCACCAACACTGAACGAACATCAAATTATCAGGTAGCCTAGCTAGATGCATCTGCCTCACAGGTAACACTTGCTTGATACCCCCGCAAGAAAATTTGAAGCCACAAAAATTATTGTTTCTTAAGTAACCTCGCTCAAACAGAAACGTAATTGTCGTGCGACTTTCTTAACCGTTCTGTCAATGAAAATGTCTGCGTAGACCTTTACGAACTTCAGAAAATTCTTATGCATTGAAATATATATGTAACACACATTGTCGAAACTTAATGACATCCTCAAACATTTATTTTTCTATGATTTTGAGAGGTAACCAAATTCGTGGGCGTATTTGCATGCGCTAAAAAAAGGATATTTAAATTTAAATACCTCTTGTCGATGAAAAGGTCTGGCTGTACCTACTCTAAATACAGGGTGTTTCCCCTTAGGAGGTCAATAGAGTGATAGTACTCGCCTAAAAACAAAAACTTTCCGGGCAGGGGGGGGGGGGGGGGGCAATATCCACCGCTTAGGAGTTACAGGGTGATTGAGCTTATAACTGTTTAACAGCTCAAGATAGCGCATAGGGTATAATAGGTCAAATTAAAGAGGAGAGTCTACAGTTTACAGTTTTTATAAAAAAAGTTATGTTAACGACAGTTTTGAAGAAAATACAACAAGAACAAAGTAGGTGTTGAATAAATGGATCAGATGCTAGGTGAATACACCTGTAAACGTCAAACAAATCGATGGTCATTGGTATTTTTCTTCAACATGTTGATTGGTGTGACGTTGGTATCATTCATTATATACAGAACAGTGAACGAGAAGTAACGAACCCAGAATATTTTAACATTCTTTAGTGAACCAGCTGGTGACTCCACAGATCGAAAAACGAATAAATAATTTTAAAAATTGCGTCTAAATATAATGTGGGATAAGCAATCGAGAGGTTCGAACTTCGGGAAACTTCTTCAGCATAGAATTCCGAAAGTGAGCACGAACCACTAATACTCATTTCATAAATTCCCAAATAATTGAGATTAAGAAATAAAATAATCACTGACCGTAATCTGGTGACGCAAGCTGGTAGTATCGCCGAGGCAATGTGAAAAGTCGCACCTTCATATGACATTGGAACCTGTAATAAAGAATAGAATTTTGATTTTAATAAGAATTTGATAAAAATATTCTCATAGAAATTTAACATAATATATCTATAATTTGACTAAACGTGTGTGTGTGTATATTTCTGGCCAATATCCAAACTTTTCATGGAATGTATCGTATATTGAATCTCGTATAGAGGATCTTCTACTCCTTTTTGTTGCTCCCTAGCTACTTCTAAAAGTACGCCCTCACAAAAACACGAAAATTTAAACAGATGGGGGATAAGAATTGGTAAAGGAGGTATGATTAGGTAATAAAAAAGTCAATGTAAACATACGACAGTTTTGAAGATATCAATACCACAAGAACATTGTATGAGAAATAGGGTGATAAAATATTATACTATGGTTTTTGCTGTTGGTAAATATCGTAGTGGCAACGCCAACCATTATCTAACTATATTTTTCTCTACCGTCTCGAGTCTCAATAGCTACATTATGTAGGGGAATGTCGTCAGGGTTGGCCACCTTTTTGACTTTTTCCCATAACATCCGTTTAAGGAAGATTTTTTGCAATTCAAGCATATCTTAAAAAGGTCTGGGAAAGAGGAACAGTTATGATGTAAATCACAGATTTATTGGGTGGAAAATGAAAAAAAATATTGGTATTACAAAAAAAAAAGCGAAGTCCTGTCAAGGTCGGCCAGTGTTGTCTAGGTTGACCAGTCACGAGATATGTCCTGAAATAATTGAAAATGACCTGAAAAAATTAATTGAGTGAAATAAAAAGTCGATTTTTTTTCTGTTTTTTAGCAAAATTCGATTGGAATCTAATTTCCGGCAAATGTCGTTATATTGGACGGACTTCAAATCACTTGGCTCTTGTGTTGTGTGAAGAGGGCGTTTTCTGCGCTTGTTTGGGCGGGTATCTTCCTTTAGCTGGTGTTTTGTTGGCGGACTTCGTTGGGATTAGTGTTGGACCTTCTTTCAAGGAAGCAATCACAGTAGGCCAACTCTGACTACACAAAGTTGGCAAGCTTGACGACAGGCGCATTTCCCGCATCACGTGACACCACAAACATCTTACAGAATTGAATTTTTCTCTTGTTTTGTTTTCCAGGATCGACCACACAACACATTCACAATACTTACCTTGACGATTGTATATTTTCTTCGCACTTCTTCTGGTCAAAACTAAAAAAATCGCAGATAGCCAACCTAGACGACAGGCAAATCCTAACGATATTCCCTTACATATAAAACCGGAAGTTAATCACCAAAAAACGTTCCGATTCATTAAACTATTATTCATACAGAAAAATTGTGTTCGATTTATATTTCTGGGTGAAATATTATAAGTGATTTGTTTTTTTTTGCTATCCAAGCACCAGGGATATGTATGATGTCACCCCAAACGTACTATAATTACGTAAAGTACAGGGTTAAATACTGAAATTGGTTGAAATAACACAATCCAAAGGAACTCTTGAGGAGCCCCAAAATAAAGAAGTATAAATAAAGCTTCAAATTACGTAATTGTTAGGATTAATGTGGACATAACTTTTGAGTTAAAATAACAAATTTAAAAAGTAATGAATAGTAATGCTCAAAATCGTTAATTTAACTGACTATATACAGGTACATAGGAAGATAATAGCACAAACTTAACTATTTTGGGATAATAATATTAATTCACAAATCTTTCTTTAAACTTAAACTTTTTAATTGAACATTAATTAAAAAAGACTAATTAATTCTGTTTGAGAATCTGTGAGTAAACATCCAAACATAAGTTTGGGTTTACGTATAAAACTGCAATTACACATCGTAATTAAATTTTGGGTGCCCAGCCAGGACAATATTTTATTAAAACAGATTTATTTTCTGCAAAAACAATTTTAGAAGCCATTTGCATAAATTTTTACCAATTATATGTGCTTAACTCCTGACCTCACTGTTATAAATTCATTCATGATATGAATGTTTTTATAAATGGCCATTTCAGTGATTTAAAGCTAATAGAATGCAAATTTCTGTGAGTAGTATATAATTTGTATAAGACATCGAAAAGGATTTCAGTGAAATAAATAGTGATGGAAGCATAAAGCTCATTTCGGGAAGTTAATTGGAAATCGATTACACGATTAAAATCAAAGATCTGGAGTTAAAATTAATTTATTCTTTAGATTTATTGAAAGTGATGAGTTTTGTCCTAAGCGAACCTGAAGCGTTACCATCCAGAGTATGATAGTTAACGTAGTCAGTAAAGATTATTATTTGTTCTTGTTGTGTTTGCGATTTATTTTCCACCTCATAAGAACAATAAAAGCACAAGTGTACATTAAAATGTAAAAAAAAAAAAAAATAAGAAAACTCCTGTCATATTATTTTGTTTTTTTTTTTTTTTTAAGAAAATAGTTCTTGTCGAACGTGCGCTTTAAAGAAATAAAGTAGATTAGAAGATATTGAAAAACTATTTGCAACAATGTGCTGTATATCGTTTTCAAAATATTTAAATTCAGATAGTCTGATATGCTCGTTGTTTTGAAAATCACAATTTTTTATAAATTTCTTACTTCCACAATTTATTTGCAACAATTTTTCCCCATTTCGGCACTAATTTTTATTTTTTACAATTTGAATAACGCATGCAGTTAGTTATAATCGTATTAAAAAATTAGGCCTTTCATACTTTTGAAACAAGCCGTCTTAACACGCTGCATTTAGTTAAAAATATCCTACATAAAATATTTTCAAACTTAACTAGGATCTAAATAGGTTTAATAGATTCTAGCGAGAGCACTGTTACTGGAAGTGTAATCTTTTTTCAGATTCACAGACATACATATTATAAATGAGCTGATTAACTACGATCTCTAAATGGCACACGAGTTATCTGAAAAAGCTACGTGGAAATGACGGAAAATGTGTTTTTATCTATTTTTAACAAATGACAAATTTTTATTTCTAGAACACTATAAGTCTTCTACTTTTTCGCTTTTCGCATCATATAAATATGTTATGACCTAGACACACAGCGCTCTTAATGAAGAAATAACTAACCACTCAGTAGTCTATAATGATTCATTATAAACTGCAGACACACAGCCATTTCCTTAATTAAATTGCTCTGTGAAACTGGCTTTGATAAACGTATCACATTAAAAAAAGCAATATGGATCGAATTAACGCGATAAATTTTGTTTTTATTAATTCTAATTTTTCTTTATTTTTGTTTTATTTCATTTGACGATTGAGAAATGAAAAAAACATTTTTATTAAAAAATATTTTGACATAATTACTTTGTGCTTTGCATTTCTTCTTATTATTATTCAAATCACCAGATGCACAGCGGAGCTCCATACTTAAACTATGTGCTAAATCTAGCACATTTTTCCTCATTATAGCTATAATGAAGGAAGAAAACACTTCATTAGTGTACTTCATTATCATCTGCTTTTCGAGCCATAATGACTTACATATACTATGTGACACACGGCATTTTAATGAATAGTTAGTACTAATGATTAATTAGATCGTAATGTGTGTCTAGGGTATTAAGTTTTGAACGGATGCATATTTTGGGGTAATTCTTTTCTTGTTGTAAAGGACTGATACTGAATCATATTATAGAAGGGAAAACTTATGTACTGGGTGTGAAAACTCTACAGGATCAAGGATCACACTGCAAATTTGAATGCTATTTTTTTCAACTTTAAGACTGATAATTGAGGCATTTAACTATAAATCGTAAGATGTTGGATATCGTAACAAAGGATTAAAGGTCCGCTTTGGAACCAGTGTCCTAGTTTGATCTGGCAATATCCATGAAGTGCTTTCTGACCATTTAAGTGACTAAACTTACATCGAAAAAGAAAATTTCTGGAACAAAACTATTGAGTGGCAAGGAATGATTCTCAGGGGGGTGGTCTCAGCAAACGTATTATCAAGCCCCACCCAAAATCCATTGGCAAACTCCATCCTTCTTACTTACCGAACCCGCTGGCAATTCAGTACGCGTTATCAATTTTCATTCAATGTGTTCTGAACTACATATATTCAAAAAAACACTCCATCCAAACTTCAAGGAGTACTTTTTCCTTTCTGCAGCTTCCTCAAACCAATTATGTAGGTATTAAAATAAAAAAAAATCGAGAGCGGGCTTTTTGAGATATTCAAGGATGACGAACATATCTAATACCCTTAAAGACAAATGTTCAGAAATAGGACCTCTACTAATTTTTTTCCTTAAATAAATAGTGTTTGATTCATGGGCTTATGTCAAATTTCAAAATGGCATATCTCTTTAAAAAAGGGGCAATAACAAGATTTGAATACTGCTAATAATAAAACCAACGAACCTGTGAAATTTTATCAAAATCGGAAAGTGTTCATTCAGAACTGTTGTCGATTTTCTGTAGACTGACCCTCAAGAAAAATTTAGGTAAAGAGCAATGTGTAGTGCGACGTCAGATACTACATTTGATACCATGACCGGGTTGACCACCAAGTCTACCCTCAATCATATTACAATTTCATACGAGAATCATAAATTATATCATAAGTCATTCCCAGTTCCGAGAGATTTGATTCTAGGCTAATGAATAGGTACTTGACTCGTGGCAAAGAATCACTCATAATTCAAATAGGAGCAAAGAAAAGGCTAAATAGGAGTAAAGAAAGAAGCTAAAATGTTAGCTTTTTGAGTTGATATTCATCGTAATTCAATCTAGCTTTGATAAATGCACTCCAAATTGCTTCTCTAGAAATAATACTTCTGAGTTCGAAGATGGATGTATGGATTGAAGAGGGGTTTGAGAACCCACCAACGGCGGGATCCATAGAATACAGGCCACACCCAGGCCCAATATTTACCCTCCCACACATATGAAAAAATACTCATAGGTCCCAACTGGACGCTCTTGCTCTTACAATGTTCAATATTGGCCCTCAACCCTTCTTGTTGACATCACGTAGTTCGTCCAGGAGGTGTGGGCCAAGCAATCTGTATCACTTTTCCCAACAGAGCCGGACAGTAACAAAGTGAGTCACCGTTTCTGATTTCCATCCGCAGCTCTTGCATAAAGGACCATCAACTAGTCCCATCCTGTTTGAAAAAGGTGCCCATTGAAAGTTGACACCAAAAGCTCTCAGGGTTAGCTTGTTTAGTCCCATAGCATATTTGTTGGGTTTGGTTTTGAGCTAGCCCACAGCTCCTTCCTATTTCTACACGAAGGGTCAGCTAACCAAAAAACACTGTTTTAACTGTCGGCCCAGACCGAAATCTTAACGGCAACGTAATTTAGTGCCATCCCTATAGTAGAGGAGGATACCCCCGAAGCTGTACCAAGAGTTCGAAGATAGAACTGCAGCAATCATTCATCGATATAATAAAGTAATTATTGGTGGCGACATTAATGTGAACTTTTTACAACAGAACTCTATTTCAGAGAATCTCATTCACCTTATCCAGTGTCTTAATTTGAACAAGTAAATGTGCTTCCCACGTTTTGTGGTGTGGAAAAACCATCATTATTTTATTAATATAGATAAAACTTCTTCAAACAGTTCAGCCCACCAATTATCATGGATCATGACACATTCTTGACCGGCTTTATATCGTAATTATAATCGCATCGGTATTAATGATAATTTAATGGAATGCACGACTTGTAAAGACAAGACTACTGTGAGAGCTAGTCTCGGACGTGGGAGGGAGTACCGGTTTTTAATTGACAACTCAGTCATACAATTCAAATATAAAACTTTTATTCAAATTAAAAGCTCATAACTATATCACAAATTCATTAACAAAATTCAGAACTAAAAACTAACCTACAAACTACAAAAAATTCAATATAAAATTCAATAAAAAAAAAATAAACAAATTAAAATTCAAAATAAAAATCAATGATCTCCCGCTCAGGCGCTGCCAATTTTCTCCTCGTTCTAAAAAAGGGAGAGAAGACTAGAATTATTATCTGTCATAAAAACACAGAAAAAGGGAAAATTTTAATGCTGCTAGTGCGTGAGGGCACAAGGAAGTAAATTGCTATAATTGTTAACTTAGTCGGATTAGTCTCTGACAGTATTTTGAGCGTGCGCAGGAGTGTAGCAATATGCTACTACAAAGAAGAAGAAGAGCGGATTAATCTCTGCAGCAGAATTATTCTTCTGTAAATATGAGCAGGAGATGTAGCAGATTATTCTCTGCAGCAGAATTATTCTTCTGCTTAGACGTGGGCAGATTAATCTCTGCGCAGAATTAATCTTCTGTTTAGGTGTAGGAAGGAGTGTCGCAGATTAATCTCTGCGCAGAATTAAACTTCTGTTTAGGTGTAGGAAGGAGTGTCGCAGATTAATCTCTGCGCAGAATTAAACTTCTGCTTAGGTGTGGGATGGAATTTAGCAGATTAATCTCTGCGCAGAATTAAACTTCTGATTAGGTGTGGGATGGAATTTAGCAGATTAATCTCTGCGCAGAATTAAACTTCTGCTTAGGTGTGGGATGGATTTTTGGAAATGATAGGAGTTTCAGATTATTCTCTGAAATATAGAATTAATCTTCTATAATGAGGTTGGGAATATTCTTGTATTTAGATTAGTCTCTAAACTAGATGAGCTCTGGACCAAGAATGATTTTCTGCTGCGGCTCGTCGGCTTTATATAGCCGCCGCATCCAGTTATGAGCTGTCGCCTCTCGGTGTTGCCCTAGCAACGATTGATGCGATGTCTAAACGTACCTCATACAGCTGATTGACGTAATGTCAATTGCTGTCATCAATAAATCTAGGAGGAATGTATGTTTAAGGTAAGTTGATGAAATTTTTTATAAAATTTGTTAAAAATAATAATAATTTGATATGTTTTAGGTGTTTTATCTCTTCGTTGGAATCTTTGGACGTCGCTAGGTCAAAGGAAGGAAATTCCCAACAGTCAGATAAGTGCTTTTTGTTGATTTCATTTAGAATTTGGTTCTTTGTGGTTCCTTTGTTTTTTCTTTTTAGGAATGTGTTTACATCGGGGGAATCACTACACGTCGGTGGACTGAACAACTACTTTGTCTTGCCTGGATATGTTTAGCCTTAAACCCAGATGGTATAAACGCCACTTTAATTGAAATTGCCAGGCTAATGCTGTTGATAGCTCTCGGTACTAGTTAGTGATGGTATAAACGGCACACACAAATAAAAACTCTCTATAAAAACTAGAAAATATTACTTGATAAGAAAAACGCTCTGATTTAAAATAATAACTAATAATCTTTATTAATCAATACCGCGAATTCATATATAAATTTTGCTAACCTTAGCATTTGTTAAGACAGCGAAATTGCAAATCCGTGCAAAAAATTACGGCAATGACTAAGAATATTACGTGTTGTCAAGCTTATCTTCATTACTACTTTAACTACGTCAAAGTTTCCAGAAAAGTGGAAAAGGGCACTTGTTTTAGCTATTGCTAAAAGTAACTCCCCAAATAACATGTCTGACTTCCGAAATATCAGCCTATTATGTTTTTAGCAAAATGCCTGGGAAGCTCCTTTCAACTCAATTGTTCGAGTATCTTGAGGAACGTTCATTACAGTCCACTTGTCAATCTGGCTTTCGGCGGGAACACAGCTGTGAGACAGTTTTACTGAAAGTTAATACCGATATTCGTGAAACGCTTGATAAGGATGACATTGAAATTCTAGCACTATTGGACTTTACATACTTAAATAACCGTAATTTATTGCAAAACGTAGTTTTGAATTTTAACTCCACCTTATACGTACTATCTGTTATTAACAACATTTTATCTAGACGAACACAGCAAGTGAAAATTAAAAACTGCCCTTCCATGGAATAAATTTGACTTATAACACTATTATCCAACCTTTATGTTAATGACTCACCAGATGTTAAACTTGGAAGAATCTTGGTATGATACTAAACTCTCGGATGAGCTTCTGGGATAATGTGAAAAGCGTGTAGGAAAAAGTGTATAGTGGACTTCGCCGTCTTTGGCTCTCTGCAAATTTACTTTCTGTAATTGTGAAAATTCAAATCATCAGTGCATTGTTAGCATCCTTTCTTACTTATGGAAACTTAGTCTTTATTGCTCTAGATTCTAACTGTTCGAGAAAATTAAAGATCGTATTCAATAATTGCATAAGATTGGGATATGGACTTCGAAATTTTCATGTAGCCAATATGGAAATGAAACTATCAACTGTTTCCTTGAAACATATCTTTTGCATAAAGCACTAGTTTTCGTTCATAGGCTTATTTACACCAATTAGGCTTCATATCTTTGCAATGGTATAAGATTCTGCCAGACACGTGGATACAGTACAGTATTGGCCCAACGTTCCTACTTTGTTCGTTTGCATTCCAAGACTAGTTCTCTGCCTGTGCACATACAACACAAGGTGTCAGCTGTCATGTTTAAGAGGCGTCTTTTTTAATATTTATTGCACAAGAATTAGGCGTACGTGCGATGACTTTAAGAAATCTGTATTGTATTTTTTTTTTAAACAAATAATTATAATAATTTACTAATAATATTTAGGTTTGATTGTCAATATAGTAACTAATACAGGTTAGTATTAACATTTTATTTACATAATGCATTCATCCAGTTCTTAGTTATATTGAATTTTTCATTATTCTCAAAATTGTCATAATCATTTAATTTTTCTTCTTCTTATCTTCTTAGTAATATTTCCCGATAACAGTTTCTAGATCTGAAAAGATTATAATGTATCTTAATATGCATTAATAAATTGAGTTGAATAATTCTCATCTGAATTGCTATTCTCCGATTGCCTACCAACAATTTCCCATCTACTTTGTTCTACTCTGTTTTCGAGTACACAAATTTAGAAAACTTTTTTTTCGATTCAGTATAATTCCAAACCAAAAAATATCAAACTTGTATTATTTAAGTTTGGTGAAGAAAACTTTAGTGTTTATTTTGCCTTTGAAAGCAATATAAAATAAAAACAGTTTTATTAATAATTATGATGTACAATCCGGTTGAATGTTTCGCAAATATAATGATGGAATAACGGCATGATCGAAGCATTCTCATAATGTCTTATATACGCATGTGTGTCAGATTTGGAATGAACTAATGATCACAATCCGAATTACAAAAGGCCTTCAAAGTTCCATAAACTGTTGGGTTCAAAGGTTGCAGATTATAGGAAGTATGGGGAGCGTTCCTCTATTATTTTTGATAAACTTCAACGAACCTATCATTCATATCCGTAATTACGACCTTGAAAGAGTTTTTAGTGTATTTTTCGAAATGTTACAGAAATTTCAGGAACTTCTCTGTTATCATTCATCTCTAGGACGTGTGCTACTAGTAGCGTCTATTGAAGCATGAAAATGGATTCAGAGGTATGCGCACATGAACAGTTATGAGCCAAGATTCATCCAAATTTGCTACGGATTTAGATCAAAAATTAAATTTTGTTAAATACAGTTAAATGTTATTAAAAATGTTACCACATAATAGGTGTTAAAGCTATTAAATCTTCCTAAGTTGGTAGCTTCTGGTAATGTAGTACAAGTTGAGGATATTTTATTTTACCACCACTCATGACTACCTGTTTCCTCAGTATCCCTTTCACAGATTATTTTTTTCCTTTCCTACCATGAATATTATGTAAATTTACGCACACATTTATATCAACAGAATTTATATAACCTTTGTAAGTAAGTAATCTGCCACCATGATGCTTATTTTTTTTTTGTAATACTTTTGTTACTAATAATTAGGCTTTTAATATATAGTTTCATCCTGTGCTTTCCATTTATCAGCATATCTGTTCAAAGCCTTTATAGGAATTATGAATAAAAAATAATCAAACTATCTTTTATATTTTTACCAAAAGACAGCTCTCGATTACTTATAACAAAACGAAAATCTGGAAAAAATAGGAGTAATTTCCTCTAAAAAAAAAGAAAGAAAAAACAAACACTAAAGATTAGGAAAACTCAGTCTCCTTTATGAGTAATTCAACTGGAATGTAAAAACGGGTCAGTGATATCCAAATTAGTGAAACCTCAGTGAAATAACTTTAAACTTAAGACTTCCAGGTAAAATTACACATCAGCAAGGTCAGTGTTTTTTTTTTCTATTTCAGTCCTTTTTTGGGCATCCGTGCTTAGCCATGTTCCATTGTATAGTATTAGGTATCTTTATCATTAGGTTAAAAACTATACTCGTAGCTTATAAATTTTTTTATAAATATACCTCAAATTTGAATACTATAATCAACTAATGCCTTCTAAATTTGAATGATTCCCAACAATACAATCTTCAATTACAGGCCCCGCTTGATGTAATCAACCAACATAAAGTATAAGTGAACCTTGGCATTTTCTACACATATTGAGAGGTCTATAATTGGTGAACTATCTTCAGTTCCAGCTATGTAGCAGCAATTACATAATTTCTTTACTATTTTTCATTTGTCGATAAAATTAAGTAATTCCACATAAAAGCCTCTGCTGATAACAATTCAAGCTTAAAAAGTGAGTTCAATAGCCGTAAAGATATGGACTTCGAAAGAAAACCAAACCAACCCAATATCAATAAAAACTTCAAGATTATTCCTTATATGGAAATTGATTGGAAAGTTAGAGTAGTATATATGTATACATACATCATATTTTCCCATACGGTAAAGTCGTCTCATGCCAGATAAGTTAAAAAAAATTCAACTTCACACACAATTTCCCTCATTTTCCTGCATGAAAGGAATTGCTCTGTACACATGCATCCACCCTAAAGAGAACTACTGTTTAAACTTTCTGGCTCTTAAATCCTTGGCAAGTATTTTATGTTTCGAACTTAAAATATATTGGGATTGTTAACATTTTTCATAATGCCAAATGCACCGCAATAATTCAGTGAATAAATCAATGTAAGGTGCTGTGCACACAAAACGTAATTCACTCAAGGATATAGAGTCCAAAAATTATTGTACATGAAGGCTTTACATGATAAAACTTTTATCTGGTTGTATTTCGTTTTGCAGAAAACAATTTATCTCTGTTATCTTTTGAACAAGGTTCATTCTGCAAGGCAAATGTTATGCTGTAATACAAAGCTGTTGAATCCATTAATTTTAATATGCAATTTTCATTGAACCCTTGACTTAACACGAACAATATTTCGTTTTATGAAAATTCGTTTGCATATTCATATTTACTTATATCATATCTCATGCATAGTGAGAACAATTCCTGTATGCATTTACCTAGAAATAAGGCGACGATACAGCAGTATACATACCTTACGAGTTGCATTACGACCTTCTATTTTGAAACTTCTTTTTCTTCATTATATTCAAAGTAATTATGGCAAGGATTATTCACCTTACACCCTGGTTTTTTTTGATATCTTGCTAAACACAACTAAATACTCAACAATAAAATATTACAGGCTGCTGAAAATATTAGGTGTGAAGAAAACTTTGCTTTGATCCTGCGGCAGTATTTCCCTTCGAATGCTATTTGCTGCAGAAGCCTGTTTCTGTACATTTGTAATTGCCATTTTACTGTGAAAATACTATCCAATGAGAGCAGTGTGACATCGGAAAAAAATTGCTAAGGTACCTACCACTGTAATTTTGGTCGAGTTGTGTATATCGATAAGTCCTTTTTTGTTCTGAATGCTAGGACTACACATCCTTAATTGGACATTAGAGATGAACACTATCTTTCCCTCTTACCATTCGCCATAAAACTTAGTCGCCTCGTGAGATAGAAAATATCATAAGAGCCGTCATACAATTTATTTTGTGATCGATACCAATTTAGATCGGTTTTTGAGTTTCGGTCTGGCGGTTACCATCACATTTTTTTAACGTCTCTTTATTTCGGTCCCATTTAATTTCGGTCACCCTATTTCGGTACCGACGTCAAGACAGCTTAAAACTACCTAAATATGACAAGTTTCCGTCCCACTTCGACTCTCTGTAATATCCACGTAAGATCAGTTTTGTATAAAATGGAGCTCATCCCATTCCGGTGGAAATCTCAACAGTTACTTTAGCAATAATTTTCCATCCTATCAAATAAAATAAAGTAAACCGGCAAAATTATTATTTTTTTTTAGAATTCGGGACAAATATTATCGCTCAGGTAAGCCTTTGTGCGGCGAAGAATTTCCTGCTCTTATGGATCCATTGAAAAAGAGAATAGCATCTTCCCATAAAGAGCCTTTGATGTTTGCAAAAGGTAAAATTCCACAGAAGATTCCCCTGATGAAGTAATTATATGCATCATTGAGAAAAACAAGAAATAGGCTAAGAATTCCAACTATACTGTAGTGTAGCACACTCTCAACGACAGCAGTTCCGAAGAAAAAAAATAGTGACAGCTGTTGTCATAAATCAGATGAACCTTCTGCATCTAATCGCATATGCACCTCAATGAATTTAGGGAAGAAAATTTTTGTTGGAATTAAGATGGTTTTCCTATAATTTTTTGAAATTGTCTGCATCTTTAGTTAATATCTCAGCTCATGGCCGCCAGCGAAGAGTATCATTTCAATTCAAAGCTGCGCCATTACAGATACCGAGCTTAACACTCGCAAACAAGCTATGATGAGACTCGTTAGGTTATTTAAGCCAGCCTTTATATCAATGAATCATTCAGACATAAGCGAAGAGGATATAATTTATACTAGAGCCTTGGTTTCCTTCTAACATTATTGCCTGTCGAGAGTGAAACTCACTAAACATCCGAAATGCCTGCTCCTTCACGGAATTTGCAAATATTTCGTAGGCTTGGTTCCATTGCTTCATAAAAAAAGAGAGAAAAAAATATAAATAAAATCTCCATTTGCTATGCCAACGAAACCGATCAAAACTATGCGACTTTTCGTTTATATTGCTGACTTTTATTTCAATGTAGACGGTCAGACTGAAATTTGAGTTGCGTGAAAATTTTCGACGCGGAGCTCTTTATATCTACGCAAATTTATCGAAGTTAACCTTTCTTTGTGTTAGCTATGATCACCTTATGATTTTCACTGATATAACCTGGCTTTAGTTGAGTGGAAATGCAAGGATATTGCTGAAGACTTTCTACCTTCTTTTTCTTTTGTCTACCTATATAATCGTTTTGACTGTAGCGGTGTTTAAAAACATCACCTGATTAACACCGGTTTTTAATATTCAATTTAAAAAACCAAGTTAAAAGCTTACATTACTCGCATTGTACTATCAAAATAAAATAATTTTTTGAGTTTTCTCACCTGTTGTTAAACAACGACAATGGCACATTCTCAGAAGACAATTGACTACCGTAAATATAATCATTGACATTTTCCCTGGATTTAGATGAATAGATATGCTTTCCAATATTAACTTGCATGCTATCTTTGTAAGTGAAACTTGGCTAAACGAGGATATTCCATCATCACTCGTGTCGATTCCTGGATTTAATTTATTTCGTAACGACCGCAAGGGACGGCTGGGTGGTGGTGTAGCGATTTATATTAGGGACTGGATCAATGCCAAGCAAATCGCATTTTCAGTTGATGGAGCAATTGAATTTCTATGTGTAGAGGCTAGTACCGGTAATGAAAAGTGCGTTTTTTGCTCCGTATATTGTCCCCCGAATTGCTTTAACTATGATAATGCCCGTGAATTTGAAAATAAAATGTCATACATAACACAACGCTATACGAACGTCATTACTGGTGGTGATTTTAATGTCAATTTGCTAAGGCAAGACACCTTAGCAAATCAATTCACACACTTACTCTAGTCCCTTCACTTTGATTTTGTTAATTTCTATCCAACCTACTACAACACGTCTAATCCTTCTATTCTTGACCTGATTCTTGTGACAGATAATGGAAAGATCATTACACACGATCAAATCAGCCCTCCTAGTACACTCGACCATGATATCATTTTTCTCAGCTATGACCTTTTGCTAGGCATGAATCACTCTCCTATTAAGTATTCTTTCCGAAATTATAAAAATATAGATACTGATTCCTTATTTGATGAGTGCATGGTTTTGCCGTGGCAGCGGATATATGATTATGTATTAGTTGATGATCAAGTCGACATCTGTACGACGTTGATCTCCTATCTGTATAATAAATATGTACCTGTTCGGGTGAAATATACTGATGCGAATTGCTGCCCATGGTTTACTACAAGAGTCCGCACGCTTATTATAGAGCGTGAGTATCTATATCAACGGTACAGGTGGCTCAAAACTTACGAAGCCAGGCCCTTGTACAAAACTGCTCGAAATAGAACCACCGCAGCGATTAAACTGGCTAAAAGTCAGTATTATAGTTCCAAAATTAATAATAACCTTGATTCAAAAAAGTTGTGGAGGAATCTGCGGGAAATCGGAGTATATGGTAAGGACAAGAGCTACTCCAGTTTCCAACCTGAAGAATTGAATGCCGTTTTTACCTCGATCAGTAACTCCCCTGATGAAACGTGTGCTCCACATCTGGCTAGTTTATTATCCAATTCAGTATCTCGCATGATTCCAGTGACCTATTTTCTTACCGGTGCGTTAACATGGTTGAACTTATTTCGGTCCTTAATTCAATAAAATCTGATGCTACTGGACCTGATGACCTCTCACCGCGCTTTATCAAAATACTGCTTCCAATCATCTGTACATTTATTCTTGATATAGTTAATTCATGCTTGTCTTCATCCTCCTTTCCCTCCAATTGGAAAGTTGCTAATATTCTTCCAATTCCAAAGAAATCTTCTCCAGAATCTCCAGCAGATTTTCGTCCAATTAGCATACTATGCTTTCTATCTAAAGTGGTTGAAAAATTAATGTGCCGACAGGTTTCTGAACACGTAGACATAAATAATTTATTAACCAATTGGCAATCCGGATTTAGGATGCACCACAGTTGTGAAACTGCTATCTTAAAGATATCCACTGACATAAGAAGTGCTATGGATCAGGACAAATTTACCACCTTGGTGCTTTTGGATTTTTCAAAAGCTTTTGATATCGTTGATCATAGCATTCTCAGAAGCTCTATGCCTCTTTTAAATTTAGTAGTACAGCAGTATCGATGATCAGTAGTTTTCTATCTAATCGCAGTCAACAAGTCAAGCTCAATGATAGAATATCCATTCCGCTGCCGCTAGTGCGAGGAGTGCCTCAAGGTTCTATCATGGGTCCATTGTTGTTCAGCCTATTCATTAATGACTTGCCAGTAATGGTTCGCGATGTGAGCATTCACCTCTACGCAGATGATGTACAATTGTACTTAAGTCGTCCTATTGGGCTTATTGAAGATTGTATAGAACGTATTAACTCGGATTTAGACAGAATCCACGCATGGTCTAGGTATAATAGGTTACAATTAAACCCTAGTAAGTCCCAGTGTATAAGCTTCTACAATAATTCATTTGATTTGCTTGATGTTCCACCAGTAGTGTTAAATGGCTCCGTCCTACCAATGCTTAGTAAGGTCACCAATTTAGGGATAACCTTGAATAGCAGTATGAAGTGTTGTGATAATGTCAATATGCAATTGAGGAAAATATATTCTGGTTTACGAAGGCTTTGGCTTTCTGCTAATATCTTACCTTGTAGTATTCGTTCAATGCTAGTGAAATCGTTAATCTTGCCTCATTTCACTTCGGGTAGCATTGTTTTTCCCAAACTGGATAGTGTGTGTGGACGTAAATTAGAGACTGCATTTAATGACTGTATTCGATTCATTTTTAGATTACGTAGGTTTGACCATGTATCCTCTTTTAGAATGCATTTATTAGGATGCTCGTTGAAACATTTTCTACAACGTAAATCGATTATCTTGTTGTATAACATACTGAAGTCAAATAAGCCAGAGTATATTAGAGAGTTATTCTTGTTTACAACATCCCAACGGAATAGAAATTTAGTGATGCCACAATTTCATAGGCTGGTCATGGAGAATTCGTACCTTGTTCAGATCATCCGGCTATGGAATAGTTTACCTGTTGCTATCCAAACAGCAGGCACTGTCAGTGTATTTAAAACGCTAGTTAAAACCCACTTAAAATAACATTTTTATTTAATTTAACATGTAAGGTTTAAATAATAAATCTTCGCTTTTGAGTTGCACGATTAGGTATATAACGTAAAGCTTACTAAATTGATTTAGATTGTTTCTTTTTATATTTTAGTTTTTTTTTTTCAATTACCTCTAGAGCCAATATATAATATTGTACTTAAAAAAGATTATAAATCTTGTATGTACTGTCACCAGGAATAAATGAATTTGAATTTGAATTTGAATACTTCTTCCATTGGAATCTAGCCGTCTATAACATAAAATATTCCTTAAACTCGATTTTTAAGGAAATAAAATTAAGCAATTTTTGTGTGCCCAATTCTAAAAGTAGGTATGAGTGACAGAGAAAAGATTACAGATATTGTATCGCCATCTACTTCTACTCTACATATTCCACTAAACTATGGTGGATTTCGTTTCACCTTCATCAGCACATGTTCCGTATTGTATGACGGGCAATGTCTCATGAAAAGAAGCAGCCATAACTATCACACTTTCCATGAGATGGGTTTTGTTTCTAAGATCTTTAAGAGTACAATCAACCACCTCGATTGATTTTAATTTTAATGTAGCACTGTTTTTGGGTATATTGTACGCAGGATTATCATTTATTCCCATACACAGTGGTAATTTAAACAAAAAATTGGCCGTTTAACCACATTCATCAAAGTAGCTGCAATCCCCCAAAAACAGCAAGTGCTATATGCCCTTTAGATCGAAGCTTTGCTAACAAAACGTTAGTAAGTAAAGTTTTCCCAGTCCATCTGGGGGCAAACAAAACAAAATTTTAGCTAACTGGGGTTGAACGCTATTAATGACTTGGTCCCCATTCCACAAAACTGTAAGTGTACAAATCTAACAACACTTGTATTAATATTCTTTTTCTGTTAGAACTTGTAGATTCTGTTCCAGAAAACTTAGTCATCTTCTTGATTTTAAATTTCCCTAGATTAAATGTACAAGTCTAAAATATTTTCCGTACAAATCGGTATGTACTTTAAACTTGTTGCATGTAGCAACGCTAAAATCCTTCCATATACGTTTGTACAATCAAAATATGGATTATTAGAATCGAAAAAATATATATATTAAGTTTTGGAAGTATTGTAGACTTTGTATGATTCAAAATTCTAAAATCTAAGCAATCCAAGGAAGCAAAGATTCTATAGAACAAAAATATTGCAGGCACATTGTGTAGTTTAGCCTCAGTGAACAATAATGTGGAATCTCCGAGATTCCACTTCAGTTGACAAATTATTAAAACTTCGCATTGTACAACGGCCTTCAGTAATCATGAGCATCACAGCCTGGACCTGATGTAGAGAAGCTCTCAATTTTTTCTTAGAAATTTACTGGAAATATTTTCTTTAGAATTTGTATCTTCGTTATTTTTATGAAACTTCTTATGTGTCACATTAAGCTATTTTGAGGTATTTGTATCAATTCAACCGCCGTTTTGCTCTTTATCCATAGAAAAAGACTCCTTTGTGAAACAATATTTTTGTTGATACTTATAAAGCAGGAAACGAAAGGTCCTATGGGTTATTTCAATACTTATAGTTGAGAAGAATGATGAGTATTTTGACTCTCCTATAAAATTATACATTTGCCACAGGGAGGTTTCATAAAAACAGCCACGGTATGCATTTGGATGACAATGGGTGCTTGGGGGACGGCTAGTAATTTTTATGAGCGCGTAGACGGTACCCAGATAACACAGAACGTGTTCTGATTCGACCCCAGATAACACAGAACATGTTCTGATCATCTTCTCAATATGCTCCACAGGATATGAGAACATGATCTCAGACTACCACTGACTGGACTGACTACGTTCATTGAAATAGACTACAGAAAGTAGGTTCACTTCTATATTGCTGACTCGTTCGGTCTAAACACCAAGTACCAACTGAGAGAGAACTGAAAACAACAAATAAATAAGTGGATTCGTAGAAATAAATGTTTTTAAATTAATTATTTAGGGTTATTACAGATAAAAGCTGTTTTACTAACGACAATATATTCATTAGATACGTAGGAGAAATTCCAAAGGATTTATTAAAGCCATTTTTGGAGCTGCGTGCTCACTTTTCCAACTTCCCGCCAATGATTTTTTCAATGTTGGCACCGACGTAAGAACTCTTTTTGACGCAAAAAATTGTGCCCACGTGAAATAGAAAGTTAAGCAGTCCATATATTATATATGTCAGTGCAGACTACACGAATTGATATCAAAATACATTTTTTTTTATATGGTTTCTATAAGACTCATATCCGCCCTGCCGAGCGATATCTTCGGACGTCGGTTAAAAATGATCGTGTGATAATTGGTGTGTATCCGAAAGAATTTATTCAGAACTTATTCTACAGTACTATATACAAAATTGATATAAATGAGCATCTACAGAAACATATTCAAAACAATATTAAATAAATATGGATGAAACCCGTATTCGGGACGTTTTCAAATGAATATAAAATTGAAAAAAGCATAAACTAACTACCAAAATTACTCACTAGAAACCACCACAAACTAGACATTAGAACTGACGGAGAACACTAACCGAGATTCCAATTCAAAACGAAAATTAGATATAAAATAATGTAATGAAAACGTATATTTTTAATGTCCGACGGTACGACGGTACACAAACCCGAACAATGCTGTAGGCAGGAACGACAACTCGATTTTCCGAAATATATTATATTCTATCCAGTGGAATACTTTAACTGAAATTGAATGAAGTTTACCGATTTGGCGCCGATAATCTGTGTCCAAAAAGTATCTTTTTAGAACATGTTCCATTTTGTTATCTGGGTAGTTAACCCATTAACGCCCAGCTTTTCGTTTCGAGGTTGACGTGCATAATTTTTATAAGTCTTAATCTTCTAGGAGTAAAAAGCAAATATTTAATGAAAAAATTTAAAATTATTACGTTTTGGCTGAGATCTGGCCTGTTGCATATATGCAACGTCGGGCGTTAATCATATAAAAAAAATTAATTTGGTTTTCTTCTGTCTGAAAAGTGTTTGATATATGTATTATGTTGGTTAAAACATTAAACAATCAATTTATTGAAACAAAACTTTATTCATAAACTATATATAAGGAAAAAACAAAAGAACAAATAATACATGTAAATAAAAGTTACTTTGTGTGGTAAGGGATAAAGCACTCAATACAGAGCCCCACATTGCACTTTAGGCACATAGTGCGACAAATGGACTTGCACTGATTACCTGCACATCTTCTTCGTTTTCCGTCGTCAATATACTTCACCAGATGTCCTATTCCATCAGATTTTACATTCTCGGTTGCCAAAGTTCCCATTTTTACGGGCCTTCTTCCCATGCATGCTTATAGCGAACCAAGTATGTTTGGATGAAACAACGCCTGAAATCCATTTGATTCACTTTATTTCCTGAATTTCGTGCTAGAACCCATGCATTAGTGATCGCAGCATCTAGTAACCAGGTAAATATTGAAAACCACCATTTCCTACTGCGTATTCCAATACGATAATATCCAATATTTTGGTCCATTCGATCTGTTCCTCCCATATGCTTATTGTATTCGCCAATGAGATTAGGACGAGCAACTTCAATTCGTTTTTTTTGTTCTCTCGAATATCTTCCTACATTTGCGATTGGATGGATGCCAAATGATGTTGAGGCAACTGTGACTACAGAGTTATCCACCCATTTGCATATTACAATGCCCTCGTCTTTGCTTGTCCTGAAACGATAAGTCGCCCTCGGTTCCTTTTTTAACTCTTTCGAATGTGGAAGCTTACTATCTTTTGGAACACGGTTTTCTCTCATGGTCCCAGTTGCCCCATAATTACGAGACTTTAAATCTGTTAACAGCTTCATTCCTGTGAATAAATTATCCATATATAATTGATACGGCAGCATTTTTACACTTTCTTCAAGGTTATCTAACATTTTTACGAGCGGAGCAGAAGCTTTTCCGTAATCTATTCCATATTGGTCGTTCGAATTGGGATCCTTACCTTGATATATGTCAAAGTCGAGTAAGAAAGAACTGCTCGTGTTCAGACACCAAGCTTTGAACCCAAAACGAATGGGCTTGCCTCGTATGAACTGCTTACAGCCGTGACGTCCGTAGTATGCAATCATGCTTTCATCGTAATTCATGTGCTCCTCGGGATGGAAATTATTCTTGAATGATCGTTTGATAAGGTTTATAAATAGCCGCAATTTCCACATTTTATCTGACAAATTAGGTCTATTATTGTCGGCGCAGTGAAGGAATCTACATATATCTAAAAATCTGTTACGGCGCATAGCTTGGCATACTAATTCGCTGTGAACATCTGGTGCATCTTCCCAGTAACAGCGCTTTGAAGGTACTGTGTTATATCCAGATAAAATAAAAATTGCAATTACAACCCTAATTTCTTCTTGGCTGACGTTCAAATTAGGTTCATTCTTGAAACAGGCATAGTTGTTTGTTTCCTTTACCAAAAATTCCATAACGTCGCTATCTAAGAATCTCTTCACAATCTCTACAATTGATAGACCGCTTATGTCATCATATGAAAAGTCAGGGAATATTTTTGATGTAGTTACCAAATCCTGGTTTTTCCACTGCGCCAAAGCAGTTTTATTTTTTTATTTGGTACACTATTTATTTCCTCTTCACAAACGTCTTCATCATCAACATTTGAGGCACACAAAATGACCTCAGAGTTTGTACAAAGTTGTCGTCTGGGAAGATTGTCAACCGTGCGTCATCTTCAGCTCCATAATCTTCATCTGTTATCACTCCTGCATCGGGCGGATCAATAAAAATATTCCTCAATTCAATTGTATCATCCTCAGTTATCCATTCTATAGCTTCGTGAAGTGTTATTCCTCTAAAATTACAATAAAAGATAAAAAACCGGTTTACATTGCTGCCGCCCAGTGTAACATATATGCAACATTCAACTTCAAGCGCATGAAAGGTATACTTTTACGATTGTTTTTATAGTAATGGTCATAACTATAGTTTTATCAACTTATCATTTATTCGAAAACACAATTCACTTACGAAAATCGGGCTGACATGTTGACTACGCTCGGACTAAACACAAAGTGAATGCAAAAAATCATCGCTCCAAAATATGTGTACACAAAAACAAAAATTTTACAGTTATTCTACAATCCTCCGAAACTCGAATGTGCATGAGAAAGGAAGAATTTAATTCGTAGAAGAGTGAATGGTGACGCAATCTGAATAGGACATTTTTGTTACATATATGCAACGCTGGGCGTTAATGGGTTAAGCAATAAGCATTAATTTCTTCTTAGTAATTTACAGAAAATGTTTCGGCAGAATTTGTATTCATTTAGTGGCCGAATGGAGTTATTTTCTGATAAACCGTTGTCGGTCGCCAAAAATGCATACAAATTCTAATGAAAAAATATCCAGTAAATTTCTCAGAAAAAAACTGAGGGCTTCTCTAAGAAGATTTGTTGGGTGTGAAACACTGTGGAGTTTCAGATAATCAATTCTATTTTAGAAAATTGAGTTCTATAGACATGCTAGACCATAATCCTGCAACATCTTTGTATTATAGAGTCTTTGATAGAAGCATATAGCTTCAGAAAACCGAGAACTTTATGCATCGAGTAAATTTTCGTTAAATAAGTATAATTGCTGCACTACGATTTTAGGGAAACAAAATTTTTTAATAAATGTTATAAACGTATATTGAGTTACCAATACCTCGTTCACCTTTTCTAATTAACAAATCAATCGAACAATACGATTGACGATTAAAAAGTAAGGAGTAAATAACGATTAATACCCGTTGATTGAACTTCATTATTATTATCGACTAATGATTAAATTAATTACGATTACTTACTTCAGATTAATTTTTCAATTACAATTTTCAATTGTTAATTTAATTAAAAAATGTAATCGAATAAAGCCCAACACTGCTACAGTACATATAATTTTGAAAACAATACGGAAATTTCTTAGATTTTTGAGTTGTAAAATATTATTTACTACGTAGAGTTAATTATTAGTTACCTTGTTTTGTATTCTAATTTAAATATTAAAACTAATTAATTCTAAATATACATATGTGTGGAAATGAATGCATTTCAATCGCAAAAAAAAAAAAATTTTGTAGCATCAACATTTTACGTTTTGACTGACCTGTACGAAGATTGACTGGTGTGAAAACATAGATAGAAAATTCTCGGAGTTTGTACAAGCAGTGATGGATGTTCAAGTTAAATTGTAGATTTTGGTACAGTAAGTCTTACAAGTCAAGATTTCCCACTTCTAGACTTACCGTAGAATTACAATGAATTCTGCAAGTATTGCTCTGCGGTACACACATTTTCTGACTAGTTGAAAGACACGTAGTACAAATACTTGTAGATTGTGGAATGCGACCATGATCATGAACATTTCTTTGATCTGAATTAAGTGAAAGTTGATTCATTTTAGCTGCGGATATAGGTTTTATTAAAGGTTGGATCTATGCTATCTGATTCAATCATTTCAGTCATGCTCTCTTTATGCACATCCCATAAACCCAATGGAACAGATACATGGCAAGAGATCAGCAATACCCAAAATAATGATCTCATTGAAGCAGCAGATCTAAAAATGACAGAACGATAAATGATATGATGCACAAATAAGAAACACTTTACGAAACCATAAGTACCAAACTTAAAATAAAGACAAACGATTTAATAGCGCACCAAAATCATGATAAACACGCGTATGTACGTAATTGACCGTGATCACATCTCATGACTGAGTTGATGTACGACGGCCGACAGAATTTAACGACGCATTCGGGCATATTTATCTATGAACTAAAACAAGTAAAAAACTAGAATTGGCCTAGGACTAATTCTTATGATACCCTAGATGAGTGCCTGTATAAAATTTCGTGAGGTTACCGATCTATGCAAGTTGAATTTTTCAAATGGTTTTTCGCATATACTTCTAGAACGGTTTGTCGCACAGAAAAAATGACTATTAACAATTTTATAGGATCTCGTATTCTGTAGAAGTGTTTAGTACAAATACAAATGTCTTAGACTGATTGTTTTCAAAGTATACGTAAAAAACCTAAATTTTTATATGGCAACACCAAGAAGGAGTTCCCCGATTTAGTCCATTTTTGAAATTTTTTTTGCTAGTATAATGAAAACACCACGTACCAAATTTCAGCTCTCTACGTCAACGCGTACTCAGGCAGTGTCGAAATATATAGTGGAAAACGAAATTTTTGAATGGCAACCCCACGAAAGAGTTGCCCGATTTGTCTCATTTTCGAACTTAACTTTAATTTTTTTTTAAGTCTGTGTAC
This sequence comes from Dioctria rufipes, assembly GCA_963924295.1. Taxonomy (NCBI): domain Eukaryota; kingdom Metazoa; phylum Arthropoda; class Insecta; order Diptera; family Asilidae; genus Dioctria; species Dioctria rufipes. Next base: position 194,001,612 of record OZ002741.1, read on the forward strand.
AAAATTTCAGCTCTCTAAGTATACTCGTTCTCTAGTTATCGTGCACACAGACGGACAGACGGACGGACGAACGCACGGACAGACAGATAGACAGACGGACGGACATGCAAAAATCAAAATAACTTTGAATATTACGCGTAGGTGTCCAATCCATTTTGCTCTACAATCATTATTTCGAGGTGTTACAAACAGAATGACAAACTTAGTATACCCTTTAGATTTCATCTAGGGTACAAAAAAAAAGGCATGTATATGAGAGTAATGCTTCTCGAATATAAGCGTACCTATCCAGTAAGACGATCTTAAAGTCGATTCAAATACGAATTTGATGAACTGATTTGTGAATCAGAACTTTGCAACAAATGACTGGATACGTATTCGATTCAGATTCGATTCCACACCAATTGACAGATCTTCCCTCGGTAATATGTGCGTTTCGATAAGGGAGACCGCACCGACTGATTGATATTTAATCGTTGCTGAGTGACTATCGTTGCATGTGAGCATATTGCATCGTCTTTTGTCAGATTAGTAATTGAGTCAAAGACTTTGAGTTTGAGTGGTTTTGCGATTTTCGTTAAAATTTTACAGTGTTGTTAAGGACTAGGTAACAGATTTCTAAATGGCAATAAGAAAGATAAACCCTGTATTAATTTATGGATGGTTGAGGAGAAGAAGAAGAAGAAGGACTTCAAGAAAAAGGATGTGGAAGAATTCTTCCATCCTTTCCGAGTATAAGCATAAACACTTACATATGAATGTATTTCAAATCTAATAAAATAAACGGAACTTTACTTAAAATTTGAAAATTTCATCAAAGCACAATCACCGACTGTAGTCGGTGACTAAAAAGTCAGCTACCTTTGCTCGTTACACGTAACAGCATTCGGTACCGCAAACTGCTCTATTTTATGTCAGTCAGCAACTAAAAAATCAGAAGGGAGTTGACGACTGGCAACTAACTGAATCGAACTGACTGTTGTTCTCAGTCTGCATCAGCAACCTTAATATCAATCAGTTGATTGTTGTTGATCACAGCCGCCGTAAGTAAAGGTTTTTTTTTTGTTAAATTGTAAGAAAATTGTCCTGACTAAAGTACACATTTCTATAAACATTTTAAAAAGGGATTAACATATAATATTTACCGGATGTGATCTTATTGCTTGTCTGAAGTGAACATCCTGAAAATTGAAAGTGGAAATAATTCGTATTATTTGGAATTTCCACGAAGCCTCCAGCAATTTAGGAATCTTACAGCTTTGATGAAATTTTCAACTTTTAAGTAAAGCTCGGTTTATTTTAAAAACATTCATATCTAAGTAATTATGTTTATATTCGGAAAGGATGGATGGATTTTTCCACATCCTTTTACCTGAAATACTTCTTCTTCCCCTTCTCCTCAACCACTAGTAAATTACTACTTTCTTATTGTAATTTTTAAATCAGTTGCCTAGTATTTAACCACACTGTAAAATTTTAACGAAAATCGAAATATCACTCAAACTCATCGTTTTTGATTGGATTACTAAGCTGGAAGAAGACGACCATTTTGCGCACATGCTGCGATAGTCAATCAGCAACCATTAAGAACCAATCAGTCGGGGATAAGTCAACAGACCAGTCGCTGACCGGACAATCAATTGACTCTGCAGTGTCCCCTAAGTTTCCTAAATTGCTGCCGGCTAGGAGGAAATTCACAAATGATACGAATTTTTTCCAATTTCAATTTTCACTATGTTCTTCTCAGAAAAGCAATAAGATTTCACCCCGTAAATATTATGCGATTAATATTATACGTATATTCGTTTTTTTAAATGTTTATACAAATATGTACTTTAGTCGGACAAACTTTATTAACATTTAACAAAATAAAAAACGTTGCTTTCGGCGGCTGCGATCAACAATAATCAATTGATTGATATTAAGGTTGCTGATGCAGACTGAGTACCACAGGTGGTTCGATTCAGTCAGTTGCCAGTCGTCAACTCCCTTCTGATTTTTTAGTTGCTGACTAACGTATAATAGGGCAGTTTGCGGTACCGAACGCTGTTGAGTGTAACGAGCAAAATCGACTGACTTTTTAGTCACCGATTACAGTCGGTGATTGTGCACCAGAAATTTGTGTAAGCGAATAGTCAGAGGGATTCAACCTCAATCTATACCAATTCTATACCATTACATTAACATATTTAAAAATCGAGTCCATACCGATTTCAAATATGTTCCGGGTCGCTGAAAAAGCAGACATTGTCCATACAAAATAATTCATTTTGACAGGAAAAAGAATCGATCCGTCGATAGCTAAGAAATTATTCCGTACCTCAGAAGAATTTATTCCTGTCTTACTTGGTAGTAACGGACAGACAGAGAGACGTTACGTTTTATAATATGTAAGAACACGTGCCTTGAATTTATTACCTTACTGGTAAATACTTGATTGTATAAGTTAATTTGGTACAATTAGAATTGTCTCTAAAAATAAACAACGGAAGAGTTATTTTTTGCAAGGCTTGTAATCTCGCTTGGGTTATGCTAGCAGCGAGCTCTATGTTTTGTTAACGCATGATTTTTATACAAAATTTCCTATATTTTGTATTTTGTTATATCTGTAGATATAAGAATGCAACTGATATCCTGATCTTTATTATTACTGTAAAATGGAGAAATACATAATTCTTAGGTATGTATATACGCGAGGTAAATGCTGCAGTTATCAGTCTTATCATAAGGGTTAAAAGAAATTCGCACCATCATTTGGAATATTTTTAATATTGAAGTACAAAAAAGGTACTCCGTTGAATATTGTCAAAATTTATGCCGTTTTAGTCATGTTTTCTGAAAATATATTCTTCCTGCAACAAATAAATTTCCTAAAATATTTAACAAAAATCACACGTAAACACATTTATCGATACTTTCTGATCCAGAAAACTCAAACAGAAAGGGACCGGATGTTATATTACGCGAATCTCCCTCTATAAGGTGAAAACTTTATGCACAGTCACATTCGAGTGAACCATTAAACCACCTGAACGATACCATCTGGCAGTACGTTATGAGTCCCTTTTTTCAACAAAATTCATGGATCAGAAGTTCATATTTCTCCGAAAGGCATTTAATTATGTCGTCCTGCCAAAGAACTTTAGTCTCAATCTGTTCAAACAAGAATCTGCCACAGGGGGAGATGCAGTTTCCCTAGACTTTATTTTGTGGTAAAATGTAACCGTTAAACATGCCACTGCCCCCAACAGTGAAGGGTTGTCAGATATAATACATTGATTTTAGGGTATGTCCTGAATATGAAATTAGATGATTTCATATACGAGGGCAGACAGAAGGTGTGAAGGATGAAAAATATGATGGAGCGAAATTTGATCGATGTACCTTATCATCCAGTTGCGATGGCAACTGGCAGCCATAAGACCAGATAAAAGAAATTTTCTTTAATCAGTTCTCTGAACTTTTTTAAAATAGACTGGCATCGCCCCGTCAGATCAAAATACATGAAAGTTTTAAAAACGAAAATGAAATGAAGTGTGATATTATGCTCTAGATGAAATCTAAAGGATATAGTAAGTTTGTCATCCCATTTGTAATGCACAGAAATAATGATCATAGAGCAAAATGGATTGGACACCCATGCATAATATTAAAATTTATTTTGATTTTTGCATGTCCATCTGCCCGTCCGTCCGTCCATCCTTGCGGACGATAATTCGAGAGCGCTATTACTTAGACAGCTGAAATTTTGTGCATGGATTTCAGAAAAAAAAAGTAAAATGAAGTACGAAAATGAGACAAATCAGTCAACTATTTGGGGGGTTGCCATACAAAAATTTCGTTTTCTACTATATATTTGGACACTGCCTGAGAACGCGTTGACCTAGAGAGGTGAAATTTGGTACATGGCGTTTTCATAGAAATAGCAAATAAATTTTCAAAAATTGACTAAATCGGGGAACCCCTTCTTAGTGCTGTCATATAAAAATTTAGGATTTTTATGTATACTGTGAAAACTATCAGTCCTAGACGGTTTTAATGTGGCGAAAAGTACTTCGGAAAATGAAAGCATATGAAATTGATTTCAACCATTTTTACTGTCCGATGAACCGTTTTAGAAATATATGCGAAAAACCACGTCAAAAATCACACTTGCACAAGAAGTGTTCATACAAAATGTGGACATTCATATAGGGTATTATAAGTATTGCTCTTAGACCAATTCTAGGTTCTTTACTTATTATATTATGATTTCAAGAGGAATAAGATTTCAAGCTTTTCAATTATACGTTATTCGTTTGTCATTTTATTTTGTTCGGATAATTTATGTGCGAAATCTGCAGTTCAGTAACGAAACTTTTTTATATACAGGGTGTTTCCCCTTAGGAGGTCCATAGAGCGGGAGGTGATAGTACTCACCTAGACGAACCAAAAATTGTATGGCAGGTGGGGGGGCAATATCAACCGTTTAGGAGTTACAGGGTGATTCATAAAAAAAGCTAGGTTTTTACAAAACACCCTGTATCTTAAAAACTACAGGGCGTATGGTCATAGTTAAGGGCTCACTGTATGCAGAACTTCATGGCCTTTCCAACGACAGCTCAACCAGCCCCGTGCCCCTCTCCCCTCAGATGTTATGAAGGTCTAAACTAAAAATTTCGGATTTTCTTTCCTTTTTTTTTAATTTGACCTCTATTATTTTTGCAAAAAGGTCATTAACATAACTTTTTTTTATAAAAACTGTAAACTGTGGAGCCTCCTCTTTAATTTGACCTCTTACACCTTATGTGTTAACTGTAGCCGTTAAACAGTTATTAACTCATAACCTATTCCGGTCACACCGAAATTAGACGATATTTTTTAAAATGACGTACTAAGGGAACAAATTATCGTTGAGGATAGGTTTGAAAATAGGTTTGAGAATAAGTTTAGAGCTAATAACTCTTTAACGGATACAGATAGCACATAGGATATAATAGGTCAAATTAAAGAGGAGGCTCCACAGTTTACAGTTTTAATAAAAAAAAGTTATGTTAACGATCTTTTTGCAAAAATAATAGAGGTCAAAGTAAAAAAAAAGGAAAGAAAATCCGAAATTTTTAGTTTAGACCTTCATACCATCTGATGGGAGAGGGGCACGATGCTGGTTGAGCTGTCGTTGGAAACGCCATGAAGTTCTGCATACAGTGAGCCCTTAACTGTGACCATACGCCCTGTAGTTTTTAAGATACAGGGTGTTTTGTAAAAACCTAGCTTTTTTTATGAATCACCCTGTAACTCCTAAACGGTTGATATTGCCCCCCCACCTGCCATACAATTTTTGGTTCATCTAGGTGAGTACTATCACCTCCCGCTCTGTGGACCTCCTAAGGGGAAACACCCTGTATATGTATATTCCATGTATTGAAAAGAAGTTGAGTCCCACGACGGGGACATCCTCGAACGTAGGCCAATACAAGTGCCATTGTTCACCCTCAATACCCGTTAATAAGTTCATAGGTCCCAACTGGACACTTTCACAAGCCGTGAGGTTGGCTCGGAACCTTCTCTACCTGCTTCATGCAATTCATCCAGGAGGTGTGAGCCAAGGAATCTACAGAGTTTTCGAGATAGAGCCGGTCAGTGACAAAGGAAGTGAGTGACTGTTACGGATTCTTCTCCTCATCCTCTACATATAGGGTTATAAACCAGTTAGGATAGACACCAGAAATCTCATGGCAAGTATTTTCAGTCCTAGCAGCTTTTTTGTGAGACTTAAGTTAGGTTTACCCCACAATTCCGTTGATGCACCGCCCGAATGCGTTCCCAATCGTGGAGGGGGTACCTCCGAGGCCGCTTCAAGACGTGCATGGTCGTCCGCTCTTTCGTTTCCACCAATATCCCTGTGACCAGGCAGCCAAAAAATGTGTACTCTGTTACACTGAGAGATAGAATTCAAGATGGTCTTATACCACAGTACAAGACTGGAGGTTGTAAAGGGGTGTGCTGCCCATTCCTCCTTAGATGGAAGTTTCGTTTTAAATTTGCATATTAAAATAGTTTCAAATGAGGTGGTCACTCTCCGTCTCAGTGTCAGGTGCGATGGACGGCATACTCCATGGCTTTCTACCATACCACAGATGAGTAGGTTAACATGCGTCGGAATATACTAGTATATATCCATAGGATAATCAGCTGTTTAAGTACTCAGTTTTGCCCTATAATTCTGCGGCACATTCCGAAAGCTCTAAGAGCTTTGTTCACTGTGTCCTCAAGATGTGATTCCTAGCTCAGCTTTTTATCTAGTTTAGTGACTAGATATTGCACCTTGTCCTTGAGCTCTAACCGTGTAGAGTCGATGGAGGGCAGCTTCAAACTTGGAATGTTCGTTTTTCTGGTGAAAAAGCATAAATCAATATTCGAAGGATTGTTGCACAGTCCGAAATCCGTAGCCCAGCCTAGTGGGATTGCATTATGCACCAGTCCACAGAGCAACGATTCGTAACTTCCGGTGACTAAAATCACCACGTCATCTACGTAACATACCGTTGTGTACCCAAGAGATCATCCATAATGAGCACCTACAGTAAAGGTGATAGGACACCACCTTGTGGAGTGCCCCTATAGACTTTTTTCAGTCCACTTACCCCTCCTAGACTGGCGAAGACAGTACTAAGGACTGATGCACGCCATGCTTTGTCAGCGTTTCAGTAAACTTATGTAGAAGAGCATTGTTAAAGGCTACTTCTACATCGATTAAGATGGCCAGCAGAGATTGTTTAAAGTGGAAGCCCTTTTTGGACAAGCGGACAGGCGGACAGATTGACATGCAAAACTCAAAATAACTTTGAATATTATGCGTGGGTATCCAATCCATTTTTCTCTACCAGCATTATTTCTATGAGTTAGAATTGAAATGGCAAACTTAATATATCCTATAGATCTCATCATGAATATTGAAATAGGAGTCAGCACACAATTTAGATATTTGGTAAGTATGTACTAAGGAAGGTGCCTTATGATGCTGTAGTCTTCTTTATATGAATGATCCTTTAAAGATATCGATTTATTTTCAGATGTTCAAAAATAAATTCATCGTATGGCTACTTCCCATAAGCCGAGCACCAACCTAGAATTCTGAAAAGATCTGTCGGCGAATAGCTCGACGAAAGAAAAGAGAGTATGGGGAAAGCTCAGTTCCCCCTCAACTCTTGCCGTTGAAGCAACTCGCGTCTTCTCTGACAACCTTCGATATACGCAGAGGAAACGGATGTTATGTTATGGCCACCCTAGTTTAAGAAATTTTCTGAAATGATTAGATAGGTTTAAGGCAAAGATGGATAGACTAATTAAACATATACTAGTAGCATATTAGGATTAGGAAAATTTATAATGAATATAGCGATAAGATGTTCAAAATTTCAAGATTTCTGGAAAGCTAGTATGGCGGAGCATGCAATAGAATGCAAACGAGGGGATATATATAATGATAAGAACCCTTCGGTGGAAGGACCTAAGAAAAAAGAAAACGAACTAATTATTACTCATTACTTGCCTAGTCTGGGGTTTGCCTCACCTTCTAAGGTGGCGCTCAACGTGTTGATTTCATTGAATGTGGATTTTACGTTTAGACTTCACGAATTGGATAATGTAAAATAAATAAAGTCAACTGTCCACAGCCCAAATCTCAATAACATAAGAACTTGGACTCCTGTCAACCAGAATTTTATTTTGAAGAATTCTAACGTTTACCGATTGGGAGCATTTGGGAATTCGAGAGGAAAGTTTCGAAAATACGAGCCGGAAATTCGAAATAGTAGCAGGTTGTTTATATAAACTCCGGCTTTGGTAGGTGAAGAGGACAGTCGAGGAGTCGAAAAAAATTGTTAAGGGAGCCTCGGAGAAGAAAAATTAAAAAGAAGTAAAATAGAGCAGGCACGATTTAAAAGGCGAAAGGAGACTAGTGGCGGAGTATAAACAAAACATCGAAGTCCAGCAAGTGATTTAGTAAAAGAACCGAAAGAATTGTTAGAGGAGGAGAAAAGGCTCAGACAAAGGAATTACAAGCGAGGTTCGTCGGAATTAGTTAAAGATATGTACTGCATTGGTTTTCCTTCATTTGATTGATTATTTTTTTTAGGTATTGAACACGTTTACACTGGGATCATAAAATGTTGTTTTAAAGAAAATTGTTGAATTTATATCAATCAAACGGTGTTGAGCCGCAATACCGTCCCAGTTCTGCAATAAATTCATCGAATCCTTTTTGCAAAACTACATAAAATTATGGTAATAAAAGCTCCATAGCGATGCATTTAAAGCCAATACGAACACATTCTCATGATGTATTACACTTCTCTCCGCTATTTAAAAATCCATGTTAAGTGATAGCTATTTTTATAACTTTTCCTTTACTATATTTTTTAGTGTTATTAAAAGCTGTAATTAAAGCATTTACAAGTTATGATTTTGAATTACGAAAATTTTCCTCAGATTTAAACATTTTTAACAGCGTGTCATAAGTTGTAATATTTTCATACAATTATAACCGCACCGCAAAGACAATGACTTGAAGTACCATGCAGTATGGCGCCTATAAAAGCCTTGTCTCATTTCGGTTTTAATTAAAGCAGTCATTAATGCTACATATAAAGCTACAGAATTAAGTTTGGTCGCTGCAAGCTCGACGGTGATTTGTAGTCACAGAAGCGCATTAACAACCTTTGAATAGGTAATGAGCCAAAGGAGTCATTGCTCAGCAAATTTACATGAGAAATTGCCGCTTCGAGTCATATCGTGTTTTTGTTTGTTTTCGTTTTATTTTTCAACTGCTTTTTACGTTTTTTGTTTTGAATTTTATATTCCCTTTCAGGGCCAAATTTTTTATTCAGAACTGGTCCTCGACAACATAATTCACACAACGTCAAAAGTTATGCGCTTTTATTGGGTGTGGGCCAAAAGTGTAAATGAAAGCTTCTAGCATGGAGTGTTGGTTTTTATAAGGACGTGAGTTTTATTTCATACCTGGTAGCAGACAATCAAATCTAGGACAATATTTTCTATTTCCATCGCAAATTTAAATGTGTTCGTATTACAATTTAGGGATTACCTTTAATCTGTAAAAACTTTAGACATAATGATCAGTCAGACGCTAATGATGCTCGTAATTTCGCTATCACTTATTCAAATTATAATTTACCTTCAAATAGGCATTGTATATAATATATTCATACGAATATGAACTCAATACCCTGAATGCATACATTTCTGTTTGAATATATTTTTATATCGGTGAAATTTTCAAATCTATTTATCTGGATAGCGATGGTGTCATGCCTCTATTCAGGGTTAAGGGTTGATCAGATATTATGCCACCACAGGGTATCAAACGATGCCGAATACCACTTATATACACACATATAGGTACAATGGAGTTTAGTGAACTCCAGCTGCAGCTTCCAATAGTAGCTGTAGATGGATTGAAGTGAAATTTCATAAACAGAAGCACTTGAATTGTCTCCGCTGATTTCGATATCACTCCGCAAATATTTGCATATTAAGTGGATAAGTTTGAAACTGAGAACTAATGGAAACCGGCGGACGTGCGCTGCAGTTGATTACTTCCAATTGTTTACTCACATGAATGAGTGGAAAGTTTATGGCGATGATGTTGACTTGAAGGGGTCTAGAAATGCAAACTTAAATGAACTGATTTTCTTCTGCTGAATTTTGTTCAGTATAGGTTGGATAATGAATTTCCAATGGATTATGACATGAAATTAATTTGAATGGAATTCTGCTGATTATAATATTAATATAAGTCGGAATAAACTGTTGAGTGTTGATATCGACCTGATAATTTCAAGAGATCCATTGATAAAATACATCATGAGTTGAAATCATTCACTGGTTGAGTTCTTCATCAATATCTATCTTGAGCACATTTCCGGAAACAGGTAACCTGGGGCTCGATACGATGACATGGAGAGTTTTGAATTTGGGGAGATGCGTGTTACTTTGACATTCAACTCTCCACTAGCTATTCTGTAATGTTGAGAGTTTGCTTGAGAATTATTAAGCTCTCCATTCCACTGGATTAAGCTCTTGGCCTTAATACCTGCGTGACTTCAATGCATGAATTATCTAAAAATAAGTTTCAAGTCTTGGTTTTGACTCATCAACAGGTCCCAAATAGAGAAATTAAGTGACTTGAAAAACAATCAAACAGATCAAATTGATCTCATCTCATCCCCTCCTTGGTGGAATATAGGAGTTTTGCCTCATATAATTCACAACCAGAATTTATTCTGAGTTTATATGAGAGGAGATCAATTTGATCTGTTTCAAGCGTATACAGCAGGCAGAAAACCATGCTGTACCGATGAGTGTAAGGTTTTCTGCTAACACGAAAGACTTCTTCTTCTTTCCTTTTCCACATCGGGCGTACACAGATTCGAATCGTTTCGAATAAATCTGGTTTTTAAATTTTTTTAATAAAAAATGTTTTTTTTTTCTATTTTTCTTAATTTTTTGGTCTACATTTCTTTTCTTTGCTCTATATTTTCATTTGTTTTTCAAGTCACTCAATTTCGCTATTTGGGACCTGTTAATGAGTCAAAATCAAGACTTTAAACTTGTCACCCAAAATCGAATGGGTTGTGTGATTAGAACATTTTTTAGCTTTTGCTATAGACCGGAGAATCCAAATAAACTCATTCTTGAACAAACACAAGTTATTATTAAAGGTAGTTGGTTGCTCAATTAATTGAAAAACGGAGTTGAGGCCCCTATGGGGTCTCTAAAATGTAGGCCATAGCAAGGCCCATTGTTCATACTCCAGACTTTGGAGCAATTGGTCATAGGTCCAAAGCGGATGTTCTTACGAATTTCAGTATTGGCCCCCAGCCCTTCTTGCGTTCTTCTTGCAGTTCGTCCTGGAGATCTGAGCCAAGCAATTTGCAACGCTTTCCTGAGAAAGCCGGGCAGTGACAAAGAAAGTGAGTCAATGTCTCGGATTCCTCACCGCAACCCGTACAAAAAGGATCAGAACAAACCTCATGCTGCCCAGCGAGATTGATACCAGGGTTCTCAGGTTTGGCTTGTTTAGTCCCAGTAGCTTTTTCGTTTCATTTGGGTAATGTCTGCCTCACAGCTCCTTTGTAGATCTCTCTTCAGGGTCATCTGTCCAAAGGCGGCTGTGTTGGCAGTCGGCCAAATCCAAGGTAATAGAGACAAGGTGTTTTGGTGCTATCCCAATTGTGGAGGAGGATTCCTCCGAGGTTTGCACCAAAGCAAGCAAGTTCGTCCGCCTTTTCATTCCCGATCATGTCGCTGTGATATGGCACCCAAAGAACGAGTACCGTGTTTTCCTGAGAAAGGGCAGTTCAGAGTGGCTTTACATTCGAATACAAGTAAACGTACTTGAATAGACGTAGCATATTATAAAAATTATATAAAAAGTATTTATGAATTGTCGTAATTTGTATGGATAGTTTACCCTCTAGTGATTCAGAAAAAGATCTTACGCGCTAGAAATTTCGGTAAGTGGTAACTTTCTATTAATCTTGGATCAATTATATTGAAGAGACCGTACCTATCTCCTTTCTTGCCAGAGCCCAAGATTTTCCATTGCCATAATTCGAAACTTTTTAGTAGTTTGCTTTCATCTTCTTTTATTTTAAAATAACATTTTTCAACATATCCAGCACTTTTAATAATAAATATGAAATGTCGCTTTTATTATTTACTAAATTCAGCGCTCCAACTGGTAGAATTTAATTCTTAAAGAAAGAATTCACGCAAACTTCACAATATCGCATCTACTTAGTTGTCTTCAATGGAAAATTAGTCAAAATTTGGAAATTCTTTTAAAACTCCCCGGTGGAAGGGGCCAGAAGTGGTGTTATAGCAGATGGAAAGGTCTGTTTAGACCAGACCTCTATATTTTGTAATACAATTTGTATCAAAAATTGATTACTTAAAATGAGTTTTTGTCGTTGCTTTTTGTTCTTTCCAGAGGCTTTGGGAACATGCTTATGAACGTGGTATGAGAAATGGACTACCAATATCTTTCTCACCTGGTTAAACACAATTTTCTAAGTCGGCGTGTGCAGACCTATTGGGTCTGTTACGTCTATTAGAAGTTTTTGAATTAACCCTTGTGTAAGATATCTATTTTTGTATTTCTCTGTCGTTTTTCCTGGTACCGCAAGAATGTTAGAGAATGGATAGTTAGCCGGTTTTCTTTGGAGAAGAAAGTTCGCATCTCCAATCTGCTCAACTCCTGTTTCCCTAAATCCGACAAATTTAGTCTCCAAACTTTCTTTCCTCATCAATCAGAAATGGATTTTCGGTATTCTTGGAACCATCTAGATTATCACGGAATCGGCTGGATTTTCACTTTCAAAGTTGAATTAAATTCTCGTGTCTTTTCTTGTGGTATTAATTCTTTAATCATTTCTTGAACTCATGTCGATCTTCATTTCCCATTGGTTTTGAGGTAAGAATCTTTTATTTATTTTCTAAAAAATACTAATATCGCTCACTATTAGGCAGTTATGTTTCCTACACTGTTATATTATATTTCAGTTTATCCTTCGTCCATTTGGTAAGCATGATGTCTTTGGGCATCTATTCGTCTTGGTGACTAGAAATAAGATAAGTACACCTTCGAGGTTATCGGTCGAATTGTGATGTTTATAAAAAACCCACATTTAAGAGTACTAACTATGATTCACAGCTTTTCTATTCCACTGTTATACTTCAGTTGAATGACATCATAGCTCTCCTGTTCATAGGTATGATTACTTAAAAATGCATCGACTTTGTGAGCTGCAATTTTTTACGGAGATCTTTTAATTACAAGAAAGCAAATGGAAAACTCGTTAGAAGAGTTGTCATACACATTTCACGTACACTGACTTAATTTTTAATTAAATGGTGTCAAATGTGCAGTGTGTCACACAAATGAAGTCCATCAAGGACCCAATTGCAACATTTTGTTTCATTTTCAAATGAACCAAATTTATCTCCATTTAGTGAAATTGCAGTAAAAGTGCCATCTACCGTCATTAAAATGAGCTGAATTTATTGGAAAGTGGAAAGTTTTTCCACTAAGTTTAGCAGTGACAGACATCAGCTGATCATGACAGAAATTTCTTTCCCGCTTTTTTCCTCTTTTTGGTCTCTTTCAATAACAAAAATCGTCTTCTACTAAATGCTTTGCAACTACAGTAAATACTTGCAACTACAGTAAATACTTGATAGCATTTAATTAAATTATTGAACTGTGTCATGATCTATCCTCACATCGAGAGGAACTTTCAATGACATTCCAAATGAAATAATTTTCATCCATAGTGTGTCAACTCTTCATTTCCTTGAAATGACTGAATTTCAAATTAAGTCATTATGGGCACAGTCTGTCCAGGGTATAAGAATCGATGACATTAGCTCGGACCATTTTCACCGTCCGACAAACGGTTCGCAAAATATATGCGAAAAACAAGTTTCGTTAAATTAACGTTTGTCTTCACCACAAAGGATATACTATACCCGCAGCGACAACGTATGCAAACAGTTCAGCGAAACTATTTTTAATTTCAATGAAGGATATAAAAAGTGCGTCAGTTAGGTATGTATAGTGCTGGTGCATGTTTATCTTTTCCATGTTAAGTTTTTTTTCGAGGAATGATGATAATTTCAATGAAACTTTTACATTAAGTAGGTGGGCGGCGAGTTTTTTCATATAGGTTCTGCTTAAATGTCATTTTCATGCAAGAATGTTAGAAATCCATTCTTATTATAGGGGGTTAAATTATATAGCAGAAATAGATAAAAATGCGTAAACTTATGGTCAGGAGACATTTGTTCCCTTTAAATGTCGAAAGGTTTCAAATTATCGTTTCAAGGCAGCCCCATATTTTTATACTTCAAATGACAGAAAACATAGCATAGGTATACTAAGTTTGTCATTCCGTATGTAACGCACAGAAAGAATACTCGTAGAGCAAATTTGGTTGGACACCCAAGCATAATATTAAAAGTTATTTTGAATCTTGCATGTCCGTCAGTTTGTCCGTCTGTCTATCCGTCCTCTCGATAACTCATGAACGTGTTTACTTAACGAGCACATATTTTACACACGGCCTTTTAAAGCAAATCTTGATTTGAATTCGAAAATAGACAAATCGCGTAACTCTTTTGTAGGGTTCACATACAAAATTTTCAATTTTCACTATGTATTTGGTTACAGTTTAAGAACGTGCTGCCAGCGTAGAGAGCTAACATTTTATACACGATGTGTTAGACCTTTATTGTAGTTAAAATTTCTTCAGAATATAAAATCCGATGAAATTAGACCACCTCAAGTTTTTTTCCTGGTTTTTGTCTAAAAAAGGAGGCACAGCCGATTTCGTTATTTTAAAGAGCAATTTAAATTACAAAAATGTCCCCTTCAAAATGCCAAAATTTCAATATTTTCATGACGAAAGCAGACAGAAACACAACAAATGTCTCAAGATTTCAGTCAATAGGTCTTGTTTGGTTCTTTATTTATTGGTTAAAGAAATTGCATCCCGATATGCAACCAGATATGAATAAATATGCAATTATAGCAATACGTTTTGGGGTTATTTGACTTAAAACGATGTTTTAATTTTTTCAGGATAACTCCGATCTTTATATTATAATTCTTTAACTTCGGGCCTTGATTTAGGACCCTCCTTCAGGAGCTCTGTTTCCGATGTAATAGGCCGTGTTTTTTTAAATGTTGGAACATATTTGGCAAAATACACAATAAGGATATTCTTGTTTTTTTATTTTATTTTTTATTCCATCACACAACTTATTGATTATTGGTGGCAAGTTTCAAGTCTTGATTTTGATTTATCAAAAAAAAAACCAGAAGGATGAAAAGAAATGAAAATTGAATGAATACTGAAATAAATCTGCCGATACGAAACGCTTATTTTTCCTACTACTTTTTTTATTTTTTCAGTCCACTGCGGGATTACACAGGTTCCATTCGTTTCGAATTAATACATTTGCTGCCGAGCGACATTTTCAAAACCGGTTCCACAATTCCAACAAATTTTAATTAATTAATTGTATATAAATAAAAAGCCAGATACCTTAAAAGAATATGAAAATACTACGGGTTTGGTTATATGTGGCGTAGTTAAAACAAAAATGCTCTACGAATTAATTCGTAACTGGCGCCTAAAAACAAACTTTAACCTGCGAGATAACTAGTTGTTGTCAACGAATCTGATTTTTTTTAAATATTTTAAATACATTTTTTTTATTTTTTTCTTTCCATTTTTCTATTTTTGATTTGTTTTTTCGAGTCACTCAATTTCGTTATTTGGAATCTGTAGATGAGTCAAAAGCAAGACCTGAAGCTTGCCAGCTAAAATCAAATAAGCTCGGTCATGAAATAACAAATACATTTTTTTGCTTTTGCTGTTGTGTTGGAGAATTCAAAAAAGAGCCTTCTTGATCAAGTATAAAACGTACTCGGTATGATTTATTACCGGATAAACTAAGTACTCGTTCAAGGAGGCTAATCTTATTAATAATATTAAAAACATCTACTGAACATATAAACAAATAAACAAATAATTTAAACACATAAATAAGTAAATGACGTAAACTAGTAATACAAATTTATAAAAATTCATATTAATGTATACTTAGTGAAAACTTTAAAGGCTCACAGATAAATGATTATGATCTAAGGTTTCCTGAAAAAATTAGCCTAAATATTACATCACAGACCCGGTCAACAACACTAGCAGCTGTATACCATAGACTTGTAATAACTGACTGATACCTGTTCCACAGATCAACATTTTCCATTTGATTGATACTCTTAATATTTTCATGTTAGTACTTTAACGTAAATTGCATTTTTCTTTCAAATTCAATTCAATTATTCAAATTCAAATTGTTTTGGTTCACGGCTACTGTGGCCATCCGAGCCTATCCTATGATGTTAGCCTAACAGTTCAAATCTTATTTTAGGAGAATTATGTTACATATAAAATAAATCTAAGCAAAAACGAATTCATTTATTATAATTATTTAAATTTATTTATTTTTTTGAAAAGCTGGAATCCATTTACAATTTAATGTTTCTTAGCTTATTTTAAATCCCTATACCTTAAAATAATTAATATTAGCGAAGTTCCTAAATTATCGCCTAAGTATTAATAATTATTTTTCGTGTAAAGCTAGTTTTACATTTCCTCACGGGTTTACTTTCGATCATTATATAAAACTATTCTACTTTGTCTTGTGTGGTGGCCACGGGTCGTAATCCGTTTGGGGTTTGTCAAGTCGTATGACGTTTCGTCTGTTTGAAGTACCCAGTCGCACCTCTCGAAATGTCTATGTCGTATCTTAATCTGTTCAGACTGTTTAATTATTAGAGTGCCGTACACCCTGTATTGTCCTGAAGATAACGTTTGAGGGTGGGAAGAAGGAGCTTAGCATTTTCTTTGTCATACCTCAGTAGGTCTATTGAAAATTTATCTGTGCCCGCAGCCCGGAGCCACCGCAGAAAATCACCGCACTCCACCATGGGGTGTCTAGCCGTCAGTGCTGTGTTACATTGTCCACAGGTTGGCGCCTCATCCCTCCTGAAAAGGTGAATCTTCAGGGCCAAGAAGAGAAACAGATAAATTAGTGTTGAGGTTTTCCCGCGTACCTTTGGAATTGTTCTTGATGCTGTCGGTTTCCGCTCTGATTATTGCCCACTGACCGATCTGTCTGTCGCCTGCTGCCGCTTTTCTTTTTTGTCACTGCTGCTAGATGGTTTCTGCTGCATGCCACGCTGGAATAGCGTGGTCAATTCTAAAAGTTTCTACTTGTAGCAATCACGCTGTGATGGTGTGACCCCTACTCGACGTGGTAATCACTGATAAATTTCGGTGTTATCACTCCAGCTGTATGCAATATAAATGCTTTGATCACGCTGGGAACACGTGATCGGCCTATCCCCAAATCGGTCTCGTGGCGATTACTCCCAAACCTTTCGAGAATTTTTCCTTGCAGAACGTCTTAGATCCTTTTGCGTTAGTCTGGTTCGAATAAAGCCAGGTAGTACATTCTTTTTATTATTACCTAGATTGACTTGTCATTATGTTATTAACAAATCTCGCTTTTAAAGTTGGTACCCAAGTGTTGCACTTTTTCAAGATTATCCCAGCAATTCCGAAAATTAGCTGAATTCTTTTCGAAAGAATTTTTTTATTACTTACTAAATTTAACATTAGAAAAGAAGACAATAATCGAACTGGCAAAATTTTCCTAGTTATAGCTGCTACTTTAATGCTGTTGTACAATATTAATACCCTGAAGTGATGCAGACATAAATCGCAAAAATAAACAATGCATCATTTTCGAGCCACTAGCCCATTAATCCATTAACAACATAATCACAGTGAATTGGCAGGCCTCTGCAAGTCTAATAATTCATTTTGAAAAAAGTCTGAAATAATTTTCGCTACCTCTTCTTCGTAAAGGTATAAACGACTCAATTAACCTTAAACTGTGTTGATGTTGACATTATGTTTATTTTTATTTTTTTGAAAGTGGGTTTCCAGGAGCCCACGTGGGTATGGAAATTGATGAATTTATCTCTCATGAATTGAGAATCGAGTTGCTTGTCTGAACCGCTTAAAATTTTACAAGTCTAGAAATAGCAATTTCCACAAAACTTGCACATAAAAAAGAAAGAACAACTACATAGATTTAATATATAATCACTTTACTTAATTAATTTAATTATTTACGTTAATGTCCGCTGTGATCCGCATTAGACTTCACTATAAGGTCCGCGCGAATTTCGCCAAGAATGCAAAAAAAATACTGCCTTCGTAATATGAATATAATATTGTTAAACAAGCGAATAGATTGAAATGAGCTGATTTCAAAAGGTTTTATTGCGTCTATATATGCAAACATAACAGTTGGCTAAAAGCTGTGATGCGGATATCAGTGTGGTAAAATAGAAGAACATGAAACCGATTACCCGAAACCCCACCTCCAATTTGGACGAAACTTTCACAGGAATACAAAAATAGCTCACCCGTATTTTTAATTATTTCCTACCATATCCCAACACCGTTTGGAGTTGTCGGAGTTGTCGTTTTTAGTTTTTTTTTTTTATAGAGTATTTAGTTTCATTTGACATTTGAATCGGGAAACTCTATTGATTTTTAAAAATGACGTTCATCGTAAAATCAGAAAATTTCTAAGCCCCAGCTGGGGAGTGGGAAGTGATAGGGCAAAAAAAATACGGGAGTATTTCATAAGAACTGTCAAAGTTTCATATAAATCGGGGTATGGGGGCGTCCTATACATGCACAATTTGACCGTTTGATTTTACTTGGACAGATTAAATTTTTCGCACGTCTTTTCTTTTTTAAATTAGATTTAGGTTCGAAAATGCGACGAATAACGTCACTCTTTCGTAGGGTTGCCATACAAAAATTTCATTTTCACTATATATTTTTGCCTAAGAACACGCCGACGAAGAGATCTGAAATTTTGTACATAGCGTTTTCCTTAAAATGGTAAAACAAATTCAAAAATGTACTCAATCGGGCAACCCCTGTTTGTTGTTGCCATACGAAATTTAAATTTTTTAAGTATACTCTTAAAATGATCAGTCCTAGGCATTTATATGATCCTATGAAACTGGTTATAATCACTTTTACTATGCAACGAACCCTTTTAGAGATAGATGCGAAAAACCACTTTAAAGGCCAAATCGCAATCAGCACAGCAAGCGTCAGATGTGATGCTCGGTTTTGTAAGTATAATGGCGAGCATATGGTACCAGACTTTTACGGAACATCATGGTGCTTGCTGCTCGGTTTGGAAAAATTTAAATTTTGATGTTTGCTGCGACAGCTCTGCCAACAAAATATATGTACAACATACTAAACAATATAGCTCCCACATTTCGTCAGGGTGCATTTTGTTTTAAATGAAAATCGAGTAAATTAAAATTATAGAAAAACAAAAGTCTGTATTAAGGTCCTTTGCTTACGTATACAAATTTCAACTATAAAAGAGGTTAGCTTACAAGTTTCCTATACTGCATTTGATGCTTTCATTTAGTTTTGGAGTTAAGTTGAGCATCATGAATCTTGCTGCGAAAATGCTTGCTGCGCTGATTGCAGTTTTGCCTGTACTACCAAACTTTCATAACAGCGTGATGATACGAAATTTTTAATGGGCTTTCATCTAGCATAATAGATGTTACCAGAACTATTTGTGCGTTGTATAGTAGATGTCTCTAAGAATGACTGGATATTCCTTTTGATCTGCTTTTTAAGCATTTTTAGTTTATATGCTGGAATTTGATTTATACCATTAAATAAAAGTTTCTATTGTAAGAATTTTTAAGAATTTATCAATCGTGACCAACTCGACGGCCCGCCCGACAACAATTTACCGCCTATACTTCCAAAACAAGACTGCCCTGATTCTACCTCTCAATATCTTTCATATCTTGAACTTTACATTAAAATGCTGTCGATGTTGCTAATTATTCTTACCCTATCATAAACTAATCAAGCTACCCTGCAGCTAAACCTGGAGCCGACACATATAACCTGTCATATAATGTGTATTCTTTCTACCCTTAGTGCATTTCTCAAGAATTTCTTGTAGTTTAAACTGTCGGTTTATTGTTCGAGCCGCCGAGAAGGTTTCTTAGACCTTGAATTTAATTACTTCTGTTTTATTACGATCCCGCCAGATGGGATTTGTTTGGGGATGATCGTTACACTATCACATTTTTAGCAAGTAGTGACATCTCTTATACAACACAGAAATTATTCTGGAGACATCTATTTAATCAAAGTCTTAATTAATTTTATAGCTGGTGAATCTCAGAGTGGATCACACTTTTGAGCGAAGTGAAATAGATCAACCACAATAACGTTTTACTTAATTTCGGCTTATTGAGTACCAAGTGTGTATGATTTTTAGGAAATTAAAATTTCCTACACAAGGTTAGCTCTTTCTTAAGGGTGAATAGATTTTTCACTTCAATCCAAAGTCAAGTTGTTGCCCCAATGCAACAGTTCCCTGATCTTGTGCCGCTAAGTCAAGTCAACACACATAATTCTGAATTTGCTTTTAGGTGCGTAGATGCACACGAGGCTTTATATGCTATTAATAGCATTACTTCTTCAGCCACTGGGCCAGACAATATCTCACCACGATTCGTAAAAATAATCTTACCGCATATAGTCCACATTCTCGTCCATATATTTAATGCTTGCCTCACTACTTCTCACTTTCCCTTGATGTGGAAAAAAGCGAATGTCTTGCATATCCCTAAGTCTCATAAATTCTCCGAACTGGCTGCTTATAGATCCATTAGCTTGCTCTGCTTCTTAGGTAAGGTTCTCGAAAAGCTGATGTACGTCGAAATGGCATCTTTTCTAAAACAAAACGATCTCTTATCACGTTGGCAGTCAGGTTTTAGAGCGCATCATAGTTCCGAAACTGCTTTACTTAAGTATTATCTGACATAACTGACTCAATTGACAACGACTACATAGCAATATTGGTTCTTCTGGACTTCAGCAAGGCCCTTGACTCAGTGAATAACAGTAGGCTTTCTTGGGCATCGCAGTCAAACAGTAAAAGTGAATAATACCACTTCGTCACCAATCTTCCTTAACAACGGGATCCCCCAGGGATCAACATTAAGTCCACTTCTATTTTGTTGCTACAACAATGATCTCCCAATGACGTTACAGGATTCAAAAGTCCACATTTACGCTGATGACGTGCAAATATATTTTGACCGACCAATAGGGCTTGTCGAGGATTGCGTCTCTCGATTAAGAGACGATTTGCAAAGAACATCTGACTGGGCGAACCGGAACCACCTAACGATAAATCCGATCAAGTCAAGCTATATAGCATTTTACAGGAGAAATCTAGATCCTAGTGAATTGCCTCCGATAATGATCAACAACACTATTATACCATACTCAAACTCAGTTAAAAGTTTAGGCATAGAAATAAATCAGCGGCTTACATGCTGCAACCACGTCTCCTCTGTTCCAGGAAAACTGTATGGATGCCTTCGTCAGTTAAAAACGTCGGGTAATATATTATCGCGTCATATGCGTATGAAACTCGCTAAATCTTTGGTATTACCTCACTTAATTTTTGGCAGTTTAATTTTTTCCAAACTCGATTCTGGTTGTCAAAGAAAGTTAAATGTCGCTTTCAACGATACTATCAGATTTATTCACGGCGTAGATTTGCTCATATCTCTCCTTATGTTGAGTCCTTTGTGGAATGTTCACTTGAAGCATACTTGTCAGAAAGATGCTTACTATTTCTGTATTCTCTAATCCACGTAAAGGATCCAAGTTACTTACTTGATCGAATACAATTTTTAGGATCGGTCCGGCATCGAAACATTCTTTTGCCAAGCTTCAGAATGTTATCAGGCGAGCGCTCTTACTTTGTGCAGGTGTTTCGCTGCTGGAATTCTCTAGCGCCCAGTATTCAGTGCGCTGCATATCAGCACCCATTTAAAAGGTTGCTGACATCAGCTCACATAACATAAATTCGCAAAGTAATAGTTTAATCATTTCACTGGCAGAATATGCTTTGGATCTTACATATTCAATATTTATGTAGACTTTATAGGTGTACAGTTAGTTAATTAAATTTAAATGTATGTTTATGTATCTCTCTTTAACAAATAAATTTTCCCTACCGATTAAGCACGTACAGTTATAAGATTTGTAATCTTGTGTACTAATTAACCAGTAAAAATAAATAAATAAATAAATGAGTATAGCACACTTCTATAATGGCACTCAAACAATCGCGAGATACAATCAATCCTTGTTGAACACACCTGAAATAAAGTAAAAAAACATTAGAAATGGATATCGAATATATTTTATACTTCCCTTAAAACTCCGCATTCCAAGTTCCTCCAAGTCATCCTGCAGTGTCAGGAACTAAAACTGAAATTAAAAGAAATTACATAAATTAGTATAGATTGATTAAAATAATGAAGTAATAAGTAAACAATTACAATGTTTCAACATATATGCGAAATCTGCCAAGAAACGACAACAATTGCATGTAAAGGCAACTATCGAAAATTATCGCAAAATTCATGTACTACACATATTAAACATTTGCAAAACATGCAAAGATGTTTATATACGCAAATTACATGAATTCGCAACATGTAAAACCACTATATGTGATAAAATTCAACAATTTACACCATTGTTGACATTTCACAAATCAGTTTCCAACATAAATAATTTATCAGAATTTACATATTTCCTGCAAATTATTTATGCTGGAACTGATGCATATTTAAATTTAAACACTTAGAAAATAATAAAACACACTTACCTTGATAATTAATCCATAATTTGCCGAGAAAAACTACACAAACAAACCCGACACTTTCGAACAAAATACCGCGATCGCGGCTGTCAAATTGACTCACGAGAAAGTCAATTAGGTGAAATCGACTGCGCGCAACCTATTGAGCAGGCTTGGAAGGTGCGAATTTCACCAGCTAATTAGATATTTAACAAAAAAGGTGAAATTAATTCCCATAATGAGTGGTAAAGAGAAAGAAGTGGAAACGAGATGCAAGAAAAATGAGAATATTTTGCATTCCACAGTGGAAATTGTCATAATATGGCAGGGAGCCGCCATCTTGATAAATTTCAGAAAAATTAAAATATCTAAATAAATAAATTATGAAAAGTCATGGATAATTTAAAATAAATTAGTTGAAGGAAATTGGCACATTTTGAGGTAATTATACAAGTGAAGCAAATTCGAAAAATATGCTTAATTCGCATTTTTCTTGTGGAACGTATGTCAAAATGGCCGCTTAAAGCCTATAAAAAAGAGGCAATCCCTAAGATCTCTCTCAGTTTTTTCAAAGGGATCTTACATGCAACTTATAGCATCCGATCAAGTGATTTACAATTTTTTCATTTCAGCAATTAAGCATATAATAAAAGGTGCCACGTTTAAGGTACATTATTAACCATGCTGGAAATTGGTGTGCAATTGGTGCTGGCAAAGGTTATAAAGTTTTTGTTGGATTTGGATTTTTTAAAGGCAAGAATTTTGTGAAATACTAATTAGTGCGTAGATTGAATAAGTTTCTTGCATAAAATTAAACACATGCCAAATCTGGCATTTTAAGAATATATGCAACGAAACAAAAATAGTTAAGTAGTTAAGTTAAAATAAGATTAAAGTGAAATAAAAATAAGTGCATAAAGCGTGAAACCTTTAGAAAAAGCTATAAATTGCATTTAGTTGAATATATGCCACGACACGGCATAATAACTAAACATGCAATCGAGCAATTAATGAGCAGGAGTAAAATATAGTGAATTTATGAATTTGAGTGTCTCGATAAGAATTGTTCAATAAATACAGCATTAAACATAAGCACACATATCTATTTTTCATACCGCTACACTATCCACCTAAATGCCGTAATCTAGCTGTGGTTATCAATTGCAGCTACATTACAAAACAATCCTCGATGTACATATTGTGTCTTTCAAGAAACTACTTTGTATTTCAGATCCACGAGACTGTGATAGCTTCCTATATCAAAATCAATAAAATTATCTGTTCCGTGTTCTATACCTCAAAATAAGTTTAATATTTTTTAAAGTTAATTTTGTCACCTACTATTTGATAGTTTCTTACTTACAAAGACCATAAAATGTCTCCTCTTCCTTTACAGGCTTTTTTTTACTTATTTTTCATATTTTATCTGAATTGATATCCGTTTCTTTCGTAATAATGAATATTCCAAATGGATTGAATATATGAGCATAAATCTTTCTTAGTCAAGTCCAATACAAATACCTACACGTCTACCATTTCCTTGAAATATGTCTTTTCTGACTGATTTCACACTTCAATAGGAACTATTTCTACTAGTCAATTGAAATTTATACTATTTAAATATGTGAAATAAAATATGTGAAATTCTTAGTAAAATGCAATTTGAGGGAAATTCTTTGTAAATTCACATTTCAATGTGTAATAATGTGAAAGTATATAGACACCTAATGCTGTAGAATTTACTTCACTCAGATAATATTTCACACACATTATTGTGATTTTAGGAAAAAATGATCACATGATAGGCGATCGAATTTTACAGGAACTCTTCAAAACTACTCGACATTTTATTTGCATCGACTTAGCTGTAAATATGCAAACATTTTGTAGATATTTTGGTGTATACGAGTATGCTTAGAGTTCCATTCTATTCTATATAAGCAAAATGGTGTTCGTAAAACATTTTTAATAACTTACAAACATTTCAAGTGTAGCTATCGTAACCAACTGGTATACATCTTTATACCATAAGAAACGTGCAGTGTATAAACTGTAAACTTTCTTCAAATTATATTTTTCCTTGTTGAACTTAATGAAGTTCATTTCCTGAAAAATAATACAGTGCATGCCTCTTGGCAAGTAGACACAATTAAGAAGATGGCCAGAATAAGTAAAACACTTAGCTAAAAGCATTTTTACGTCCATTCGAAAACAAGAATCGTAGTCCAACATCTTCAGATCATAGCCCCGATGTTTTAGGGATTGCATTACTAAGGAAGTCATTTCGTACAACGCATTCATTCTCCAAAGTAATTGAAACACTAATGTTCACGGAGTGCACTAACAGAAGTTTCCTTTTAATGGAGAAATATTTTCCGTCTCAATTCATAGAAATTTAGATTTATCCTGCTAACTAGAGCAGAAAAATCTCCACTACTGGTTTCCGTCTTGTGATTTAAGAGATCTGCCGAAGTAGTTGACTACATTTTCTTTCTATCCTAAAGTTCAAGTGGAGCATGTAAATTAAAATTTAAAAAAAGGAATGGACTTCGTTACTTAAAAGGTGTCAGTAATGATTTATCACTGTAAGCTTTACCTGTTTCCTTGAAAAAGCCAATTTTTTGTTTCACCATTGGTACTTCAACACTATTTACCTACTTGGCGTTAAGTCAAGTGGAGAAGCTCCGATTTGATAAGAATATGCTTTGGTTGAGGATTGCATTCATTGGCTCAAGAATGTCTTTGATTTAGTTTTTCTAATTTTTAATAATATTTTAGCTAAAAACAAAATTATCTTTACTTTCATGCAATACATTCATACAAATCATCATATTAGAACCGCTATAGTAAAACATATAATTGTTAAAAAAAATTGTTATTCCTAAAAAAAGGGAACAAAATTCACAGATATTATTCCGTGTGTAATCTTAAAGTAAAACATATAATTGTTAAAAAAAATTGTTATTCCTAAAAAAAGGGAACAAAATTCACAGATATTATTCCGTGTGTAATCTTAAAGTGAAACCTAAATGTACCATGGAAGACTTAGGTATTACTTCTAAGAGATCTAGGAGATTTTTACTTGAATTTTCTTAAATTAATATTAACGGCTACTTAGAGTACGTTCTTAACTTTTAGGGAAGAAAGGTGGTATTGGATTTATCTGCGAAAGATTTTAGTGCAGATTATTATGCAAGTCCCTATCTAACAATTTATGTTAATGTTAATACTGAACCAGATAAACACTGTCTATGTTCGTGCTATTTATTTCCATATTTACACTATCTAACAGATATTCTAGCATCATTATAGGTATTTTAAGTGGGAATCTCTCTAGAAATTTTCTATCTTTTGTCTAATCAATGTACTCATTCTAGATTTAATCCTCTTCGCGGAATGCAGCAATATAAACTGAAATCACCTAATAGATCAATTATTGTCAATTTCGCCTTTATGCTTCACCTCCTGACTACTAAGTTCAAGTTTTACCTTGCTCTGTGAATTTTCTGGGGCATTTTATAATTAATCCAATAGTTTAAAACAGTTTCCGAACGTTCAATGAATTTTCATCTCTATGGAAAGAGGCGTTACTGATTCTTATTAAAAATTCCACCTCCTGAACTGTACACTGACAGCCGAAAGCTTTGGGGAAGATAAGCAAATATCAGATCACTTAAATTAAACTAATTCCTTTTGCTGCTGGAACTCTGGCTTTCGCTAAAACCAAACCTGTGAAAAGGATCTTTTCTAAAGCATGAACTGCCTTGAATATTCAACACCTCATATTTTCAGTTCAATCAGACTTCCCGAACGCTTTGACAGTCCGAATCATTCGAAATTTTCCGCCGCGATAAAAAACACATTTTGCCTCTTCCACTTTATAGACGATAAAAATCTTGTAGCTCTCCAGTCAGACATCAATCCATTCAACTGTATACGCAGACATTTTTGGTTTGCCCCATTGGACTCTTCAAGGACTCTGTTAGGAAAATGAACAAAGACCATTGTTACTCCATCTCGGACATGCTTTTCCTCCATCAAACTACACGTGGAATCTTAATCCCAGAATGGTTCTGAACTTTACAGTCTATACCTAGAAAGGGAGTAATTGGGCAGCTATAATATATTTTGCAGGCCGCACTGAATACGAGGCTAACGGCTGAATACTCCTCCACTAATCTAATGCAGTTTTCCATCGACTTTGGTTATTTGCCGACATTCTTCTCGCTATTCTGCGCTAGAAATTAATTAAAACGATATTTTATCGCACTTAAAGCATGGCCCATTTCCAATACAGCCACATAAAATCACCAAGGATTTGAAGACTTTTTTCTGGAGGCCTTCACTTCATTTGTAATATCGAGAACTTGCACGTTTCTAAGACTGCTCAATTTTTCTTTTCCGTGCAAAAGAATTTGTGCATTCCCAACTTCTGTGATGGTCACGGAAGTTTTCTTCTCAGAATACCGATTCATTGCTCCGTCCGGTTCTACAGCGTCGTATGGAATTATGAACTAAATCATGTCCGTGAAGTATATTGATGTTAAAATCGGTATTGTTGTAAACAACTAGCGTAAAGGCCGCGGACTTAAGGCGGCACTGAGGATGCATGATGAATGTAGTTTCTAACATCGAAATTTCTTCGTATGACGAGCAAAAAACCACGAGAGAACTTTTTTCAAATCTTTCGACCCGAATATTTTGTACGACATAGCACGCGCGCCTTTTTCAATGAGGAAATGAAAGATCGAGGACGAGCTGCGGATATAATTGAATGCGCGATAGAAGTGCATTTCCTTTTCCACAACTGAAGAATCTCTTTTTGGATTTTTTGGCACTTGAGTCCCGTCAGGCTTGCCATAGGCGTAGGACTTTAAATATTAGTTCGAGGAAAAAAGTCGTACACTCTAAAAAATTTGCGTTGAAATTTACCACAATAATAGGAGGCAACTGATTACCTAGTATAATTGTAGTAAATTTACACTTATGTGCAGTGCAAAAATTTTGCGCTTTTTTAAACAAAATAATATGTATTTTTACACATAACGTGAACCAGGTCTTGCGGATAAATACGACAATATTTTTGTAAAATCCAACAGTCAGTATTTAAATTCAAACAAAGATTAAGTAAAATTAGGAAAGTATTGCGCATCTTTAAACAGATTTTGTCGAAAAATACAAAAAAGAATTATACATTTCCATACTACTGTTGTAAAATTAAAACAGGTAAGGCTAAAAATTAAACATAACTTACAAAAATAACGCAGATATGTCGTAAATCCATTCAATTGTTTTTTGTAATTCTACATAAGCTACCGTTGTTTAATGTACGTATGTACGTACACCCAATGAAATAAGAAACTACAAATTTAGTTTTGTGTAATATAATTCCATTTTATTATACCTTTGTTTATAATACTTAATTATTCATAAAAAAATTCTTGAAATTATTCAGAGATTTCGTTATTATGTTAACTTTTAGTTTTTATCAAAATTATTTAATTTTGTAATTAAGTTCTGAATTTTGCTTATATTGTTTATGTGTTTCTTAGTACCTCTTACACTTTCAGCAGTGTAACTGAACAAGTACCTGAAGAAAAACTCCAACGTTTGACTCACCTCTTTTGGGTACATAATATTGAAAATGTAATAATAACATAGAATTTGTAGTAACAAATGAATGATGTCCGTGCTTTCATTCTTAGTTGTCATAGTCTTTTCGATGAATATGTAGGCAGTTTCAGATCCATTTATCTTTTCCGCATCCTCACTGGATTTTTCTGGGAGGGGAAAGAGTTAAAGTGAGCAAAAGGCAATTTATACGAATTTATATATACAAAAGTATAGCAAATTACTATTAATCAGCTTGGCATACACCAGATATGATCGGTTTTTATTTAAATTACAAACCCAAATAATATTATATGAAAGTTCATAATCTAACTTCAATTAAACCCGAACAAACTTAGTAGCATCTACGAATAATTTGAAAGAACTTCTTTTAGGTCATTCAAATTATAACATTAGTTCAGCTCTTTATTCACTATTTATTTATTTACATTTTTATAAATTTTTACTAACTAAGCTGAAACTTACTTATTACAGCCACCCATGGAGTGTTCGTAGGAATGCTTTTATTCACATCTTCAAAAGTTGTTCCAACCTGTTGAAATAAAATTCTAAGATACTGTTTTGTCGAAAGTAAAATACTTACCTCAAACACCTTAAAGATGTGTGTGTATTCTTCTCCAAAAAAGCTTGCTATAGATTTAATTATATTTTCTGGATCTTCTGACAGATTTTCTTTTATTCCCTTCCTTTTTGATGTTTGTAAGAATTGCAATATTTTTTTCTTTTCCGTGCAAAATTGCTTTATAAAAGTCTCTGGATTTAAGCTCATTAATTGGGTAAAATGTTGGTATAAAATATTTTTGCGGAATAGAAATGGCCAGTGATTCTGAATATCTATTACTGTGGGTATTTGGCTTCTATTATTTAAGAATTTCCTTGTGAAAGCGTAACAGTCCTTCATGTATTTCATAATATTCTCATTTTCCTCATGCGTAAACGTATCTTTTTTGTTGAGATCCTGCATATACTGCTTTTTATATTCTAGCGTCTTTGAAGATTCACCTTCTGGAATATTCAGTGGTTGCCAGTTCTGACATGTCTGTCTTAAAATGCTCGCTAATCTTCTTTCTTTGACAGGTATTGATGGTTCCAGGTCCGATGAAATTCTTTTTGGTGCACGATTTAAAAAATTATTCCTATTTCTCATCATTGATATGAGCGCAACGGGAGTTACGGAAATAATATTGCCTTCATTATCGTGCTCTGTAAACGATTGAGGATATTTACAAGCAGCTTCCAGCGCTACCTGCCTATATACCGTCATTGGAATAAAGTAAGAAAAATGTCTAAGTTCATCAACAATAATGTTGACAAATGCATTACATCTGTTTCCCAGTTTTGATCCGTTCTGTAGGAGTGACATTGCATCGGGAGGCATTTTTCCCCAAGGTATTTTGAAAGATGAAAATAGTTTTTGGCATTCTCTGTTATTTTCAGAAGAACTGGATAGTGTTGGAGTTGACATAGTAATCGTCGTGTCTAATGATGCAGATGAACAAGGACTGTTTTGAATTGATGCTGGAACTTCTAGGAAAATAATTTCGGCTTGCGGAGTGAGTGAGCTTTCGTGAATTTGCTCTTCATTTACTACGTGTTGCATTTGTGACATCGGTATTTCATTACAGAGGCCGTCAGCACTTTTTTGTTGATAAGATGTGCTTGGAAAGACCATATTACTTAAGTTGTTACGAACAGATGCCTGTGCTTCAGAGTCTTTAAAAAGAGATGACAAATTTAAAGAACTATTCGATATCCATTCTTCATTTTTTTCAAGCAAAATAAAGATGCTTTTTTCCTTAGCGTGATACTCGAGAGTTTCATTGTCACATATTTCGGTTCCGTCATCTTCGAGTACAAACTTCGTTCCTTTCAAGTTGAAAGTGTGTGCTGTCAATCAATATATTTTAGTACGAACTTGACACAATTATTCGACATTTAAAGTTAATTTACCTTTTTTTACTACATCATCAATTGTCGGTGTGGATATAAAGGACTTTTTGACAGCTCTATCGGCGGTCCAAATTTTGAATGGTAGTTTTTCCATGTTCTTCTAATCTAATTTTCCTAACCTAAAATACTGCCTTTTATAAAATGTTATTAATTATAAATTGCTCTTAGAAAAGTGACATATGTTCATCTGGAAAAGATGACATTTGAGAAAAATAGTATATATTTTTACATCTGAGTACATACAATGGTTTGTAAATTAAAAGCTCATTCATGTATACTACTGAGTACGACTTGCTAGAACTACAACTTTCATAAAGTATTTTATTATGGTTATACCACATTTTTAAAATTGTACCATAGAATATTGCCTTACTAAAACTATTATTAATAAATATGGCTTTTATGTTTAAGATATCAATTTCTCCTTGCTCATTACAATTTGTAATTACAAAATCATTTTCTTTGTACATTGTATTAAAATAAAAAATTTTCTTGGTTACGAAACAAAATTCCACTGGTAGCTCCACATTGTAAACATCATGTGAGAATGTTATGAAATTATCGCAAGAAACTTTGAAATCAAAACGCTTCTCAAACAACGTAGCTTGCATTTGTTGGTGGCTTTCACAAAGTGTTAAGGTTATGTTTCTGAAATTTCTAGATTGGTGTGCAATTTTCTTAAAATATTGGTGTTTTTGTTCGAAAATCCATAAATTCTTTAATGGTCCCAGTTTATTTATAAAGCTAGGGTAGTGAGTTATGTAGTGATGTTTTGGTCTCAACCGGGAAGAAGAAAAACAGGATTTTCTATATTGGAAATAAAGTTCAGTGTAATATGCTAGTAACGTAACTTGATTTTCGCATACTTCGCCAGCACTTATAATTCTGGACATTTCAATCATAGACCCGAGAAATTTCCAGACAGGATCGTCGAAATCCTTAAGACGGTTTATCATCACCAAAGGGAAGAGAAATAGAATATGTCGAATTTCGTCTGCCTTACCTGGAATCTTTTTAAGATTCGAATTGATTTTTGGGAAAGAGAGCGATAATTTGAATTTTTTTCTTAATGAAGATAGTGTCAAATTTAGGTAGTCAACGGATATGATATTCTTAGCACAAAAGTAATTGATAATGAGGGCTAAGTCATAGGGTATTATACCTTCAAAAAGATCATGCGATATACACGGAGGTAAACCAAAATTACAAACGTGGAAATATTGTAAAGTATTAAGAGTTGAATTTACTTTCACACCTTCTTCTGATATTTGCCCAGACTGGAGTCCCTTCTTTAAACTTGCATTATAATTTTGGACAGTTCGCCAGTCCTTGAATGAGAATGCGGTTTTAGAGAAATCTTGTCTATTAATGAGACAAAATCGGCAGAAGTAGTCTGATGTACTAAAATTCTCAGTAAAACCTCCAACCTGGTGACTACCTAGGTTGTCTCCTAGCATGGCAAACAAGCTTCCATAATAAGTTTCTTTTCTGTCGTTAAACGGATTTAAAATTTGAATTCCTTCCTTCTCAAGTGTTGAAAGATCACAAACAAGAGGTTCAAAAACTTTTTCTAACCCAAAGTTTTTTACATACTTTTCATGACATAAAAGAACTAATTGAATATTCTGAACTGATGACCTGAATTCTTTGTTGATATTTCCTATTGACATGTAAACACCTAAAAGCTTATGCTTTACTTTTGCAGACCCTAGAGGGTTACAATTTTCAAACGCATCTTGAAACAATATAATTTCTATCTTACCATCATTCTCGTTGAAGAATTTATTATTTTTGTATACCCCACCATCATTATAATCGGAAAAAATATGTTTTTTCTTTTCTTTTGGCGTATGAAATAACTTATAAAAAGTTTTATCGTGGAGCAATGACTTTATAGTTTCGATTATCGAAACATAATAAAAAGTGCATGTATTGTGGTAGTTGTCAGTACCTAAAGAAACCTTTTCGGGTGGAACATATACAAAATTTTTCTTGACGTATTCCATCCTTTTATATTTGGATGCCAATTCTGTGAGCTGTTGCATTAAGCCCCCACATTTAATTATATTAGAAATTTCGGGCTCAGGAAATGGCGAAATTATTATTTTACATATATCTTGAAATTTATTTTGTTGGCATTCAATATTGTGTTTAAAAATTTTGATTAGTTCATCAAACATGTATTGTAAGGCTACGTCAGACACACGGTACTTTGATTTAAGATCTAGAAACAAATTAGCAAACGTATTTGTTGCAGAAAAAACTGAACTATCTTCTATAACGGTCTCACAAACTTGACTATTATTTGTTTGTAATAAGTTGCTAGTTCCATATTTCAGAAAGGAAACTTCTTTATTATGTGTGTGTATTCTAAAAATGTGGGACCGAAACGAAACTCTGTTTCTAAATATTTGGGTGCAAGTCTCAGCTGGGCACTTTATTTTTTCTCCAAGATCTAAGTGACTATTTAAGTGACATCTAATTTTTTGAAAATTGTTACTCTCAAAGCTGCAATAAACAATACAGCATCTGTACGCGTACGACTCTGTTAACTTTATTCTCGATAGTTTTTTTGGCTTTGAAGCTGCATGATTCCTGAACCAATGCACATTGTAGTAGTTGTATTTGTAGAAAATTTTTCCACAATGTGGAGCCACGCACTGAAATTCAGCTTTTTCTTTTTTTCTATGACAATATAGATGCTTATGATGTAAATATACTGAATCACACGAGTAATTATTACAAATTTTACATGAATACATTTTTGAATATTTAACTAAATCTAATTCACCATATATATCCAAGCTTCCACGTTTGCAAATTTGTGATGACTCTGTTTCTATAGATCGTACACATTAACACTATTTTAATTATTTTCGTATTCCATTCTCACTAACTGATACATTCACTTACCGATTAAATATATCCGCCTTTATTTACACAATTATCCACAAATTACTGCAAATTTTTCGCACTCACTTCGCGTACAACTTTATACTACGACGACGCCTCAGAACGAAATGATGAAATTCACATCGCACTCAGCAGAAATGCGCAAAATTGCATAGAAACTGCGTAATATTCAACAGCTTGTGGAAATTTACACATAAGAAGCTTATTTTTAAACAAAAATATGTAGTTTTGTTGAATTTTACACATTTGTACATAAATGCATGCAAATTTGCCTAATTCTCTACGAAAATGTGTGAATATAAACAATTTCTGATCGTTACACCATGTTTGTTTAAATTTCAATATATTTTCACAAATTACGTCGAAAGCTGCGTAAAATTCGTTGGTTTTCTGCTTAATTTCCAACACATTTTTTAGAGTGTAGAGATCAAAATTGTAAGAAATGTAATTCTATACAACTTTGTTCCAGCTCATGTATGTCCTAAAGTTAATAATAAGCGAGATAATTATACTATACAACTTTTTTCCAACTTAATATGAAAAATTGCGATCTCACGATCAAAATTGTAAAGAGAATCAAACTCAGAACAATTTAATTCCTTGCAATTTTTGTTGAAAGTTAGAAAATGACCGAGATATTGAGCAGAGACCATTCCCCCTTAAATTCAAAATGGCAGCTAACCCAACGGTGGAATTTGACCGCATGGTGAATTTAGAGTACCAGTCACCGCCCTAAAGCTTAGAATAATAAAATTGCTGATAGGAATATTTGCAAGGTCATAATATGCTAACCCGACTGGGCTTATATATTCACGCAACTTCTACGCATTTTTTCTTCTGAACGGTGAATTTCCAAGACTGAAATATTACAACTGCTTTGATCCACGGAATAGTTGTGACACTACATGATTTGGCGATAATATTTTTTGTTCTAGTCCTTATAATTCATATATTCACTTTTTCACATGTACATCCATTTTCATTCGATTGTTTTTTTGCTTGTCCTCTCTTTGTCACCCCTCGTTTTTGAACTTTCGTTTACACATTTTTTTTCCTATTAGTTTTGTATTACAATCGTCATTTATTTCTTTCCCTTTTAGTTTAAAATTATTCTTATTTCACTTTAATTTGTCATTTTCTCATATTTAAAGTTACTTATTTCTTAATTTGTTTAATATTAGTTATCATATAATTATTACTTAATAAGTTCTGCTATCAAGATACAATTATTGCTTGAAAATTTAGTCGTGGTATCTAAACCACTCTTGCCTTCTTGTGCTTAATTTATTAATATAAATGGAAACGGAATTGAATGGAGTCGCCATAAATCAGTATAGTATCAATGCTAGTGTACCGCAATTCCCGTCCTTTTCCTTTAATGTTTATTAATGACATTTTTTCCATTACTCCACATATATAGAGTAATTTTCCACATGACAGTTTCCTTAATCATATACCCATCCTCTATCGTGACCGTTTTCAACTAAGCACCCTAAATATCTCAGGCATCATAATTTTTTCCAATATTGACGTGATTTTGCAAATGCTGAAAAATTAAGTCAAATAGATGTAGCGGTCTTTTCAGTGCTAACTATATTTAAGGCTTCACATCTAATAGTCATATTAACGAAACTATTGCTCCATTGTGCTTAATGGAACTTAAGGCTGCTAACGTACTCATCGGAATGCAACCTCATTGATATTTCTCCCGGTGTAATACCAAAAAAAAAAACAAAACAGTTCATTGAACATTTGCTGTCAATTACAAAATTCTTTATTATCCTTAGATTACGCAACTTATTGACTGATTTCATTCCTGCAGAAAGGTTTGTAACAAAAAAAAAAAGAACTGTAGGTATTCACTAATTTCCTTCTCTTAAAAAACCAACAGAAGAGTCCTTAGGCCTAGTTTCGATTTTTTTTTCTTTATGGAAGCAATCGAAAGTAATAAAAACCAATTACAACAAATAAAGTTGAAAAAAGTTTGTCTTATCGTTATTTTCGAAAAGCAAAGGAAAGAAAAACAACGAAATGAACACCTCGTGAACACGTACCGAAAGCATAGAACGACACGGACAGGTACTGTAGCTGGCTCTCAGAAAACGTTTACATACCCTTCAGAGTAATTTACAAGAAAACTTTCCCCTAGAAAACTTTCCCTTTTTTCTATTTGCTTTGAAATACCCGAGGAGACCTGTCAAAAAGTTCTTCTTTATCTGGACATTCGATGGTAATAAGATTTTTTAAAAGTTGTGTTT
This sequence comes from Dioctria rufipes, assembly GCA_963924295.1. Taxonomy (NCBI): domain Eukaryota; kingdom Metazoa; phylum Arthropoda; class Insecta; order Diptera; family Asilidae; genus Dioctria; species Dioctria rufipes. The sequence goes on from OZ002741.1 coordinate 194,036,735, forward strand.
TCCTTAGAGTTTCTGTGTAATTTCGGCAGAGCTGTAAGGCTGAAACTGATAACGGAAACGAGGGATTGATTAGATAAGGAGAGGGTGAATGTAATTAGTACAGAATTGCGAAATTCTTGTTCAGAAAATTTTAAGTTAAGAATGGGTTGTAAAAATGAAGAAGCTTAAAACCAGTAAGTTTCATGTAAAAACAAATTGGACCACATCAATGGTCCCTGAACCTACGATAATACACTTAATTTTGTATGCTGTATTTCGTTTAAAAAACGGGAAACATCTATGAGTTTCGTAAGAAATCGTAACTAAATAAAGACAATCATGTACCGACAGGAGACTCATAATATTAACAGAAAAGAAGCTCAGTGCTGTGCGTGAGCATGATGGGTTCCCAATTTGAGGACCATAAGCGAGCATTTATAATTTTATATTACCATAAGCTATAGTGTAATATTAAATAGAGAAATACATAGTTCTTGACCTCACTGTGCTATTAAGGCGACCGTCCTCTACCTTATCCATCTTCAAGAACCTTGTGGGTCTATTTTCATCCAATTGTTTGCTGATTCGCTGTGCTTTCCAAAAAATGTGTAAATACTTTAAAGATTTAAAAGACTACTCGAATTATCTAATGCAGTTAGCTTTTACACATTCCCAAGAGTCTTAGAAAGATAGAAGGTTGGTGCATGGAATTGTGTCTATCAATCCAGAAAACTAATCTGCCCTTCTGTTCAAAAAGCACAGAAAACTCGAAGAAATGATGACTATAAAAATGTTCAACAGAGAAGCTACATCCTTCTGTTATGGTAGACGGGTCTTTGGAAAAGAAGAGCTGAACTGTAATCATACTTATATGTACTAGATATAAGCATCTATAATAAGACTTATAGGCCACATATCCTATTATTTACATACAGACTACAGTTTCATGTTACCGCTACTTGCTCGCTCTTTTCAGTTTCAAATCGATCATTTTTTTTTTTTTTATATTATTAAGCCAAGCTCAGGGGACACCCTATGTTGCAAAATACAGCGTGGCAGGAAGGAGATAGGGAAAGGATTAAGGGATATGAGGAGAGCGGCGGAGGTGTCGATGTATGTCGCCCTTAAACTTTTGCTGGTTGTATGCCGGAGGAAAGACAGAAGATGGTAGACTGTTCCACATTCGCACAGTTCGGGATAAGAAATCATCACGGAATTTTAGTGTACGGCCGAAGGTAATTTGAAGGGTAAAAGGATAAGCATGGGATGCACCGCGAGTATTGCGTGCAGGAACTATTCTACAAGGGATCAGGATCAGAACATTGGCCATGCATATAGCGATAAAGGAGCGAAAGGCATCCAACATTGCGACGGTGCTCGAGCGAGTCGATATGACGAGTAATTGCCACATCGCCAATGAGCTTGCAGGCTCTCTTTTGGACAATATCCAATGAAGCTAAGGCTGTGCGACCAGCCCCGGCCCAGATATGGGAATTGTATTCCATTCTAGGTCTGATGTAGGACTTGTAGAGGAGCGCTATATTTGATGGGCTGAAATATTTCTTACACCTTTTCAAAAAACCAAAACATTTTGATGCTTCTTTGGCAATCGAGAAGATCTGATCTGTCCAGCTTAACTTACTGGAAATATTAATGCCAAGAATTCTTAGTGAGGGTGATTCAGAAATTAATGCACCATCAAACGAAACGGGAGTGGTTAAGTGATGGTCTTGTTTTAATGAGATGAGACAGCTTTGGGTCTTAGATGCATTGAATTCGACGCGATTCACTTTGCCCCAAGCGAGAATATTGTCAAGATCGTTATTCAATGATCTAATCATGCAGTCTCGTTTAACACATGCGGCGTTCCCTCTGGAATCCGTAAGGGCGTCAAAGGAGTATGTGAAATCAAGGGTACTCTCATCAGCAAAGCTATGGATAGGATTGAAAGTAAGGGAAAGCAGATCATTAATGAAGATTAGAAATAGTGTCGGAGAAATAACAGAGCCCTGGGGGACACCGGCATTAATAGGATGAGGATCAGATATAACGCCATCTAATACAATACGTATTTGGCGACTAGATAAAAAACTTTCAATCCATAATAGAAGAGGAGGGTAAAGACCAAGGGCTTTGAGTTTGGCTAAAAGGGCTGGATGCCAGACTCTATCAAAGGCCTTTGAAATATCTAGAGCAATGATTTTGGACTCACCAAAATTATGAAGACTACGATTCCAACGTTCCGTAAGAAAAGTCAGCAAGTCTCCAGATGGGCGTCCGTGCCGGAAGCCGTATTGGCGATCGTTGATGAGCTGATTGGTTTCCAGATACTTTATTAGTTTGGAGTTAATGATAGATTCAAAAACCTTTGAAAGAATCAAAGTGATTGCAATTGGTCGATAACTTGATGGATCGCTACCCTCTCCTTTCTTGGGAATAGACTGAATGTGAGCTAGTTTCCAAGCAGTTGGAAATTTTCCTGTCGAATAGGACAGGTAGAATAGTTTGCGCAGAGGTTTAGCCACGGATGAGGCACAGCTTTTAATTAATAGGGGCGAGAAACCATCAAGGCCTGCGGCTTTAGAGACTTTGATTCCTTTAAGGACCTTGAACACATCCCTCGTACGGATGTGTGTTGGATCTTGTACACATCCGCACGGGGGATGCACGACAGGTGCCTGTGAAGTGGGTGGAAGAAAAGAATTTGATGCGAATCTAGCAGCCAAAATATTAGCTTTATCCAGGGAGTCAACAACCACTTCACCATTATTAAGTAGTGAAGGTATAGAGGAACTGCTGAAGTTGTTCCTGATGGTTTTGACCAGGGACCAGAAACCTTTACTACCTTAGTGGCTTGCCAAGATTCTTTGTCTAACATTCTGGTCAAAAAGAAATTTTTCTCTCTGGATAATGGACTTGCAGGTGTTCCGGGCAGTCTTGTGGATTCCTTTCAGTTCTGGACAAGGATGCACTTGATAGACGCAAAAAGCAGAGTCTTTCGCTTTTATAGCTTGGATGCACTTATCGTTAAACCAAGAACGATTTTGCTGTTGTTGAGATCTGCTGTAAGAATACGGAATATATTCACGCATGCCTAGACTTAGTATGTTACTAAGTTCTAATGTGCATTCATCAGCATCCCTCGAAGCAAAACAGACCGACCAATCTATATCTCTAAGATACTGATTGAGACTTTCCCAATCAGCGTTCTTATAGTGCCAGAGAAGCCTACTTGTAGGTGGAGAAGTAGTTCTAGTTTGCACTATATATTTTTAAATCTTATATTCGTTTTAGCGCGCTCTTGAATAAAGGTTCCTTGCTATTCGAATATTTCTATGAATCCTTCGATACAGTCCGATAGAATCTCTAAATGAAGTGTTGCTATTTGGAGTTTAAAAAACTTTGAACTGTGTTAGTGAAATTGTTTAGGGTTTTAAATTCAGGGTTTTATTAACGCGAAAATTATCAGCCAGTTCATTCGCTCAATCAAATCATCGGGCTAGGTATTCCTGTTGTTACTATTGTAGTGTGGATGTTGTCATTTTTGCTACTATCAATCTGAAATGAGTTGGTGCAATCCCCCAAAGATAGATTTCTGCATTTCCATTGTTGTTTGGGCTCCGTAGCTATTAGTTTTTACCTGAGAAATTGCTGCTGCTTTGAATCCCGGGTGAACTAACTGATTAGCTACCAACGGCAGATATTCTTTGGTATTAAAATGTAAAATTTCCTGAAGAATGAATTGGTAGAGAACTGAGTTAGAAATATTATGTATGGAGCTTCGAATCCGATGACCAAATATTTGTTTCGATTCCAAAATATATTGCTCCAGTTATTCCTATAGAAATAAAGATTTGCACTTTTTAAAGGTTTCTGAAGCCTTAGACCACAATGAGAAAAGAAGAATACTTTCATTTGTACATATATATAACAAGGATATAACTTTGAGGCTTAAGTCCATCAATATTTTTCGGAAATATTGGTTTAGTGCTCTGAATTCCATTTGTGGATTTATGAGTGCTTTCAATAATTTCAGGTGAGATTTGGATATGGTTTGGGCAATTTATCGATATACCAGTTTCGAATTTTTGAAGCGCTTGTTGTAATATATAACCTCGTAGCAAAGCAATTCAATGTTAGTTGAGATCGCCTGTTTATTTTTAATTATTATTATACTGTTTTTCTTCTTCTTTGTGTTCATAAGCTTGACTCTGATTAGTTTATGGGTGAGTTTATATATGGCTATTGACCATCAGTTCTAATAATTCCTATAATATCAATTCTTCTAAGAGAATTTAAAGTTGATAATCGTTTAATATTCGTGCCCTATAGTGCAGTCATTTGGAAAGTTTTCCAGGAATTTTGAAAATTTGTAGATATATAGATTTCGATGTGGCGCTTTAGGAATTTTCACTTGGCTACCACATACCATTACCGCTCGCGCCGCCATATTGAATAAATGGGGCCAAAAAGTATTTTTTTGCAATATCTCTTTTCCAACTCATTTTACGGTCAAAATATTTATACAATAAATTAAACTAGAGAAAATTTCCAACATTTTTGTATCTACCTTTTTTTGTAAGATGAATGATTTCAGTGTACGAGCGTCGAAAAGTCTATTCCAACCCGAGTATTACTGGTACTAAATTGCAACAAAAACCAGATGAACAAAACAAAAAAGAAAATGAAAAATATCAAAACTATTGCTCGTGAAAATTATTGTAAAAAATTAATAATTCTCAACGATAAATGCAAAAAAACGAATCTCACAAATTTTAATATAATTTTAGTTTGAATGTGCTCCTTTACAAATCTTACATTAAACCTAGAATGGAATCTAGTTCTCATCTCTGAACCAAGGATGGTCGCAAATCCTTAGCTTCATCTGATATTATCCAAAAAGACCCTTCGAGCTTATTGTTGAAATGGCAATCCCTTGTCATATGACTCACTCGAGCACTGCCGCAATGTTAGATTTGGCTGTCTTTCCCTCATTTATCGCTACATACATGGTCAACGTTTTGATGAAATATCCTGTCCGATCCCTTGCAGATTCATTCCAACACGTAACATTCGGGCTACAAGCCGCGCACAACCTTTCACCCTTCAAAATACTTTCGGCCATATGGAAAAATTCTGTGATGATTTTTATCTAAAACTTTGCTAATTTGGAACAGTTTAGCACTTTCTGAATTTCCTTGAGTTTCCAATCTTCGAAGGCTCAAGAGTAACCTATATCAGCACCTCCGTTACTCATGTAAGTACTCCAATCCTTATCCTATTTCATTCCTGCCGTGCTGCGCTTCGCATCATATGGTATCCCCTGAGCTTAGTTTAGTAATAAAAAAAAAACTATTTTCATCTTAAAATGAGCTGGAAAGGAGATATTGGAAAAAAAAACCGATTTTAGGTGCCATTTTTTGAATATGGCACCGGAATCAGCAAAGATACGAGGTGGTATTGGATAAAAAAAAAGAACATCTACGGACTATGGTCCCGACGAGGCGATAGCACGACACAGATTTGAGGTATATTCGGTTTAGTATATGTATATAAGACCAACTGGTTTTGAAAATATTTCAATCAAAGAATGAAAATGAACGCATTGTTTTACGCTAGAAATGTATTGTTTATATTGTTATATACCTAAAATGTCACAAAAATTAATTAATTTATTACTAATTGTAATAAAGTCTCAGATATAAGTTAGTCATGCTAAAAACACAATTAATTTATATTTTAAGAACCCGAAAAAATTGCATCAGTAATTCATTAAATTCTCAAGAGTGTGTATGTATCGCGAGTATAGTCCAGAATTATAGAGATCCTTGTTTAGCGACCAGGTGCAACCATACCCCCTAACTTTATCATAAGGAAAAAGGTATTTTGAATAAACACGCGTTTAACCGCAACTCATCACACATAAAAAACATTTGTTAACCATTGGTCAAGCATTTGTCTTTTGTGGAATGTTTTATGGGTGTGGACTCATATTTTACATTAATGAATATTTAAAAAAGTTTCAATTTAATCAAATAAAATGGAAAACATTATATGTTTGTTAAAGTTTGTACTACATTACTTCCAGTCAGTTTTCAATAGATGTGGATAGTGAAAGGTTATTTTGGATTTTTTAATAATAAAGTCTTAATAATGAATGAGAAATGCGATAAGGTAAATATAATAAAATTATTAGAATTATTAAATTCTTGCGAAATTTTGAAAACCAGAAAGATCGTCAATTTATTATTCAATAAATCATGACCTACTGTAATCTTTTGTATAAAAATTTTCCTCAAACATTGAGGCAAGTGCGACGAAAGATCCCGTAATGTACGTTACTTCACTTGGAGAATTCTTAATGTATCCTAATTTAGAATAAGTAGGTTAGATATTAAGCCCTAGGTACAATGAGAACCAAGCGTTTTTTTACACTTGATAGCTCAAACTATCTGAAATGTGTTCATTATTTCTATGAAATTGTGAAAAGTGTGTAAAAGTGAATAAAAAAAAAACCCCTATGATAACTAAAGCAATGTTTTTATGAAAAAAACTATTACCAAAAATGTGAAACTTTTTATGTGAAACTTGTCAATAATTTCATTTGTTCTCTTAAAATTAAACAAAGAACAATCGTAGAAAAAACAACTCGGCGCAAAGTTCTAAGTTTGATCAAACTTTGTGGCGCCCCAAAGTGGCGTGGCTTACATTGGCTCTAGGTATATGTGAAAACCATTGATTCAAAGTCATTTTGCGGCGCGTAAAAAACCCGTGGAGCTCATTGTATTTAGGGGTTTAAGAGTTTTGTGAAAACCGCTTTAAGTGAAGTGAGCTAAAAATTCTTCCGATAATTGTAAAAGGAAACAAGAAAATAAAAAGAAAAGTATGAAAGCATCAAGCTGACAAAGTGCTGTTACTTACTCCAGGAGAAAATATATATTAATATACATCAATGAAGCCAAATAAGAAAAAACTGCATTTTGATAGACAAACAAAATTATTTAAAACAATAAACCTGAATCCATAATAAACAAAAAAAGACAATATTTTTAATTGATTTACTGTTATGAGCTCTACATTAATCTCTCACTTTATGATAGTGTTTTCTTGGCTTGTTTGCAACTAATTTGTGGCCGCCATAAATGAAATATGTAGGTATATATACATATATATGTTTTTGTTTTTAATATGGACAGCCAGTGATATCCTGATCATCCAGAATACAAAAAAATACTTTCGGGGATATGGCGACATAACACTCACTGACAAATTACAATTTCATCGCAGGGAAAATTAATTAATGGTACTGGAAAAATAAACATGCCATCGCCATCATGTCAATTATTTGCCAATGGAGCTTTTACGTTCACATGTGGGAAATGGTTGTGCTCCCAACAGTCTTGAATGACATAACATAAATATTTTGGGATGGCCTGCTGCTGCTTCTGGTATTATTCAAATAGAAGCATTATGCTTGGTTCCCATAGTCTGATTAATTAGTTTGTGCACAAAATCCATTTTCCAGCAAAATTGCTTTGTGTTGCTTTGTATAACTTGCTTTTGAGCACTATAGAGGAAAAGAACCTACGTAAAAGGGGTGCGATAGACAAGGAATTCAATATACAAGAACGCGAAGATGAATGTAAATTGGTTGGTTATGTAAATCTACTTTACATTAGCCATTATGGTTGTGGATGATAGGAGAAAGGGCGATCTTTAAAGTTTCATATAATGACAAAAGTTCAAAGCCTCAATTCTCTTAATTATTGCTCCTTTCAAGCTATGCTTTGAATCTTTGAGATCTGTAGAATACCTCAGTTATTTGAATGTTTTTTTTTTTTCATTAATATTAGCAATTTAAAAAATAATACGAATTTTAACCAAATCTATGAAATAAAAATACAAAGAACGTTTAAAGAAACTCACTAATTTTTCACTGCACTTCATGTACCAAGCGATATTTTTCAAATAATTAAAGGGCCGCATTTTTAACGAGATTTTCCTACTAGCAATAAAAATGAACTAAAGCGGCTATGGGTTATTTAAAAAAAAATATAATGAATTAAGTGAAAACCTCTATAACGAAACTCAAGGGACCGAGGAATTTCTTTCGTTCAGTTTGCGATATAGGAAATAAATAAAAAGATTACTCTTTTGGACTTTTTACCGGGTTAAACTTAATTTTGTTTAAGAAAGAATTTTTTGGGATTCTCCGGTATATAGCAAAAGCTAAAAAAATATTCTAATTTGTTATTTCATAACATAACCCATTCGATTTTGGGTGACAAGTTTAAAGTTTCGATTTTGACTCATCAACAGGTCCCAAATAGCGAAATTGGGTGATTTGAAAAACAAACGAAAAAATGAAAAAAGAAGAAAGAAATGAAAAGTTTGAGAAAAATAGAAAAAACAATTTTTTTATTTATTAAAAAAATTTAAAAATTTTTTTAAAGAAATAGATTCATTCGAAGCGAATCGAACCTGTATACGCCACGCAGTGGGCTGAAAAATAATGAACAAAATAAATCACAATAAACAGGTATCAGACATCAGCTTGCCACTGATTGATTCGGTGGCACCTAACGTCTGAATTACATTGACACCACAGCAGCAGGAGGGCACATCGTTTCCAATGGTTGAAAACCAAAAGCGGATTTTTAATGGAATAATTATAATACACAAAAGAAGAAGTTTAACAAACCGACATACCTGAGCTCTAGGTACTTACTCGCGAAAATATCGGTACCTTTGTGAACATCTGGCAACCTATCACAAACATAGTTTAGCTGATCTTTCGCTATAGAGAGCGAGTCACTTCGTTACAGAGAATGAATTAATACATTGACTCCTAGACGAACCAACCAAGTTTAAGTGTTTACTTGATAGAGAGTTTTCCGTAATAAAGACTTTTCACTCTATTTTAACCGATTTGCGATAAATGCCTCGATTGGGAATGTCATCTGAATCTGGTCCTGAAATTTCCAAATAAGGAACGAAATAGAATTTAAGGCGAATTCGGAAACACTATTTTTTTCATACGAGTTCGTGGACCCAATCAACCACATGACGCTCAATATAGAGGTAAAGGACCTATCGATCCAACCTTTCTCTATCGCTATCCTGCGGGATTTTATTCAGACACAAATATCGCATAACACTACTTCTACTAATTTTCGAATACGGAGTCAGTAGAAAATAGTAGTATCATGACACGATTAATAACATTAGACATGTAACTAGCGCAAACTATTTTCATTCAAAGCCTGCATTAGAATCTCACGCTAATTAAATATATGATTTCCGCCATCGTTCGGCAGACCAAATTAAAACCTATCTGCTTATCATTTGCAGCAATGGTTAGTACGACAGTATTGAATTTTTTTTTTCTACTGCCCGCCTGCAACTCCAACAATTTCGGAGTTTATTGTAAGCTTAATAGATATTAGATTAGATTGTAGATTTTATCTACATTGATGGTTCGAAATCCGGTGACAACACCGGAGCAGGAGTTTTCTGCGAGGAGCCTCAGATTGAAATCGCCATGCACCTCGAAAGCAATGCCATGGTTTTTCATGCAGAAATCAAAGCCATTTTTGAGGCGGGAAGGCATCTGGTTACTCAGATACTGAGAACAAGCGGCTGTCAAGGCTTTGTCTAAACCTTTTACAACCTCCAAATTAGTAATGGAGTGTAAGACCACCCTGAACTCCATCTCTCGGAATAACAGGGTAATTGTGCTGTGGGTGACAGGGAAGAATAACATTAGCGGGAAGGAAAGGGCGGACGAGATTGTTCGCCTTGGTCCAGCCTCGGATGAACCTCTCTCCATAGTCAGGATTGCACCAAAATACCTTGTCTCAGGAACTTCAATTTGGGCGGACCACCAACACAGTCGCCTTTGGTTACAGGACAACAAAGGAACTGTGGGGCAAGCCCAATGCAAATCACACTAATATGCTCCTAGGACTTAGCAAGCCAACCCTGACAGCTCTAGTGTCTATCCCTACTGGGCACTCTTCTCTCAGCGGTAACCTTCATAGGATGAGCCTTGTTGATGACCCTACATGCAGGGGTTGCGGAGACGAATCCGAAACTGTGACTCACTTTCTATGTCACTGTCCGGCACTCTCAGTAATACGATACAGACTGCTTGGCTCACACCTCCTGGACGAGTTGCTTAGGGCCGGCAAGGAGGGTTAGGGCTAACATTAAAATTTATAAAAGCGTCCGGTTGGGACCTATGAGCCACTGTTCATGGGTCAGGAGGGTGAACAATGGGTCTTGAATTGGCCAAAGTTCGGTGGATCACCCGGGGCTCCAATCCTCGCCTTCAATCAATAAATCAATCGAGCTTAGTAGACCATTAATTTTTTTGTTTTTGTTGTAGAAGGGTTCAGCAATTACGCTTTAAAACTCAGTCAAACATTTATTTAATCGAATTTTGCATAAGAAAAGACACGCTCAAACGTCACCTCTTACTTAAAAAAAAGTTTACTTCTATTAGTGTGTATTTAGTTATGTTCTTATATTCGATCTTAATTATAGTGTGCTTTTATTTTATCTTCATTTCGCTTTTCTAAAGCATTGTCCTCACCAAATGAACCAGCCTTCGTCAGATATCTGCAAGCTCTGTTGACTAATAAATAATTTAGAAAAAACATTTGTTTCATACACTCCCTTAAAACTGTTTCGGTTTTGTTACTTTGTCACAATTATTAAATTATAAGAATCTCTGAAATAATGTTAAGCTTCTCTTAATAAAAAATCAAACTTATGTACAAGAAAATTTATTCATTAACTCGGTAATTTACCACCAAGAGCTACAGTTCCTCCTTCATCGGCAGCTTAAACCGAAAGCTCATCTTTCAGAAGCGACTAATTTCGTAATAAAATTGCCCATTTCGCTGTTCATAGTATTAAACTTTGACGAACCTTGGGAAAACAAATTTTTATCGAAAGCGTCAGAAAGATAAAAAAAGAGGTGGAGTGGAACTTTTTAGCCCGTAAAATTTGATATATGATGTTTACCCGTAAACGAAAAGTTCCCTGTGGTGAAACAAATTGGAATCCTTCTACCTTCCTTCGCTCTCTAAAAAAAAATGGTCTGCCGCGGAAGAAAACATTTTACTTACATGAAACCATGAATAAATATTTTCATTATTTAAATCAACCTAAATGGAATACATCTACAGACAGATATTGAATACCCTGCCAAGTAGTGAAGATATTCATGCATACGGTAAGGCTGTATCAAAAGGAGTTTTGTATACAAAAAAAACGTCTTGAAAGTGAAACATGGCATGAAGTTGGCTTGTTGCTTTTTGCATTATTATTACCTTGGCATGGCTTTAAATGTTTTAACATAAAATTACATGTCAAAGTCCTTTCAATTGATGATAAGCAGTCATTTGGGTGGAGAGAGTGGAATATGGATTGTCATAAGTATGACTTATACGTATATCTTAGTTATTCAGGCGATAAGAGCCAACACCAATCGAAATTAAGCAAATTTATGCAAATAAATTAGAATGTTTAAAGCAAAAGCCTTAGGCATAGTATGGGAAGATCAAAAACCGCACTGAGGACAATAAATAAATGATACACGCATGCGGGAAAACCGCCACATCATAGAAGATAAATATTATAAAACAATTAATACTTGAAAACTACCTGGTGAGATTTGACTAGAAACGGGAGTCATTCATCATATCCTATCTCTTGCGAGATAACTCTCATATAATAATGTTAACTGAAGCCTCGTTGATTTTAATGTGACAGTTTTTGCAAACTTTAGCTAAAAGGATATTTCCGGAGAAAGCACTTCTAAATTTTACGAAGGTTTAATTGCTTACATTATTACATTATACGTTCGCTGGATTTAAGCCGCGAACATTTGAGGCAAGCTGCCCCATTTTAGAGAATTATTGAAGAATATTTCAAGAGGATGAACTCAACGGAGAGAAAAATATGAGCACCTACAAATTCTCAAAGAGGCTAGTGTTAAAGGATGGAAATTACTTTTATAAAGGCCACTAGCATGGTGTCGTGGCAAAAGTGTATAACAGTGTCCTTTTCTATGTCCGATAATTGATCCTTGCAGCTTCGATGGTGTAACTAATAACCATAGTCCAAGAACCGTTGGCATTACTGATTCCAAAAAATTGTTTGTTAACAGTCATTACTTTCAAAATCACGATTGGCTATTTTATAGACCGATTTCATATTTTATACTCCGTTCATGAGAAATCCTTTAAGGGAGCCGACAGCAATTCGGATCATTTCCCGTTAGAGTCCACAATATTCAATCTAAGGCAAATTTGCTTCCTCATGTATTATTCTTACAAAAAAAAAATAACTAGTAGGCATTTTTGGATCACTCATCTTTTTCGATAACTGTTGTTTAAGGTTTTGAGTAAACATTTATTAAATAATCATGAAACTTTAATAGGAGCCACTCTGGGGCTTCCACTGATTCTCTGAGCGCCTCTCTACCCTCTCTTTGAAAAATTTGAATTCTCGTCGGGGTATTTTGTTCAGATAATTATGTTTGATTTTTAAATTAGCACGATTAGGGTAATATAATGACGAAAATTTTAGGATCGTCAATGGGTTCCCTTTCATTTAATTTGTCTCTTACCTCTCTTACCATTTAAGAGATAATTGAATGGTCAATTCGAGCGTAATAATTATAACAGCGCTCATGTTAAAAGAATGCGTGTTGATTCAACATTTCTGTGCACGGCTTTTTAATGAAGATATTGAACTGTCTTGTTAAGCCTGGAAATGCATGGAAATTTAGCCAAATCACTGGAGAAAATGGTCTTGTGTTTTATCAACTAAAATTTAGTTTGACTTTGGCAAGTAGATGGCAATAATTTCCACAATTATATGTTTAAGCTTCAGATTTATCCGCTCAATATCTTTTTCATGCTAAATGTTGAAGTTGCATTTTTATTATTTTTTTCTTCTAATAAAATCTATCTTCAATTAAACAATTATTTTCAAGAGAAATTAAAAAAGAAATAGCAATCCAAAAGAACACAAAATAAAATTACACATGCACGACAGCTGATTGTCAAAAGCAGACACTTATAGTTCAAAAATATGAACTCAGATGTCAGAATTTTAACTGTTCGATTGCTGCTAAACAGAGTGTGTCAAGAAAGCACTTTAGAAACTCATTCGCTGTTTGATTTACAATGGACTGCATTTATACAGTAGCGCAAATCTGAAATCCGAATTTATGCTAAAACAGAAAGAGATGGTGGATAGTGTAGCGATTGGAAAATAACAATTCGGCTTTCATTGAATTTATTCGAGCTTTCCGTTCAAATATTTCGGTGAGTAAGTTAATTAATTGTAATTTTAATATTATTTAGGTTTAGTTATCAAAAAAAGTAATAATGCTCGAATATAATCTCCACTTAAGCTAACAAAACTAAGCCCAATTTCATCACAATTATCTTTTTTTTAATGCAAGCTTAAAGTTTATAATTATGCTGTAATTTCCTTAAACACTGCAAGTTTATTAGAAGTATAAAAACCAGTAGATCAGTAGATGCAATACCTACCTGATAAAAAAAAATGCGATCATAGCAGCCCGTTGCCGTGGGGAGTACAATTGGCATTCCTTTCCACTACATATGCTGTGATTTCATAGGAAATAAATTAGTTAGATTCTAAAAATTTCTTGAAGTGTAAAGGTCCCGATAAGGGTAGCGAACGCATGTGCGAAATGGAGCTACACAAGGAGGCGCGATGGCAGGTTGGCTACACTATAAGGGCACATGTTGAGTTCGTTCCTGTTTACAGAAGTCAGTTCAATCTACAGTTTAAATAGTCATACTGGATGAAGATGTATTTGATTTGCATATATTCGAAAGATGGATAGTTTACTTGAAATCGAGTATGAATAAAAATAAATAAAAATCTAGAATTGGTCTAAGATCAATTCTTATGATACCCTAAATGAATGCCCGTATAAAATTTCGTATGGTCACCGATCTATGCAAGTTGGATTTTTGAAGTGGTTTTTCACATATATTTCTAGAATGGTTCGTCGTATAGCAAAAATGATTACAACCAATTTTATAGTATTTCAGTACATTAAAAACGTATAGGACTGATCGTTTTCATTTTTATATGGCAACACTAAGCAGGAGTTGCCCGATTGTGACCATTTTTGAAATTATATTTACTATTTTTATGAAAACACTATATACAAAATTTCAACGCTCTATGTTGACGCGTTCTCTGGCACTGTCCAAATATGCAATGAAAATGAAATTTTTGTATGGCAACCCTACGAAGGAGGATTTCTCCCATTTTCTAACTAAATATTACTTTTTTTTAAAGCCCATGTACGAAATTTCAGTTCTCTAAGTAAACGAATTCTCGAGTTATCGTGAGAACGGACAGACGGACGGACAGACGGACGATCATACGGACGGACAGATGGACGGACAGATGGACGAACGGATGGACACTCGGACATTCAAAAATAAAAATAACTTATAATATTATGCTTGGTGTCCAATCCATTTTGCTCTACCATCACTATTTCTAGGTGTACAAACGGAATGACAAACTTATAGACTGGTGCCAATAATCTTTTGAAAAGAAAAAATTATTAACAGGTAAGCACCAACCGAAGAATTTAGTTAGGGTTATAAGTAATAGAAAAAATAAAAATTGAACAAGAGTTAAAGTGAAATTTGGATGGGTGGTTCGGGTTGAATGTGTTTTTTGCGATTTTTGGCGAAATATGATTTACTAGTGGAAAATATTCTTCGCGAAAGTTATAGATAATAAAAATATCTTAACCTTTCCTATAAGGCATTTATCAACATAGCCTCATATTTTTCGAGAAAATGGCGGAAAACCGATTTATAAGATTTTTATTTTTTCTCTCGTAAAAATAATTCCAATTACATGAAGTTTTGTGAAAGTATGCCTTTTTTTGCATTGAATAAGCACTTTTTTTTTAGATGGTGTTTTTTTTTCGATTAGATATTCTATCCGGGATCATTTTAACCGTTGAAATGTCTACTTTAAAATGGTCTATATACGTTGATGGTTTAGTTTTGAAGAACTAAAAAATTGTTTTTCGGATCACGAAATTTAATTTTTTTTATGATTGCTATATTTTTTAATATTTCCGTAAATAATGGATAAATATTCCATGACAGAACTTACATTAATGTAATATTACTTAGGTTGAACCAATTTAATTGAAGATAGTGGCTGAAATTATCCTGCAATGCACCATACCGTACCGAATATCCTAAGCTAGAGTTAAGACTCGCTGGCCCAGTGTGCATCAAATAAAGGATTTTCCAATAAGAGGTGCTATTTTAATTAGCCCGCTATTTCGGTAGATGTCACTTTTGGAGCTGTAATTTTTTGACATTTGACAAGTAGAAACTACGCCATTAACAAAAATGGAACGATACACGATTCAACAACGCATTGAAATTATTAAAATTCACTATAAAAATGGTGAAAATGTGGCAGAGACGGTTCGTAAAACTAGAACATTTTTGAGTCGTCGTGAAGCACCTTGTCGGACCGCAATACAGAAATTGGTAGAAAATTCGAGCTGTCGGGACAAGTTAGTGATGTGAAGAATAAAACCCGTGCATGTCACTCAAGAACAGCCGAGAATATTGCTGCTGTAGCCGAAAGTGTTGAAGAGAACCCAGGTTTGTCCATTTCTCGTCGTTCTTTGGAATTAGGCATACCACAAACGTCATTACACCGTATTTTGCATAAAGATTTGGGTCTTAAGGCTTATAAAGTTCAGTTAACACAAGAACGGCCGATCATCAACAACGTCGAGTCTTTGCTGATTGGGTCCTTGAAATGCATGAAAATGATCCGGAATTCCATCGAAAACTCATCTTGAGTGATGAGGCCCATTTCCACCTCGATAGCATCGTCAACAAGCAAAATTGTCGCATCTGGGGTTCGGAAAACCCAAGAGTTATTGTTGAAAAGCCTCTCTATCCTCAACGTTTGACTGTGGTATTGATCTGGACAACTTTTATTTTCAACAAGATGGCGCTAAGTGCCATACAAGCAACGAAACCATTGATCTTTTACGGGAAATGTTTCCGGACTGTGTTATCTCTCGAAGAGGTGATCACAATTGGCCACCGAGATCTTGTGACTTAACACCTTGCGACTTATTCCTTTGGGGCCACGTGAAAGAGAAGGTCTACGCCTACAGCACAGCGTCGATTCAAGACCTCAAAGATGGAATTCGTGAGGCTATCGAGGACAGAGGGCAGCCACTTTGCGATTTGGTTATGGAAAATTTCATGAAAAGGATATGGTCCTGTAGGCGTGGTCGTGGTGGTCATTTAGCCGATGTTATTTTCCATTATTAACGGCATACCTTCCTCTTTATAATGAAATAAAGATCCGATCATTTGTCTCAAAAAATGGGATTTTTCTTTGAATATAAAAATAACACCTCTTATTGGAAAACCCTTTACTATAAAACTATTCAAACAAAATTAAAACATTTATTTTAAATTTTTTCAATAGTATCGTTCTTTTGTCAAATGACTCTATGTAGTAACAATCCACCATCGGTGACACAACACTCCTATAGAGTTTATTACCAGTTGCAACCTTGGCTTGTTTATTTGGATAACGGGCTCGATAACAAAAAAGCTAAGCAATGGGGCTGGAACGAATATCTAAGTAGACCGATGCCCAAATTTATCCCAGACAGTTCAGAATTAATTCCCGAAAAATTACTAAAAAGTATTAGCTGCAGCTGTGAAAGTAGTTGTAATAAACATAGTTGTGAATGAAAACTGCTCAAATAGAGATAAAAAATATTTGAAGACGTAAGTGACTTGGAAGAGATTATTGATGGACAGCCAGCAAAGTCTTGATAGTGAAATCGAAGAACTCGAAGATGTCGATAATCTCGGAAATCCTTCGCAATTTGAAAATTTTATTGATGAAGAAGAAGAACAACCACAAGCAAAAGATGCAAAATTCATTAGAATTTTAAAACTGATCATAAATTTTTACTTTGTATAAAAAAATATCAATAAATTAATTGTTCTATTCAATAATTACGTATTAAAATTATTTTGTACAAATATACCTAACAGAGATATCTCATCGATATACTATTTATTTAGTGACAAAATAGTACAATATATGTTAATAAAATTGGACACTGGGTCAGCGAGTCTTAACTCTAACTTAGGACCTTCAGTATGGTACGGTGCATTGCCACGAAAAATTTAAGTTTCAGGATGATTTCAGCCACTGTCTTCAATTACATTGATTCAACTTTAGTAATATTACATTAAAATAAATTCTGTCATTGAAATTTAATCCATTATTTACGTAAATAATACAAAAAGTTTAAAAATTCGTGATCCGAAAAGTCATTTTTTTGGTTTTTCTCAATTTTAACCGGTTTCTTCAAAAATAAACCATCAAAATGTGTAGACCATTTTAAAATAGACATTTCAACGGTTAAAATAGAAAAGAATAGAATATTTAAATCGAAAAAACACAAATAATATTTTCCGTGGAAATTTTTTTTTTTTTTGAAAATTGTAAATATTTCGGAAACTAAAGGGTTTTCCAATAAGAGGTATTATTTTAATTAGCCCGCTCTTTCGGTAGATGTCACTTTTGGAGCTGTCATTTTTTGACATTTGACAAGTAGAAACTACGCCATTAATAAAAATGGAGCGATACACGATTCAACAACGCATTGAAATTATTAAAATTCACAAATGATGAAAATGTGGCAGAGACGGTTCGTAAAACTCGAACATTTTTGCGTCGTCGTGAAGCACCTTATCGGACCGCAATACAGAAATTGGTAGAAAAATTCGAGCTGTCGGGACAAGTTAGTGATGTGACGAATAAAACCCGTGCACGTCGCTCAAGAACAGCCGAGAATATTGCCTCTGTAGCCGAAAGTGTTGAAGAAAATCCAGGTTTGTCCATTCCTCGTCGTTCTTTGGAATTAGGCATTCCACAAACGTCATTACACCGTATTTTGCATAAAGATTTGGGTCTTAAGGCTTATAAAGTTCAGTTAACACAAGAACTCAATCCGAGCGATCATCAAAAACGTCGAGTCTTTGCCGAATGGGTCCTTGAAATGCATGAAAATGATCCGGAATTCCATCGAAAACTCATCTTGAGTGATGAGGCCCATTTCCACCTCCATGGCTTCGTCAACAAGCAAAATTCTCGCATCTGGGGCTCGGAAAACCCAAGAGTTATTGTTGAAAAGCCTCTCTATCCTCAACGTGTGACTATTTGGTGCGGTTTATGGTCCCGCGGGGTCATTGGACCTTTCTTTTTCGAAAATGAGGCTGGAGGCTGGACAGTTACGGTGAATAAGTTGCGCTATCGACAGATGATTAATGATTTTTTATGGCCGGAATTGGATGGTATTGATCTGGACAACGTTTACTTTCAACAAGACGGCGCTACGTGCCATATAAGCAACGAAACCATTGATCTTTTACGGGAAAAGTTTCCGGACCGTGTTATCTCTCGAAGAGGTCATCACAATTGGCCACCGAGATCTTGTGACTTAACACCTTGCGACTTCTTCCTTTGGGCCCACGTGAAAGACAAGGTCTACGCCAACAGCCCAGCGTCGATTCAAGACCTCAAAGATGGAATTCGTGAGGCTATCGAGGACATAGGGCAGCCACTTTGCGATTTGGTTATGGAAAATTTCATGAAAAGGATATGGTCCTGTAGGCGTGGTCGTGGTGGTCATTTAGCTGATGTTATTTTGCATTATTAACGGCATACCTTCCTCTTTATAATGAAATAAAGATCCGATCATTTATCTCAAAAAATGGTACTTTTCTTTGAATATCAAAATAACACCTCTTATTGAAAAACCCTTTACATGTTTCCCAGATTCCAAGAAAATTGTGCACTTTCATTGCAAGAAAAGGTATACTATCACAAATTTTCTAATGGGAATTATTGTTACGAGCGAAAAAAATAAAAAACCTGATAAATCGGTTTTCCGCCATTTTCTCGAAAACTTTGTTGAAAAATGCCTTATATGAAAGGTTTGGATATTTTTAATAATCTATATCTTTCGGGAAGAGCATTTTCCGGTAGGAAATCACCAGGGCAATTTCACTTTATCTCGTGTTTAATTTTTTTTTTTTTTTTTTAATCATAACCTTAACTAAATTTTTTGTCTGGTCTTTGCCTGTTATTAATTTTTCCCGTTTTAGCCTTCACAATCCGTTTGCCTATTAGTATACCCTTCAGATTTCATCTAGGGTATAAAGAAATAAATAAATAAGAAAACTTGCTGAAACACAAGAAAGTGTTACTACCTCCACCTCGTCCAATTGTTCTAGTTCGTAGTTTCATGCAGTGTTAAATGGTTGCGTGTATTGTTAAAAATTACATATAACTGTTTACCCTCTAAGTTCTTGTTTTCATTATATTGGAGCAAATCCCAATCTGGCTACTGATGTATAACTTCTACAATTAGTTAATACAATGACTTCTCGCGAAGGTATCCACTTTCACAACTTTTTGAAAAAGAAGACCGATTGAAAAATTGCTCACCTTTACTCCAAATTTCTCTATCCCATTATGTGAAATTGTGAAATATTTCATGTACTTTGATTAAAACATGAAATTACTTATTCTGATTTTATATTAAAATTTCATTTTTAATCTGTTTCCCAAAAGGATATATTTTAAATTCGAATAATTTAGATAAGTTTTGTAAATTCGCCATAACTTATTGATTCACCATGTTTTATTGCTGGCGTTTGTTCTTCACACTTTTGGGTCTCTTTCTTACTCATTAGTGCAAATGTAATTAATTAAAATCGGTAATTACTGAAAATACCTAAAAATATCGCAAAACGAACGCTGCCAATAGATACGCGTACTGAATTTACTAGAGCTGTTGATGGAATTCGAAGTAGGTGGTTCGAACCTTGGAAGTCGAGTCCTTGAAGAATGATCATTTTGCCGAATCTTCAAAGTTTACGAAGCTTTGAAGCATGAATACTTTACCACACTTTTAAGATGTCTGCTCTGCAGTGTTTAGGTTAAATTACAATATTCGAGGATTCGAGGTACTTATTGAAAATAATTTTTGAATAGTTTAAAAGAGTCTGAGATTCTCTGGGTATAGGTGTATCTTTTGAATATTATGATAAGAATATATAAATATATTTCATTATATGTATGATTTGAAATGCAACGTCGTTCAAAAATGTTAATACTAATTTCAGACTCCTTTTGTCGTGTCTTCGACAAAAATTTGCTAGACTTATCCATCTTAAATGCAAATATACTTATAGGAATTTATATAACACAAAATCAAAATGGTGGACGAATTTTATCACTTATGGTCAGGTTTGACTAAAAGTCGATATCTGTCGAATTTTAAGATCGCTAATTAATTTTGAATTTGTAGTCGAAGTTAAGAAATCAAAATGACGACTATTAAATGACAGTCAAATTTATAGTCACACCGCTATCTGGGTGATCTTAGGGATTGCAGATTACAAATTTCTTTGATCTTAACTTCACCTTATAGTAATGAACTAGTTGGCCGAAGGGTTATTCACAAGCTGCAAATTTTGAATCATCCACAAATACCCAACAGATTTCGTCAGGGTATAATAAGAATGTAAATGATACTTTTAAAATACCATACAATGGTCGATTATTTAAGGCTTATCCTATTGTACTCTGGCTCTCGTCGTCATTAATTTTTATCATTAATGGGCGATGTTTGGATTTTTTGGATATATCTGATGTCATAAAACTGCTGAATTTGAATTGCAATATTAAAACCAATAGACTCTCTTGCGGTTGTCTATACAGGCCTAGGTCGAAGATCTTTTGAAGATAAATAAAAATAAAAAAAAACTCTTATGCATCTCGAGAAGTCAATCAACAATTTCAATAAATTTTAAAGAGTCCACATTGCAAGGAAGGTAGGACAATTCCCAAAATTTAAGACACATTTTTTTCCAAAAAATCAATGTTATTTTATCAGATAGAAAGAGAAAATCAGCTGAATTTCCCCCAAATCAATAGAACATTCAATGAAATTAGGTATTTTGCACCATAAATCCTATATAGTACATATTCTACATTTTTTATAGAACACTTACAAATATATTTTTAAAATAATTCACACATTATTTTCACTATTTTGTTTCAGCGTGCCCCGAGTCCCAGTATTAACTTCCGTACTATATGTTCAAATGAAAAACAAAACAACATATATGGTAGAATGGTACATTAGAAATAGCTATTCAGCTCATTCTTATGTTTTTTAAAGGTGCAGTTACAAGCTATTACCTATTCCCTACAGTTGAGGGGAAAGAATAAAAAAATTTTAATTCCCTACATTTTAGGGAAGAAACCTACCTGCATTTTAGGGATAAGAAGCTAATCTAAATTTTCGAAGGTGGATCGTTCCCTAATCTTATCGAAAAATACCTAAGCTTTGTGGTACAAATTGTTGCCACTCACTGTAGGGACATTTTTTTACTGTGCTCATATACAGAAAAAACGGTTTTTGGAAGTATTAGAATTAGGTACAATCCTGGTAACTTTCGCATTAGGTGCCCACTTTAAAATTAGCAAACTTTATATAGCCCAACTGTTGGACACAGAATATAATCAATCATACGTAATATTCTGCGTCAGGAGCAAAATCAGGAATCTTTTATTATGCTCCTTCATTGACAAAATGTTACTTTACGGCGATAAATAGCATTCTATATACTTTTGGTACAAATTATTATTATCTATCAAACATTTTTTCCACCTTCACACATAACTATATAATATCCATAAATGTATATTGGTAAAACCTACTATTCTGTGGCAAACATACCACCCATAATGTCCTTATATGAAGCAAGCTCCTGTCACCGGGGGTTGCCGGGCATCTTGAGAATATCATCCAGGACAATCATTTACCATGAATATCTTCTGTTAGAAAACTTCCATAAGGTGACT
Source organism: Dioctria rufipes (assembly GCA_963924295.1). Lineage (NCBI taxonomy): Eukaryota > Metazoa > Arthropoda > Insecta > Diptera > Asilidae > Dioctria > Dioctria rufipes. Next base: position 194,058,734 of record OZ002741.1, read on the forward strand.
GATTGATTGGATCTGCGTCTTTGATTAATGGCTTCACAATCATGGCCCTTTCTCAATTCTTATGTACGACGAGATTTATTGTCCCCCAGGGAAAATAATGTCTATGAAAGGCCAATGAGATACAGGAGGTGCCCAGAATTTGTTATGCCGGGCAAGTGCTAATTGAATTCATAATAAGGTATAATGGAAGGTTTTCCTGCTAACCGGGATTCAATTAATAATTTTGTAAGGGAGCTTAATATTTCGTCACGAGGAATTTCTGACTTGAATGGTGATATACTGTCTGAAAAACGTTTGTACTCATAACTAATAAATGATAGATAGGTTCCTACAGAGACTCCAATAGCATAAATTATATATGAGCATATTTTCTGAAAGGTTCGAAACTAAAACGGAAACACTGTATAGAAGCAATTAGTTTCAAGAATTTCTGTAAAAAAATATGAAGGAATGTTTTTCTTCCATTCAAATGAGATATTTACATACACATGTACCACACTTGTCTAAGCTTTATTCCGTTTGGTCAATTTTACATCCAAGCCTTGAAAAATACTTCGCCCACTTTACTTTCGTATGAAACATTTTCGGAGTTACTTCCAAATGGATAATATTTATAACGATTAAATTTCGCTCCTGAAGGCATTCAAGGATGCGCCGATTTCCTCACTTGTTGATTAATAATTGAAATGGAGGAAAAAATAATTACCCTAAAGAGTTGAGTTGCCGTAAAAAAGAAAACTATTTATATTATATTGCAACAGCTTCCGGAAAAATAACACGAGTTAATAAAAATTCTACTGCCGCGATATACATAGATAAGAAGTTTTTTTGAAGCCATGAAAAATATGTAATAGCACCAGAACTACATTGTTATGTTTGACTATCGCCACAATCGTGAAATGTATTAACGAAAATGCAGGAGTCTATATTTTAAATGCAGCTACTATGTATGTTATTGCGTAGCCACTGGCGTACGTAGACTAGATCAGCCAACGGTTAATCGACAGAATTACGATCATTAAAAGCCACAAGGAGTTCAAGCCATATGGCAAAACTCAGCGATGTTTACAGGTAAAATCATCGACAGGACGAAGATATTAATTGCGAAATAAAATTTAATGATATCAGCTTTGTTAATTTCTATGAGATTCCTCGATTGTGGTAATCTTTTTCTCAAAAGATATCTGTGTGACTCATTTTTGAAATAAGTGCAGGCGTAAATAGCATCATTGAAAGATATTGGGAAGATTTGTGAATCAGAAAGATGATCAGAATTTAGATCGTATCGTTGTATCAGATGAATATGAATACCACGCTATGCTTTAAGAACTATCCTTACAAGGTGTCAGTACTCAGCAAAAGTTTTAATGTAGATACCATCGAGCCTGTAGGAAATAAAATTTACTATACGTAGGTTTGCGTTTTGAAAGTGAAAAAAATTCGTATATAATTTAGCTTAGAGCTAGACCACAGACATTAGAAACATCTAACGTATAAGACAGAAACCCAAAATGCGACAATTTAAGATGAAAAATGAAAATTTGCAGTTCAAATTGGAAAATCAATTGAAAACTCTAACCAGAATTTACTCTCCCCCATTTTTTTTTTGTATTCCAACAACTATTAGAGCGAAATATTAAAAAAAACAAAAACGCAACTAGAATTGAAGAAAACTCGATGTTGTTCACTAGATCTAGGTTTTATCTTTCTAAAATAGTCACAATCTAAGCAAATGAGAATACGTAATAAGAGCAATTTGATTTAAAAAACTTAAATTTTACACAATTTTTTACAAGTTTCCGAGCTAATATCTCCATTCAAATACACTTTTTTGAATTTTTGCGAAGTTATTTACTAAACTTCTTCGTTACCTTTAATTTAAGAAATAACTCATTATTGCGCTACAAATATTGGTACTGACTCCTCTTAAGACGCTACAAATTTTTGATGCAAATACGATGAATATTAATGAAGAAGAAGATGCTGAAAATATATCTGAAGTGCACAGTGTAATACATAGAGAGACTTTTCATTCGAAGAGCGAACTACTTTAGCGCACACAATTCAATTTAACACCACGGAAGTCTTCCTGCTTTTTGTTGATGGTGATCATCATAATAATTTCTATTACTTACGATATGAATAGTTGCACATCAAAATATTTGTTAAAAGTTATCAAAACTTAATTTTCAAACGCATGATGAAATTATGCCGTTTTTAAAATTTTTCTTTAGATGGTTTTGGTCAATATTGAAAACATTTCCAATTACTAGTCAAAACATATTAACACCTTCACGGCCGGTGGCACCACATAGGTGACATATGAAAGTCCATCAAAGTTAACCTGAGAAGTAAGAAAATCAATGTTACCAATAATAATTTGAAAACTCCGTTGAAGTTATAGTAAAATCCGTCAAAAATCCACTAGGCTTAGTTTTTTTCCGTCAATAAAATCCGTAAAAATAGTATCTTATAATTACAGTAAAATATATATTTTATTGCATTTTTATAATTAAACTAATTAACACTCTAAATTAAACAAAAATCATCATTACTTTCGGTGCTTTCGAGCTGTGATGTGGGCTTTATAGTTGCAGGAGCTATAGAGGTCGAAGGTTGACTATAACTTTGAATTGTTGCAACCATATTAATTACTTTATCTGGCAAGTCGTAGGTATAACAGGTTTTTCCACGTCGTTTAACTCCTGATCGTATATTTAAAATTAGATTAACTACATCTGTTTTCATGTTATTTGTTAGTTTTGATTTCACTCCATTCAAATTCCATATAATTCCAATGCTAACTCAATTTTGTCAAAATATGGATATAACGAGTTTTGTTTCTGTCTCCGCCAATTGTAGTGTGGGGAGAAAGCTATACCCAAACTCTGCAAGCAGAAAAAATTGAGGAGTATTGGTTGATAAAGCTGAAAGGGCCAATTATTTGAAATAGGAATAAAGCAGAAAAGTGTGTTTAGTTTTCACAAGGAGTACATACATAGAGACGTAGATACCAAAAATCTTGCGGCGGGTTTTCTATGCACACGCGAATTTATCATGATTATCGGCGGTGGAACGTACAGCATTTTCTCCCGATACTACTCAATTTGTAAAAATATTCAATTCGGTTCAGCCATTAATGCTACAATTGAATAAACATCTCACGATTCCGCTGAAAAAGCCGTTCCGTTAAAAAATTCTTCAGCCGTTAGAATACCTATTTTCTAGTTTTCCCATATACTAATCTGCTAGATCTGCCAGGAGATTTGTTAAGTTGGCAACACTGAAGAAAATAGGCGAATAAAAGTGGCTTTTTTTTGCAAATTTAATAGAGAAAGACTTGTGAAATGAAAGCTGATAACGGGGCATACAGATGGGTCGCTGAGCGGTGAGGGTACGGCCGTAATAGGGGGTCAACATATCGATTTTTCTTCCTAAAAAAATGGAAAACGGTTGTCCAAGTTAATAGCTTAAACCACAGGGCGGATTAAATGTTCCTGAAAACACTTTTTAGAGATTATCGCAAGCGTTTTTGATATTTCAGGCTATTTAAGACTCCAAGTGTGGGTGTGTGGGTACTCAAACTTCTTTCCAGGATCTGATAAGTTTGATTTTGTATCAAATTTTCAAAAATGTACTACATCAAAATTTTGCTCACTTTGTGAGTCACAGGATATTTTCTATTTTTTAGAAAAAAACTAACAGCATTCTTTATTTTCGGATATCTTTTGATCCCCATACTCACTTTTGTCTATTCTAACTGAAGTACTGGATTATTGGCAATTAAGGCCGCCTCTAACTCGGTTGGCGGTACAATTCATGGAAAAATTTTTTTTTACCGAGAGTACTCTAAACGTGCGGGTGCATGGTGGGGAGGGGGGTAGTTCTAATACTGCATGTTGTATATCAAATAGAAGGCCTCACTAAGTACTATCTACTGGTATATATTTTTTCCCTATTCAAAAAACTTTCAAGACGTTTTTGCCCCGAAGAACGCATATTCATGCACCTGGTTCGCATACACTCCAGTTACTATATTTCGCATATATGTATCTCATCCGTTTCCTATTTCAGAGCCATTACTTCTCTGTTGACAGCATTTTTCCCACAGCAAGTGAATTTCGTGAGCTACCAGATCTTCATAATAATGAGTTGAAAATATGTACATCTTTGTACCAAAAAAACGACCATTTTAGATCATTATTCGTGTGATATAAAATTTTTTGTGGATACCTTAAGACACAAAAGTCCATATTTCTCTGTAGTTAAGTATCGCATGAATTGCCATAGTTTGTTTTTAAAACTTAGGCAAGATATACGGATATATATGTGGTATATACAAAGAAGGCAGTACCTGCAAGATCAGTATAGGTAAAAACATCGAAATTTGCAGTTTTTTTTCCAGATAATTCCACTTTGAATCAACCCGTTAGTACCGAAATAACCAAGGACGCCTGAATGGGTAGGGTCGTTAATCTCAACCCCTATTTGCTAAGAAAAAAATTGTTTTCATCAAATCTAGATGCGATTGTAATTACCGCATATACATATGTTGATTTGCGCAACCAACGACATATTTCGCAAATATATTACACTTATTGCAATGCCATCTATAATGCACTTTCTTGCTCTTAACACTTTTTAGATTCTTTTACCTCTCATTGTTTAAACACTGCAAGTCATTATCTTGTTTGGTTTAGGAGTTAATTCCGAAAAACCATTGCAAGGTATACTAAACTAAAATTAAATTGGTTTATTTCGTAACATTTAAGGCACTTTTTTCCCTTGAAATAATCTATGATCTGTTGGTTTAGATTGAAAAAAAAAACGAAAGTCATTATCTCGATTAATTTATGAGATCATTGTGAAAAACCATTTCAAGGTAAGCTAAATTTCATTCAAGCTATGCAACTTATGAAATAAGAAAAATGTCAATCCAAAATGACAGCTCATTGCATCACAGTGTACTGCAAAAATCTAGTGATCTTAGTTGTGCTGAGATGAACGTAAAAACAAACTGTAAAATAATTTTGACTCATTTCCAACTGAATGATAGCTTAAACCAACATTGTGACACCGAGCATTATAGATTGAAGTCTGAGTGAGTCTGGATTGAAAGTAGGCGAATTTAAGATAACAAGTTATGTATAGGTATATGTAATTAGATATAAGGAAATTCATAAATTCAATTTTTCCGAATACTTCGCAGTCATAATTTAACACGGAAAAATAAATATTGAGCATGAGGCAGGTGAAAAAGTTTCAGTTGAACTATGAGCAGAAAATACAAGATGCTGTACATACTTATTATAAATGCAATGGGATCGTACCAAGTGAGGGAATTATTAAGCTACGAGTGGCCACTGCTCATAGTATAACTGTGCTATTTTGTGTGCAATTGATATATGAGTGACACTGTCAAATTTATTTCAACGCACAGCTTAACAATACAATTTTGCAGGCTTGAGTATTAGTTTCTTGCACTAAAACTCATTCTTAACAGGAGCCAGATTTCATGCAAAGAGATGTAGGAGTTCATCGGCATATAAAGGCATATCATCACTATATAAAATTATCTGGATACAGTGGGCCTTGTGAAACAAGAAAAGAAATTCTGGAAAAAAGAATTATTATTTGAAATTAGTTTGATATCGTTGACTGTTTAAAAAAATTAAATTTTATTATGGCGAAAGATTTGACTAACGCGCAGTATTAATTGTACACTTAGCTGTGTAACACAACGCTCTGCACCCCCGAAATACATTTCTGGTGACTACGTCTCATTCAACTTACCGGGAAATATCGAATCTTTTTTTCTTCTTATAATAATATATAATAAAGTTCGAATTTTAAAACCATTAAAAGTACCTACAACTTTATATTGTCCTTAGCACATGGTGGTATTCAACTGCAAATTACCTGAGCCTCCAAGGACAACATGCTCAACTTAATTAAGCTATTAAATTACTTAATTGATTTTAATTTGTCTATTAATTTATACAAACTATATGAACGTGCAAGTCTGTAGAATTTAAGAAATAATTTAAAGAAACTTTTTGCCGATTCTTAAAGGCTTATCTCCAGCATTTGTTGACTCTGCTTCATTTCACAGGTATGTACAATGACTGTACAGTGTACATATTGACAGTAACTGATTATATTCAAGTTTGATTACAAATATACTATAGTAAGTCAGGTAGTGAATTTGTCAATTACTACGTTGTTAACCCGTTTACGTACCAATAAACACATTCATTAGTTTCCCACTTATTAGCTTGTTACCAAATGGAGCATAAGCTTCTGTGGCTTAATGCAATCAAGAAATCTCCGGAGAATTTGCATTTGAAGATGGTTTTAGTGTCCTCCCCTCATTTAGAGTATGTTGACTGGAAATATTGCAGTCTTGTGCTACTGTTCTCGAATCATGATTTTGTAATTAGCAAGGATTATTGTGTGAAATACCAAGCAGATGGCTACTTAATTGAAAACTATTGAACATTTTGGATGATGAATTACTTAGGTATTGTATGAATATGGTAATGAACTTAAAAATAATTTTAGGTGGATTCCTTCATACGTGATTTGAATGTGATTCTAGTAAAATAATTTTTACATTCTATGACGCCCCTTTCTTTGAACACAGCTAACACTTATCATAGAATTTAAGGAAATCATATCTTATGGTTTGCATCTTGCAAACACCACTGAAAATTTATCCTGACAAAAGCAAATAGCTCTATAAAATTCCTCTAGTATTAAATTTATTAAATATAAGTTATAAATAGCACGCCTGATAAATACATAGTTTTTCTGTGGGAACCTTGGGCCAAATTACATTGGAGGTTTCTTCGTACTATAATGCATACTATATATTGTGCAATTATTTTTGTAAATCAACTAATGTTAGGAACTTAGTTCAACTAAAAATAAGAAGGCTAATATTTTTTTATCATAAACAAATAATAACATGATATATGTTAGCTGACCATGAAGCCAAATAAGCCACAAATATAGCAGATCTCAGCTAAAAGAAATCATAGAGATAAACAGAAGAATCTTCAAGATAAGTATAAGAAGGAACAGAACTGGGCAAGTACCAAAGAAAAAGTACTTAAGTAAAGTTCAAGTACCGAACGTCTGAGTACTTCAGCGTAAGTACAAGTATCGCATGCATGAAAAGTAATTGTAACTAAGTTCTAAGTATATAAAAATTAAGGAGTACTTTTTAAAGTACTAGTTTAGAATTTTTGTCGGTTGGCAGTAATATATTAAAGTTTATAGAGTTCAGTTAATAGATAATAATAAATAAATACATTTTGAAAACTATAATATCTATAATAAGCAGTGGCCACTATTTATAATTTTTTGTAGTTGTCGGCGCTGAACGTGGAGTAAAACTTTCATCTCTCATTGCTACACTGACACGCATCCATTGTCGCCTCTAATAAGAATAAAAATTCTAAGGAAAAAATTTCCAGTAAATTTCTAAAAAAACTGAGGCCTTCCCTACATCAGGTCGAGGCATCGTTGATTTTATATTGAGGTGAGGCATTGCTTACTTAACCTTGGCTGATACAACTTACAACTAGATATGAAAATCTCTATATAAACTTGCATCACTTTTTGAAAGCTCTTCAACATTTTTTCAACCAAAGAAAGCTATCATTGCGAAAATTTGATGTGGCATAATACAGCAAAAGAGAGAGAGAATGTGTAGAGCCTTCTAATAGAGTCCCATTAGCTCGTTTTAGTTGGACCCCGTTTTTGTGAGGTTTTGCTCATCTAGATGTAATTTTTCTCAGCCCTTGGTTATGTCATCAAATCGAGGCATCGTCGATTTCATGTTCGAGCGAAACGTTACTGGTTTTTGTTCTACTTGCCCGGTCTTGTTTGTATGTTATTAGGTTGTCTAAGGCTTGAGTGCGGCACATATTTTGACAGTTTTTTGTGTGCTTTAAAACTCAACCAAAAAGGAGTTGCGCTAGAGATTGTGTTTGCTTTTCGACGAAGAGTTAGATATATGTACATAGACTCAGAAATACTTAAGTAAAAACCTTGATACTTAAGTACAAAACTAAATCTTAAGTACAAGTAAATAGAAGCAAGTACTTATTTTCAAGTACTAAGTAGGGCATTTCAAAAGTATTGAGTAATAAGTCGTAAGTAATGAAAATGTACTTTAAGTAGTACTTAAGTCTTTTTTTACTTAAGTATTGCCCAGCTCTGAGAAGGTGTTGTGACTCAGGTACCCAATGCTCCGAATCACAACCATAAGGTCCATGGACCAATATATTGCCCTATGCAATATATCGATGCATTGCAAAGATGACCCTGAAAATTAATTTTAATTTAATTCATTTAAAATTACATTTAAAAAATTTCAAATGCATTTAAAGTTGCATTTCCATACTGCAACAAAATGCAATTTAGCATAAATTGCATTTCGTTATCAGTAATGCACTCCACTCACACGGTATACCTACCTACATGCCGTGTAGCCGGATATCATTTTTCGTCGTGCAAATTGAATTGCACATAAAATAATTCGCATATTCTCACGTACGATCTTTCATCGCCGTGAGAAAGCAAAAAGAAAAAAGCTTTTTCAAAAAGTTTTCGTGGGTACCTGGGGGCAGCTAGCCCAAAACCTCGAGGAGTCGGTTTTAAAAATTCGTCTAGTGAAGTTAAGGAATAAATGTCCTATTTTGAAAAGTTATTGTTATTAAAAAAAAAAAAATAAGGATTTAAAGAAGGAAGTGTATAAAAAAGAAATAATAGATTGAAGTTAAGGAATAAATGTCCCATTTTTTGAAAAGTTATATTTACTGAAGAAAAAAAAAGTATATAACAAGATAAATAATAGATTGAAGGGAAGAGAAATTTATTAAAAGTGAAAGTTATTAAAGAACCATTGGAATAAAAGGTGTTGGTTTTAAGAATTAATTCAAAAAACGATTTTTGTTTTTTATTTAGAAGCTGTGTGCTCTCCGCCCGGAGCACGGCACACACGTACCCATAACAAAGGTGGAGCGTTAGGATGGAGGGAAGTCAGTTTCAAAATTGAAATGATAACACCTAAAAAGTCTAAAGACAAATTTTCGGGAAAACTAGAAAAAGGAAAACTCATAAGGAACGCCTTGACTAGTGTGCTGCATGGTGCTCTACCTGTGGATTCAAAGTATTTAAGCAGATTGCTACGATTTAGCCATATACGATAATTCCACTTCAAAGCTTAAGTCTAGAACTTGATTCGACTCCACTCGTAAGTCGGTGGACTCTTTACATTACTTGGGGTTGATTAAAAAAAATCGTATAGATTTTTCACCTTTATTGTTAATCAGAACTCCTGCTTTTAACTTACTAGCTAAGGATGGATAATTTTTTATTCATATAAGTTGTTTGGACCGCTCTTTGCGTTATTTTATTTGCCCCATTTCTTTTTCTTACTCAAAATTATTTCGTATAGTGTCAATGGAAAAATATAATTACCACTTGACATTCAATACTAGACAGAATTATTCTAAAATTGCTACCACCGGCTGAACTTCTTACAAAAAAATTGAGCGACTCAAAACTGGCGATATTCATCAGAGTAATTATTTTAGTAAAAAAATGAAGTCTTTGAATATTATTTAACACAGACCAAAGGCTTTCCCACGTAATTGTCCGCTAATTCAGCTAACATGATTTGGAGGGTTTTTTCGCGGCGTTAGCATTTTAAAGGCGAAATTATTCGTGAAAAAAGTTTTTTTGTAGGTACGGACTACTGATATGGTGCGCAACCAACCTTTGCTGTTTTTTGTACTCAGTACTGTGCAATCAATTGATTGACTTATTCAATTAGTTGGTAGCACAGTATTTCCTCCACCTTTGTGAAAATAAAGGTGTAGAATGTGGATCCCGCATCATTCGTTAGTATAGGGGTTTGTGTGTTGAGAAATTTCCTTTATGAGACTGATGGTGTTGGTATATTAATAATATATATATATATATATGTTTCTATTCTAGGTTATTGTTATTATTATTAATTATTATCGAATTTTTCTTTTATCCTATACAGGTTGGAAGGTACGAAAATATATACTTATATGGTTTGTCAAAATGTCTAGGAGGTGGATATCAATGATAATCCTTTTATTATATAGGAAATAACTAGTGCTGGTATTCATAAAGAAGGAAATTCCTCCCTCCTCCTCTTTCCTATTTTCATTAGAACTATTCTACAAATATACTTCTAAAATTAGATATCTACATTCATATTATAATAATTTCATATGATTTTTATGAAATAACTAGTAAGATTTTCAGATGCATATTTAATTTTATGTTTTCGATCATACTTACTATAAGCTTGAAGAAATTTGAAGGCATTTTGTTCACCCTTTTTGTTTTCTCAATTTTTATTATATTAATTTGAAATCTTCGGTAAAATATTACACCGATTTCCATTGATATTTTAAGAAAAGTGCACGTCAACCAACACGAGTTCAATGGAACAACAACAAGCGATGAAAATGTGGTAGTAGCTCATATCCGTGTAATTTGTCAGATTGACATTTTTTGAAAAAACAACACCGAGCAAAGGATGGCACATTATAATTTGGAAGATTTTGGCGTGATTGTGGAGTGACAGTTGAAGATGGACACATGATGCTTCCCAATTATTTAAGTCTGTATATGTGATGTAGTCGCAATAAGAAAATCAAAAATAAAATCAAAAGTCATTGACTTTCAATTTTAGATGAAGAAATAGTCAACGCGAGGTATGCAGAAGTAGTAGACTTCTTACCACAAGTCATCCCGCAGATCTCAGCAGAAACATACCACATTCGAATTTGACTGTATCCGTCACTTCAAAAAACTTGCATCAAGATGCGAAAAATGCAGAAAATGGTTTGCCACATTTTATCCTGCATTACAGGTGGAAGGGTGCAACAATTAATTCTATTTCTGAGGCTGGGGCCGAGGTACTGGTCTCCAATTATGAGAAGTGGGGATTTTCTTGTGGGTATTAATCGCATGAAAATGATTCGTCAACATGAGCCCCTTCTGGCCTACGGAACCTGCAAGAAGAAAAGAGGATTACCGATATTTGGAGCGAAGAACAAACGAAATATTTATTACATATATATATATACTGAGTCGATGGACAAGGTCGGGCCCTTGAAAAAATTTAGAAATAAAAGGAAATTATGGGGCTTTGTTTTCAGCCAACAAATCGAAAATCGCTACAAAATGACAAGATAATTCGAAAGGCCAAGAACAATCTTTACTAACAAAATTATCTTAACCAAATGATTACGATTCCTTAAACAAAAACTTTAATAAACTGAATAGGCATTCAGACTACGGCCACATATACCCTTGCAACTATTACTCAGCTGAGATTTATTGAGCGTAAGACGATAAGGTTACCTTTTAATCAACACTAATTTGTTATTTTGTTCTGTAAGGTATATAGTAAGGGTAGCCCTTGGGAAGGTTACGAGCCAGGCTTATTATTTCTGGAAGATTATTTTCCAATAAGAGGTGTTATTTTGATATTCAAAGAAAAATGCCATTTTTTGAGATTATTGATCGGATATTTATTTCATTCTAAAGAGGAAGGTATGCCGTTAAGAATGGAAAATAACATCAGCCAAATGACCACGATGACCACGCCTACAGGACCATATCCTTTTCATGAAATTTTCCATAACCAAATCGCAAAGTGGCTGCCCTATGTCCTCGATATCCTCACAAATTCCATCTTTGAGGTCTTGAATCGACGCTGGGCTGTTGGCGTAGACCTTCTCTTTCACGTGGCCCCAAAGGAAGAAGTCGCAAGGTGTTAAGCCAGAAGATCTCGGTGGCCAATTGTGATCACCTCTTGTCCAGATCAATACCATCCAATTCCGGCCATAACAAATCGATAGCGCAATCCTTTCACAGTAACTATTGCTCCAGCCTCATTTTCGAAAAAGTAATGTCCAATGATCCCGCGGGACCATAAACCGCAACCAACAGTCACTTGTTGAGGATAGAGAGGCTTTTCAACAATAACTCTTGGGTTTTCCGAGCCCCAGGTGCGACAATTTTGCTTGTTGTCGAGGCCATCGAGGTGGAAATGGGCCTCATCACTCAAGATGAGTTTTCGATGGAATTCCGGATCATTTTCATGCATTTCAAGGACCCAATCAGCAAAGACCTCGACGTTGTTGATGATCGGCCGGCTTGAGATCTTGTGATAACTGAACTTTATAAACGTTAAAACCCTAATCTTTATGCAAAATACGGTGTAATGACGTTTGTGGAATGCCTAATTCCAAAGAACGACGAGGAATGAACAAACCTGGGTTTTCTTCAACACTTTCGGCTACAGCAGCAATATTCTCGGCTGCTCTTGAGCGACGTGCACGGGTTTTATTCTCCACATCAGTAACTTGTCCCGACAGCTCGAATTCGGTCCAACAAGGTGCTTCACGACGACCCAAAAATGTTCGAGTTTTACGAACCGTCTCTGCCACATTTTCACCATTTTTATAGTGAATTTTAATAATTTCAATGCGTTGTTGAATCGTGTATCGTTCCATTTTTATTAATGGCGTAGTTTATACTTGTCAAATGTCATAAAATGACAGCTCCAAAAGTGACATCTACCGAAATAGCGGGCTAATTAAAATAACACCTCTTATTGGAAAACCCTTTAGTTTAGGCTTCGTAGCATATATAAATTCAAGGTCTAGCACTTTTTCATATGTATCAATATAGAAAATTTTAGAGAACGGACTCCGAATGTACACATATAGATTTCTGTTTCAACGCTTGGGAAATATTTTTCCAGGGTTTTGGTAGGGTTTGAGATTATGACGGTGTGCGTGCCAGACCGTTCGCTAAAATGTTCTATATTTATAGTTATGGACAAGTGCCAAACATTGAATGTATATATGCCACAGAGCCTAAACTACTATCCATAAAGAAAATAGTCTTCTAGTAATTTAAAGCTTGGTTCCTTACCTTCCCACAGGCTACACTTATTATATACCTTCCTTAAGAAAATAATAAATTAATTTTGATTACAAAGTAACCTTAACATTATACGTTCACTAACACTCAGCTGAGTCATAATTGCATGTGTGTATGTGCAGTCGGAGTCCGAATATGTAGGCAGCTACATTCGATGTCATTAGCCCACGGCATCCCATGACGGAACAGTGACATTACAATGATTACTCAGCTGAGATTTTTTGCTTGCGGAATCGTATTCATATGGTTCAGATAAATTTTTTTAAAGAATTTCGTTAGGAAAGGTATAAAAGTTTTATTTCGGTTTAGATGATAAGAGAGTAAGCCGAAGATTATCAGAACACCATTTTTCTTTATGAATAGTAAAAATATTTTAGAATATTAGGACTCCTTTTGGGCTCCGATGTGGTAGTGAGGTAGTCTGTTTCATGGCTTGTGAAGTATTCTCGAGGGTTTCGGTTTTGCTCTAATCCAAGCAAATACTCAGTTTTTTAGCTCTAGGTGTAGTCAGCAAATAAATTAATTAATGTCATCAACTGGGTACATTCGGGATCGATATTTGTGCATAATTTTGAATAGTATATTTACAAGTATTATTGGCTGGAATTGTTGATTTGATAAGCATGGGAACATCTTTTGTTTCTAGCAAACACAATGTATTGTACTGGACAATTACGAATGGATTTGTTTTAAAATTGTTTGGAGTAGGATATTAATGGAATGAGTGCAAATAAAGCGTGACCCATAACTTTTTAAGTTTAATGGTTTCGGTGGTTTGAAAGGATTCAACCCATGGAAATGTGATGAATTATCCAAAATAATTCAATCCGTAATATCCACCGCATTGCAGTATTTTGCTTTGCACCAAAAGAGTCATGTGTGCATTCGGTTTGTGATAAATTTGTATTTAGGAATTTTTAAATGCCTGCATATGATTACGAAGCTGAGAGTAATTTATTGCAAAATGCTAAGATTATTTTTTAATTGAAAATATTTTATGATTTTGTTAAGTAAAGTGTATAGTAAGTGTAGTCTTTGGGAAGTATATTATTTTTACAAGACTATTTAGTTTATATAGCATATATAAAATATATAAAATCAATGTCCCGTCATAATTCCTTTCGGCCTTATTTAGTATATGACCAACAAACGTTATCGATTGATCACTTCCTATCATGCCTTGTGAAAAAATCTGCTCCAACCGATTCCTTGGAGGCATCTGTTGTTAGATCGAAAGGCCAGCTCTTTGGTGAAGTTATTAGAGCTTGTTTGAGTTTTTCAAAAGCTGTTTGACATTCTGAAGACCATTTATTAATTGGCTCTTCTATTTTCGAAAAGTTTGGAATGAAATTCCGATAATAATTCGCCAGTCCTAAAAAGGACTGAACTTTTCTGACTGTAGAGAGTAGATACTGGGGAGCTATGTACCCATTCTATATTTCAGGAATCAAAAAATATACCCTCCACCCCATACTGATTACCGAGGTAAATAATTTCCCTCTTCAGCAGCTGGCATCTATTGGGCTGCAACTTTTATTTATTTTCACGTAATCTTCTTAATATGCTAAATAGTTTCTCATTGTGGTTACAAAGGTGACACGACATTGTCTAAATAGATGAAGCAGTGAAATCCTTGTAATTCAGGTTATATATTCATATTGTTTATTAGCCTTTAGAATTTGGCAGATGCTCCCGTAAGTCCAAAACAAGCTATTTTAAACTCGAAGTCCACGTATGCTGTGCTAAAGGCTGTCATTTAGGTCCTCCCTTTCTAGCGGTGCAAGCTAACATAATACCCACTGACCAAATCTAAAAAACTGAAGAAACACTCATGGCGTAGTTGGTCTATGTCATATATATTCAATACGGCCAAGTGAAATCTGTCTTTCCCCTTTCCCCTTCTGATCCTGCCTTCTTTCGTTCAACTAATAAGGGACTATTGTAAGAGGATTTTGACGGTGTAATTATTTCACCTAACAATATCTCTTCTCCTTGCTGCCGAATAACCTCTTTATCGATCTCAGGCACGTTTTTGGTTTTTGGCTTATCCCCTGGTAAATGGAAAACATTATAGTAATCGAAACATATTTCGATGACGCTTGCTTCTTCTTAAGATAAATTGAGCTTTTCCTTTTCGGAAATAATGTTGATTATATTTGCTGTGATTTTACTGTTTTGGGAAGGCGTAATAAATTTTCTACAAAATATTCCCGGCTCCAATTAATGTGCCAGGAAGAAAATATCATTCTATATTGTAGTTTTCTCTCCCAATACATATTCTGACTTATCAACTGAGCATATTTCTCTGGGAGTGTCTTTGCTCATAATTTCCCGGGGTATATGTTCGGGGAACTGCCGTTTCCTTCAAACGTATTTCAGTTTTGAAATTGTACTTTTGAAGTAGGAGTTTTAATGCTTTAATCCTATTTCACAAATATAGTCTGAATATAATAAGAATAAAATTTTTATATGTGTGCAAAATTTCAGTTTTCTATGTGAAAGCGTTCCCGAGTTATCGAAAAGAAGGACAGACAAAAGAAACGAGGCCAAATAAAAACGAATTGTCGAAATTGGTGTAGATCTCCTGGTGATATACATAAAACAATCGGTCGAATTGTTGAACTTATTTATTTTTTTTAAGTCGATTAGTATTAAAAATATATCGTAAAAAATTGTAATTTTATTTGGTTCCTTCTACCCGTGTACCTCCCTCCATCATAATCAGCATAACAGATGCTTCTCCAATATATTATAAGTATAAGGGTAGATGTAAAAATTTAAATACGTATGGATTTGAAACTGAATGAATGTGTTAAAATTTTGCAAATTTTATCATAATCTCTTTAAATTGTTTTAATTTTCATTTTGTTTTCCATATATAAATAATACAAATTTAGAATAATTTCATTGCATAACAAAATCATTTAATCTAACTTGGCCAAACTAATTATAGTAATAAACATGGAAATAAATTTGTTAATTGGGTTCGCCAGAAGTCATCGTATTAAAAACCGCCAATTATATTCCAAGCTCTCGTATGCTTAAACATGTATGTATTTATGTAAAATGATATACCTAGTTGCTAGGTACCATAATAATGGGATCATTATTTTCTGAGTATCCAATTATTCATTAAAGTACAAAACAAATATACAATTATCCCAATTGAACTCCACATGTAAGACTAACTTGGGGCTGCATTCATTAATACTAAATTAACAGGATCTCATTAGGTATTTATATTAATTATAAAATAAAATAGAAAATCAGCACATTCAACTGCAATTCTCTATTCAAACATGCAGGTTTATGTTGATTTTATTTTTATGGTCCATTTATAGGATGGAATAAAATGTTGGTTTGCATAAGTGCACGTGATTGAATCCGAGCAATTTCAGAACAGCTAGGAAAGTTTGCTGGATGGTTGGCAGAGCAGGGTGTGGACAGAATTGAATTTTATGACACTTACCTTAAAATGTGTTTTGTTTTGTAAGATTTGTAAGATAAAACCAAATGATTGCTTTTCCAGAGTAGAACTCCCAAAACATGGCTTATCTATGTATAACACCACAAGGATGTGGACATTGACCACACGTGCACTGAAACTAATCAAGAGAAGACATTATACTAGCAGCAAATGAAGGTCTTATTGCTAGATCAGCGTAGAAATCCGAATAAATAAGCCATATAAGAACCCTTACAAGTAACGCAGGCCGCACACTGCACAATCACCGACTGCTGTGAGTGACTAAAAATCCAGTGGACTTAGCTCGTTACATGCAACAGCGTTCAGTACCGCAAACTGCTCTAATTTACATCAGTCAGTCAGTAAGTAAAAAATTAGAAAGGAGTTGACGGCTGGCAACTGACTAAATCGAGCCGACTATTGCACGCAGTTTGCATCAGCAACGTTAATACCAATCAGCTGATTGTTGCTGATCACAGTCGCAGGAAGTAAGTTTTTTTAAATATTTATTTAGTATTTTGGATAATACAAATGGCGGTAAGTAAGGCTTTTTCTTCTCTTTGTTTTATTTGATTTAAGTACATATATATGTAGTTATGCTTGGAAAGTATTGAACAAAAGAAAGGTCATAAAAACTTTTACAAAATTTTTAACATTTTTTAAAAAAATTAATAACTAAAATGCTGCAAAGCCTGCAGCTGGCGCAGATAGCAATGGATAAGGCGTTTTGTATCAGCAGGCACCAATTCTCTTCAGAATGGCTATTTACTGGTTTCCATAGCAGCCAGAAGATTTATACTTAGAATTTTAACTGAGTTTATATATGAAGCTTTCTTCTGTCATTTACGGCAGGCAGGAACTAGCCGTACTGATAAGTACTGGTATTGCAAATCAAACCGGAGAAACAGTTAAAAATTATGGTAAGAACATAGCAAGTTTTTTTTTCAAATGATATGCGTTTCTGTATTTATAAAAAAAAAGGAGCACTTTCAAGAAACACCAATACGTAATAACGGTACTTTCAGTGCGGTTCAGTAACAAAATGCTAAGCTACTGAGGTTCTATAGTACTTTCTATCGTAAAAAATAATCTGCCAGCTTATTTCTCACTTCAGAAACAATACTGAAGGCAAGAAAAGGAAAGTTGGCGATATCTTCAATTTCAATTTCGCGATGAGCAGCTCTAAACTGTTGTGGTTGACTAAAATATCCTTCACGCACTTTAATAAAATTATGTAGTACCTACAAGAGATTCTTTTACAAAAAAACTGCTTTTTTTTCTTTGCAGGCTGTTGGCCTGTCGAAAACCCTGAATATTGAAACAAATGCACACTCAATGTTTTTCCTTGCTGCAGAAAGTTGATAATTAAATATCCGCTTTCTATTTGTAAGTTTGAACTTCAAAAGTGCGCATTGTTTAAACTTTTAAGGAGAGTGATTCATCTCCCAGAAAATGGAAAATATCCCTGTTATCATTATTCTTTAGTGAAGGTTCTGATGCTGGAACAGGAAAAATTTCCAGATGAAGTGTAGAGGATTTGAAAACATCGTCATAACTGTTTGCATAACAATCTCCAATATGGATGACAGCGAAAATGCTATCAGCATCCGAAATGGCCAAAATGATAATCTAAAAATACCATTATAATTATAGTTCCTACAGTGTTCTTGTTTTCGGAAAACATCTTTCCCGAATGTGCTTCCCATCAATAGCCTCTACCCAATTTGGTGGGATTAGTAGATCTCCAAATCGGTGAGCTATCCTTTTTAGTTACTCACTGTTGGGTGTTGGCAGATAAATTGGCTGAAGCGTCCTTCATATTGCTTCGGTTATTTCCTCTACAACTGTCTTTTCGCCTATCTTAAAATCAAAGCTTAATGCTCGAAATGATGAACCAGTTGCCAGTTACCTGCAAGATTTATTATATAACCATTTCGAAAAATAATTGTTTTGTTCCTGAACATACTTTCAAAATTGCAAAAAAAAACTGAAAAAGTCAATTTGGTATGTAATTCGATTTTTTCAGTCCTTTTCTTTTACCTTAATATTTTTGTTGCTTATTTGACCTAGGTGAATATTTGCTTTTTTTTTTATGTATAATTTCTAATTCCTAGATTTCAATGTTTTCATTCTAAGAACGGCCTTTGGGCTCTGAAGCATTTCCCAAAAAGAAGACGTATTACTTAAATGATGAGTTACAGTTCATAATTCGTCATCTCAAACATTACCCATCGTATCTAAGTGACAGTATTATCGAAGAATCGACCTCTTAATTTTTAGATGAAGTGGAAAGAAATTCGTGTTCAGGAACGGGAGGTTGACGAGGCAGAAAAGAGTTTTTAAAGTAATTTCAAGACAGAAATAAGAAGAATACGAGGAATGTAATAAAACGTAAAAGAGATCATCCAGCTCCAGTAAATAAATACTTTAAGCAATACATGCAAGCTCAAACTGAAGACTAACCAATGCTCTGGGATTCGGATGAGGACTTTTGCTACTCCATACTTACTCTTCCCGACTTAAAAACTATAGACAGTAAATAATAGAGGATATTAAGAATCGGTGAACAGAATTTAATTGGCGTAGTCCTGGAAGAAATTGAGCCGACTCTCACCAGACGCATAGATCTCTTGTCACGGTATTCATCTACACCGACAACTATTTCTATTTGCTCACCAACGCCAAAACCTACTTCAACAAAGTGTGTAACATTAACAAATGTTACGACAACAATAAACTAGAACGTTTAATTCTCAAAAATACACTGTTCGTTAATAGCTGTGTTTTTTCGCATATGGGTCTGGGTCAGGATCAGAAGTAATTTCCGCATTAAATTATTTCGATAGAGCTATGATTTTTTATTATTATTTATACGTTTATCACGATTTTTGTTGTTTTTATATATTATAAGATCCATACATGGGGTTCAACACTTTTTTATTTACTTCTTTCATTATTCCAATGCAATGTGAATGAAAATTTGTATTTTGCCAAGAATATTTTAAATCATGCTCTATTGATATAATTCAATGTGCAAATTACTTCTGATCCTGATCCCATATGCGAAAAAACAGCTAATCCTTCTGAGTCGGATTCACATTTCTTCAGAAACCTATACTTGATTTTTTCTAAATGAAATTGTTTATATTTTGTTATGTTCTTTTATTCTTTTATAATATTGAAAGTTTAAATAAGAGAAATGATTTTGTTAAAAGAAAATTTACTTACCAAAGTGGTATTAAAAGATGTTCTTCTACTTGGAAATCTTTCCTGAAATTTGTGTCCTTTTACTTAGTTTATCACCAAAAATATTTACCAATTCATCGAAACTGTCCCTAGTTATTCTGGAAAACATTTGAAATAGGACTGGGTCTTCCAAATCCTTAAACACGTTGTAGCAGTTTGATATCCTCGATTTTGCCATGGATGGATTCTTCCTTATCCTTTTTCTCTTCAACCACCAGGGTTAATATTTTTCATTGAAATTTTTGAGTCTAGCTAACTGCTTTGAGAGCACTGTGGGTTTTTAGTAAAAATCGAAACACTACTCCAACCGCTTTGACTCCATTACTAATCTCACTGAAGACGCACATGCAACGATTGTCAATCAGCAACGATTTAAAATCAATCAGTTGGTGACAAATTAACAGACCAGTCGCTCACTGGACAATCAATAACTCGCCAGTTTGCGGTCTCTTTAAGTATCAATATCACTTGTGACCAAATAAGATGTCCAGAAATTGAAACGAGTACTTCCAAAATCATACAGGAATTGAACATTGATTAAGATAAAAAGTTTTCCTCTAGCGCGGTATTGATCGTATAGTATACAGAATTGGAAACCAGTTTAACAAAAGATTTACTATATAATTTAAATATGGCTGCTTGCTTTTCAAGGTGTTGTGTCAGTAGTTAAGTGAAAGAGAAATAAAAGTAAATCAGCTCCAGAGGGAATACCACATGTGATAAACGAGATTGCATGATTAGATCAATGAATCTAAGACACAAAGCTGTGTCATCTCTGTAAAACAAGATCATCACTTAACCACTCCCGTTTCTTTTAATGCATCACTAATTTACGAATCACCGTCACTAAACATTTTTTGGCATTAATATTTTCAG
The DNA here is from genome assembly GCA_963924295.1 of Dioctria rufipes. Classification (NCBI taxonomy): domain Eukaryota; kingdom Metazoa; phylum Arthropoda; class Insecta; order Diptera; family Asilidae; genus Dioctria; species Dioctria rufipes. Next base: position 194,079,327 of record OZ002741.1, read on the forward strand.
CAATTTTAGCTAAAAGGACCACATCTTTCCTGTTGCCAAAGAAGTATCGAAATGTCTTGCATTTCTGAAAAGGCGTGAGAAATCTTTCATCCCCTCAAGTGAAGTCCTCCTCTACAAGTCATACATCAGACCTAGAATGGAATAGGCCGGGACTGGACGCACAACCTTAGCTTCATTAGATATTGTCCAGAAAAGAGCCTTTAAACTCATTGGCGATGTACTAATAACTTATCACATAAACTCGTTCGAGTACCATCGCATGTTGGATACATTTCGCTTCTTTATCGCTACGTACATGGTCAGTGTTCTGATGAAATATCTGCACTTCGCATTACTTTGGGCCATACAGTCAAATTCCGCGATGCTTTTTTATCCCGAACTGTGCGAATGTGGAACAGTCTACCATTTCCTGTCCTTCCTCCGGCATACAATCTGCGAAAGCTTAAGGGAGACATACATCAGCACCTCCGCCAGTCTCCCCATGTCTCGTGATACTTTCCCTATCTCGTGAGCTTAATTAATTAATATAAAAAAATAGTCAGGAAAGAAACTACGAAATAAAGTTTTTTAAACAAAATATATCTTAAAATATAAAACGAGAAGTGAATCAAAGTTCAGTTGCATGAAACAAGAAATTTGTCTTTCTTTTATGAAAGACACGAGACTTTAGTTAAATTAGTAATCTAAATAGTAAGAACACACTACTTAGATATTTTTACGATAGCAGTAAAACTGACTGCATTAAAAAAAAATTGTCGAAATGGCACAATGAATTAAAGTGTGCTAAAATCGAGGGTTTTGCAAAATGTAGACAGCTTTTCAAAGAACAGGAAGACAAATTTATTTAAGTATGGCAAAAAGTTTTGGACAGGAAGCTACTAAGAAATGATATGGAGCTCAAACCTAAGTAGTTTTTTTTTTCTTGTAGCTACATTTTGGTATATCCTTCTTCAATAAGTATCCAATTAGATGAGAAAAAATAACGAACATTTGTTCTGTTCAGTCTCCAGAAGCTCTGTATATTTTTCCTGGTCCTCATATCTGAATTTTCGAGTTCAAGGGCGCATTAGAATTTGATTATCACTTGTTTTGACAGTGAAAAAAAAAAATACGGTGCCCTTCCTATTCCTATTTTAAAGTGGTTTAAACAAAAAAGGCTATAGCTTGAGTTTCTATTTACAAAGGATGCAAATTCCTTATCCGCGCTATCTTAAGGTATCAGCCATATTTTGTTTAAAATGACAACAAATAAATTGTCGTGCTCTATACTCGTCAAATGCTTTCATATCGTTTGATATCCTTGCCAGTTTGAAATTTTTATACATAAAATCGTTAAAGTAACATATCATCGGAACTACACCTTTATGCAACATTTCAAACCAAACGGTTGAATAGTTGACAGATCTGTCGCAAGATTTGATACAAACAGACATATACGCGAAACTGAAGCTAAATAAAACCCTTTTAAAAACAAAAAAATTTTAGCATATTTATAAACGTGAGCACTTTACATGCTTTGCGCTTGTCGTCAGATGTTTTAACTCGAAATAAAATACGGTTCAAGGTAGATAGTTTCCCGCATGATTCAATTGATACAAAGTCATAATCGATTTGACTGAAAAATGTCACATTCAACAAACTTAATTGCCTACCACAGATAAACCATCTCTGATAAGTGTGACTCTTAATGGTTTTAAATTTGAAATTATTTTACATTGCATGTACTCTTGTCACTTTTTGCATTTGGTGGCATCATTAACCATACAGAATACCATCTTTTTTTGGAAAGAGCAATCAAGCTCCTTTGTAGTAATTTTAGAAATTCCTTATTGTGACTTGATAAAATTGTAATTGTAATTTTTTGTTAGTAATCTATAGATGCATCTAGTGTGCAATACATCATCCTGCATTCTTGCATTGTTTCTATACGTTACAAACGGAATAACAAAAGGTAAAAGTAGTACTATGTAGAACGAACAGTGAATTTAAGGAAGTCAAAATGAACTTTCTCGGCCATAAAGCTCTAAGGAAATCATTGCGAAGTACTTAACACCCGAAACTTTTCAGATGCTGGCATTTTCAAAGTGGCAAACAGGTCACTTTCAAGATCCCTTAATATTAAACACGATGCATTTTTCATAAGTACGGTCCGTTTTAGAATATGGATCCGTCGTATGAATGCCTACACAAATAACTCATAAAAACGTGTTGAGCGCATTCAAAGAAAATTTACACGTTTTGCCATATCCAAACTTAATTGAGATCTTCCGTTGAACTATTACTTACGTTGTCATTCATTGGGATTGTATTCCTTACAATTTAGAAAGCCCATGAGTTCTATAAACTTTGTAAATGATTTAATTAGTTGTAAGATTTTATATCCAGGATTACAATTTTTAATCTCATTTCATGTGCGTACCACGCTTTCATAGAAAGAATTTTGGATTGCGTCAGGTGATCTTGATGCTGCAGTTTTGAAGAGGAGAAATCTCCCCAAAAGGAAGAAAATTTGAATAATAAAAAAAAAAACACTTTTATTCAATTTTAATTTTTAAAAAAATATTTTTATTTTAATATTGTTTTTATAATTATTGTTTCCTTTCATATTTTTGCCCAATTTTAACAAAAAAAAAACTTTTTTTTTTATTATAAAACAATTAATAGTCGTTTGCCCTCTGGTGTCTACTCTAAAACTAAAATTACTTGGTTGACACAAAAACAAGTTTTTAATTTGAATAATCCAAAAGGTCTAGATTCGTATTTTTGCTATATGTGTAAATTGGCATGTGTCTTCGATTAAAGCTTTTCGAAAGTTGTCCTAAGTGTTTTTGAAGCTCTTTTTTTTAAATTGACTTTTCAGCAAATATATTAAGCTGAAAGAAAAGGAAAATCGAACTGAAAATATGTAGCTTTGCTGTATCTATTATCACACATGCTATTGTTAATTTTAATTCAGTTGATTCATTATATGACGAATTTATCTAGAGATATTAAACTTCGAAAACTTGTAGTATATTTTAGTATTTTAAATAAACTTTAGGTAAAAATCTCATTCCAATATGTATGTAAAACTTATGTTTCTATATGTTTGTGTATCTTTAAATGGGACTGGTAATCTGTATTCCGTAGATTGAAATAATAAACAAATAATTAAATAATGTGACATTTGGATATATCACATACATTTAAGGGCCACCTGATACATAGAAAAGCACGAATATACACAAAAATGCGGCAAGAAAGAGGGACAGAATACGATGCACTAAGGTCTACCCATCACCATTATCCAGATTATTCTAAACGTCCGCACTATACAGTCGGAATGTAGGAACACAAATCTAATGCTAAATAAATAACAGGAAAATACAAATATAGGTTGATTAATAACAAGATGTTGCATTCAATAATAGAGCAAAGTTTACAAATTTTAAGTGGCTGGGTGGGTCTATTCCGTAATGGACCAGAACATTTAAAATGATGTATACGAGTGATTCATATTTTTTCACATCTAACATATTGAGGTGGTCGATCAAATGAATACAAAACTGCTGTTAGTTGCTCATGGCATGCTCTAAAACATATTGCGGTCCATTCCGGAATGCACTACCCATTTCGCAATCTGTATACTATGTTCTGGTATAGCATGTGATATCTAGTTCTTGTGCTATCTATGCTACAGACAGTTGAAACTAGTGGTCGTAAAAGCCCCAAAGTGCATTATGCGACCGTAATTCTACTTTATTTAGTATTCAATTCCCACTGCTTAGTAGCTCAGTCTACTACATTTTTTACACCAGCACAAATCTTTTGAATAAAATCATAATCATGTACTGTAACTATGGAGAGCGAAGGGGAAACAATTATTTCATTTCGGTATACTAATCCATCGGTTCGCCAGAACAGGATTCTGTGGACCACTTTAGTCAAACTGGCACAAATATCGAATGTCGCATCTTGCTTCCCATTCTGTTATATCCATATTGAGAATTTTTCCATATGTTCCGACCACTGACATATATAATATGGACTGACTACGTTAATGGAAATGCACTGCAAAAAGTGGGCTCACTTCTATATTGCTGACTCTTTCGGTCTAATCACCAAGTACCAACTGAGGAGAACTGTAAACAAAAAATAAATAAATGGGTCTGTCGAAATAAATCTTTTTAAATTAATTATTTAGGGTTATTACTGATAAAATTGTTTTACAAATGACAATATATTCATAAGATATGAAGCAGAAGTTCGAAACGTTTTATTATAATCACTTTTTGAGCTGCGCGCTTATTTTTTCAACTTCCCGCCAATGATTTTTTCAATGTTGGCACCGGCGTAAGAACTTTTATTGACACAAGCAATTGAGCCCACTTGAAATAGAAAGTTAAACAGTCCATATTATATATGTCAGTGGTTCCGACTTATACTGCTACTATGGTTTTACGGGCTTCCTGTGATATAATTTCGTACATCAAACTCCACATACATTTTATTTGCAATATTCTCCTCTGCATTTAACTGTATTTGCATTTTTTTTAAGTAGAACAAAACATTTAATGGAACAATTTTTAATTGCATTGAATAACACCAGGCGGAACTATCTTTTATTTAACTTCAAACATACGCACATGTTCTCTAATTTCTGGAGTAAGTTAACACCCCGCTAACTAAAATTTTAATTAGTAAATAGTGAACTTTGTTAAACACATATTCCGTATTAATAGCAAAAGCTGAAAAGCTAGCTGAAATTGCAAAAACTTCTCACGCCCTCTCCTATTCAATTGCGGGTTATTGCAGACTCCAGCACACATAAATTCCAAAAGTTGAGCTCTATTCAGGCGAAAGTATATGTACGATTAGAGTGGTGCTGCGTCGAGAAGGATATAACTTATGGCAACTTTTTCACAGGTTTTCGTAAATTGTTTTTCAATCTAATGGGAAAGGTTCGAGTTACCTAAAATAAAAGGGTGATATGTAGCAACCTATGGCGTCCAACCGTGGAAGGAGACTACCTAGCTTAATTAATTCAAATAAATATCGGTACACAGACAAAATAAACGACTATCAGGACCAGCTTAACACAAGCTCGCTGGACTGAAACGCTTAATAAATAAACAGTCAACAATACATGCTTTTTATCACTTAGTGGGTGTTAGTATTAGTATGTTACAATAAACATAAATTTGACGAAATAACATGCAATATAAAATAGAATAAGAAATTTAAGTATTATGCTTGTGTATAGAACTATTATAGTGGTTGCGAAAATGCTTCCTTGTTATATTGTCAGATGGCTCCAATTATACCATTATGAACGGTTTGGTCGCGCTCAGTCGCAAGAAGTTCTGCAACTGAAGTATGTACAAGGGGTGCAAGGGATAAGTCGTCAGAGCCTTAAAATTGCCTGAAGCGCTTGTGTTTTTTTCACGGTAGATATACATATATATTTATTATTTGAGGTTTGCTCACGTTTCGCTAAAAGCAAAACTGTGCAACTGAAGTGTTGACAAGGGGCGCAAGGGATAAGCCGTAAGAGCATAACCAAACCAAAAAACATACAAAGGGCTAGGAAGTAGACATCGCCTCGATAGAATATAAAATGCACGATGGCTGGACCTGGGGAGTGATTCTGATCTTTTGTCGTACTTGAATGTCAAAACAGACGACTAAATGAAATGAACTTTTCTACTGATTTTTTCGTGTTTTTATTCAGGTCAGCAACCCTTGCATGACGTAGAGTGAACTGAAAATATCACTTCACATTACAAATTCAAAATAATATTTCGAATTTAAGCACTTTTAATGCTCTAATTAGGTGTAGAAATTTTATTTACTAGTGTAAAATTTTTGTCACAACCTCTAGGAGCAGTTGACTAATTTGTCGTATATTTAGTCGTGTTGTTTGACGTTTGTTCACCGAAAGTTCATTATAGTTCATTTTGTGGTAGATAATAGTGAAGACACAAAATGAACTGTGTTGAAACAAAAAGT
>OZ002741.1:194085514-194285406 GCA_963924295.1 Dioctria rufipes
TGGTCGGACAGTAAAAATGATTATAAGCACTTTTATAGGATTTCACGTTATGAACAACTTTTCAGTATAATAAAAACGTGTAGGACTGATCGTTTTCACAGTATACATAAAGAACATATATTTTTATATGGCAACCCCAAGAATGAGTTACCCAATTTAGCCCATTTTTGAAATCGTATTTAGTATTGGTATGAAAACACCATGTACTAACTTTCAGCTCTCTACATCAACCCGTTCTGTAGAAGTGCCCAACTATATAGTGAGAGACTATCAATTTAAGAGTAATAAAATTTCAAATTACAACCTTACGCGTTCTCAGGTACTCGAAATATACAGTTAAAAACCACATTTGTATGAAAACACCAAAAAGAGTTTTCCCGTTAAAGTTTATTATTGAAATTGTATTTACCATTGCTATGAAAATGGCATGTACCACATTAGAGATCTCTACGTCTACGCGTTCTCCAGACAGTGTTTAAATATATAGTGAAAAACCAAAGTTTTCTGTGGCAACATCGAGAAGGTTTTGCCGAATTTAGTTCATTATTGAAATTTAATTTACTATTGCTATGATAATACCAAATTTCAGCTGTCTACGTCGAGGCATTGTCAGACAGTGTCTAAATACATACTGAAAAACGAAATAAATTTTCGTGAATGATAAGATTAGTCCTAGGATTTTATCTAGTGTGCTACTTCCCGAAAATGTAGCATTATAATGAGTAATCAGCGATCTGATATGATATTTAAGCTTAGTGAATTGTAAGTAAACTTAATTATAATACATTACTTCCCGAAACTGTAATGTTTAAAGTGGAGTAATATCAGCGGTCTGATAATTACTCGTGATAATTGCGGCAAAAAGAAGGTGTTGCCCGATTTTGTTCATTTTTGAAATTTTATTTACTATTGCTATTGAAATACCATGTAGCAAATTTCAACTCTCTACCTCAACGCATTCTGTGGAAGCTGCCAACTATATAGTAAGAGGCTCACAATTGATAGAGTAACTGTACGTGTTCTCAGGCAGTATCCAAATCTAAAGTGAAAAACCAAATTTGTATGACAGCATCAAAAAGGGTTTGCCCGATTTAGTTCATTTCTGAAATTTTTTTTACTATTGTTATGCTTTCAGCTCTCTAAGTACAAGTGTTCTCATGTTATCGTTAGGACAGACGGACAGATGCAAAAATCCAATCCATTTTTCTCTACCATCATATCTCTGTATTATAAACCGAATGGCAAACTTAGTATACCATATGATTTGAACGTTTAGGACTAATCCTTTTCATAGATTTTAATATGAATTACAATTTCGGCTTATTACTTCACTTCTATCTATCGATATTGAAATTGTTGATGAAAACTTACAAATGGAATTAATTGAAATCCGATGTGATTCTTTGCTGAAGCAAAAATGTATGGAAGTTGGAATACCAAATTTTTATACATATGTATCTGTAGATCGATTTCCTAAAATGTTATCGTTTGTTACGCGTATACTATCTATGTTCGGAAGCACTTATTTATGCGAGCTACTATTTTCATTAATGAAAAATAACAAAAATTCAGAAAAGTGTAGAATAAATGATCAACATTTATCGTCAATTTTAAAAATAGCATCAGTTCAATATATTCAACCAAATCTTAGTGACTTGCTTTGTGAAAAACTATGTCAAATATCTTCTAAAAAGTAATATTAAACTGTGATTTTGTTTATTTCTTATTATAACTTTTATTTTTGTTTTTTATAAAAAATATAAAATATTTAGTTTAAGTATAAAAAAATATAACATGCAATGTAAAATGTGTATGTATGTATATTGTATAATATACAATAAAATGTAAAATATTGCAGTTTAAAAATGATATGAATTATAAAACGACTATGTATGTATGTATAATATACAATACATTAAGCTTGACATTGACTCTAATAAATACATAATACATAATATAATCATTCTAAAAACCGTATTTTATTAATTTTTTGAGGATAGAAAACATGCGGCCGTCCACTTTATACAAAATAGATCATGTGGCCCGTCATATCATATGAGATTGACATGCCTGCCCTAGATGAATGTCCTTATGAAATTTTGTATTGTCACCCTTCTGTGCAAATTTGAGTTTTGAAGTGGTTTTTATAGAACGGTTCGTCGGATAGAAAAAATGACTATAACCAATTTTATAGGATTTCGTATTCTAAAGAAGTTTTTAGTACAATAAAAATGTTTTGGACTGATTGTTTTCACAGTATACGTAAAAAACCTAAATTTTTATTTGGCAACACCAAGAAGGAGTTGCCCGATTTAGTCCATTTTTGAAATTTTATTTTGTAGTACAATGAAAACACCATGTACCAAATTTTAGCTCTATACGTCGGCCACTGACTTATAACAATGGACTGAGCGATTTGCTATTTCATGTGGCACAAAAAATATTGTGTTTCTATATATCACCGTTAGAGCACCCTTTAAAACGATTACATGAAAAACATGTAAAACTCAACCAATCAGATGAAATTGTACACCCGTAAATCGGGTTTAATTAAAAAAATATATTTTCTTGTGCTCAAGTGATATTTTAATCGATTATAAGGAATTAAACTCATTCCGACTTTAATTTTCAAAAGTTATTCTTAACTGAATCCTGCTTATGGGCAAGAGAGACGGAGCATGATAAACACTATCTTTACCTTATTCCTTCTGCGGTGATTGCATCTGTAGCCAACATAAAAACATCAAATAGCATAGGCAAAAGTTCCAGAATGCAATATTTTGTGTTGGTAGCTCCAACTCTGCCATAGGGCGAAAGAGAGAAATATAAAACTTGTGCCATGCTTTCCTATAGGAAAAAGATAATACGCTCAGTCCATTGTTATAAGTCAGTGACGTCGACTGGTTCTCAGGCAGTGTCACTGACATATATAATATGGACTGCTTAACTTTCTATTTCACGTGGGCAAAATATTTTGTGTCAAAAAGAGTACTTACGTCGGTGCCAAGATTGAAAAAATCATTGGCTGAAAGTTGAAAAAAATGAGCACGTAGCTCCAATAATGACTTTAATAAATCCTTTGGAATTTCTTCTGCGTATATAATGAATATATTGTCTTTAGTAAAACAGCTTTTATCAGTAATAACCTTAAATAATTAATTTAATAACATTTATTTCTACGAACCCACTTATTTATTTGTTGTTCACAGTTCTCTCTCAGTTGGTACTTGGTGCTTAGAGCGAAAGAGTCAGCAATATAGAAGTGAACCCACTTTTTGTAGTGAATTTCAATGAACGTAGTCAGTCCATATTATATATATATGAGTGAGCAGTGTCCAAATACATATATAGTGGAAAAGGAGTTGGCCGTAACTTTTAATATTATGCGTGGGTGTCGAATCCATTTTGCTCTACCATCATTATTTCCAGGCGTTATAAACGGAATGACAAACTTAGTATACCCTATAGATTGCATCTAGGGTATAAAAAAAAAAACCAACGTTTTGTATACAACATGAAGGAAAGTTTGCCCGATTGCAAAACCCTCGAGAATACTTCCCAAGCCATGAAACAGAAATCTATATGTATGCGTTGTGAGTCCGTTTTCTAGAATGTTCTATATTGATACGTTATGAAAAAGTGCCAAACATGATATATGCTATAGAGCCTAAACTACTATCCATTCAGGAAAATAATCTTCTAGTAAGTTACAGGTTGGTTCCTTACCTTCCCAAAAGCTACATTTCCTATATACCTTACTTAACAAAATAATAAAATAGTTTTGATTACAAAGTAACCTTACCATTTTACGCTCAATACCTCTCAGCTGAGTGATAATTGCATGTGTGTATGTGCAGCCGGAGTCCGAATCTGTAGGCAAGGCAGCTACATTCCATATCATCAGCCCACGGCATGCCGTGACGGCACAGTGCATATACATACAATGATTACTCAGCTGAGAACTTTTGTTTGAGGAATCGTAGTCATTTGGTTAAGATAAATTTTTTTACATAATTTTGTTAGGAAAGGTATGAAAATTTTATTACGGTTCGGAAGATAAGAAAGCAGGCTTAAGATTATCAGAACATAATTTTTCTGTATGAATAGTAGTTTAGGTCGGAGGAGCTATTCAAATCAAACTTTTGTCAGTGTTATATAAAAACACTGTAAATATTTTAGTGTGTTAGGACTCCATTGGGGCTCTCATGTGATAGGAAGGGAGTCTGTTTCATGGCTTGTGAAGTATTGTCGAGGGTTTTGCCGATTGTCCATTTTTGAAACTCTATTAACCATGTACTAAATTTAAAGTGAAAAAAGTTTATATACTTTTATGTGCAAATTTAGTAATATTGTATTTGTTTGAGTTTTAATAATAATGTTTTCAATTTTGATAAAAGCATTTAATTCCTAATATATATTATATATATATTATGTAATCTATATCTTTTATCTTTAAGTCCGTTACGTGCATGGTATTTTCATAGCAATAGTCTGTTAATATAATTTCATAAATGACCTAAATCGCACAAACCCTTCTTAATGTTGCCATACAATATTTTGATTTTCACTATATATTTGGAAACTGCCTGACATGTAGATCAGGAGAACAGAAATTTTTTTCACTACAAATGCACTAAAACTATTTTAAGAACTCTTAAATTTAGCTATAACCAGCAATTTTTAAAAGATTTAAAACGTTGTAACTTTACAAAACTTATATACAAACCCACTATAACTTTTTAAATCACGGAAATAAATACACTTTGGCTTTGAAAATTTCAAATTATTTGTTCCGGCGAACAACAACTGTGATAGTTGTCAAAATATATTTGTATCTTCTTCTTTTGTGAAGAAAGGTAAATAGCAGGGTATATAGAATACAATTTATTCTCATTACGAAACACATTCCGCCATTAGTGACGAAATATCGTGAAAATGTATAGGAAAGCACTGTAATATGTAAGGCGTGAATTACAATTACGACTCCGACTTCGGCTTCGACTTTGCTCAAATGGTAAATACATGTCACAAGATACAATTGCAACTTCAACTTCGCCTACGACAACGACTGAAACTATACTTTGCTCAAAGTGCAAAGTTGGTGTCGCCTGTGGTCAACTTCAGTTCAATCACAGAAGTCGGGACTGCTGGTTTGTTCAAGCAGTTGAAGCTTTAATTTAATTACAAATTGCACCACAGCGTCGACTTCGACTTAAAATCAAGTTGCTGTCGACAGATCAGTCGTAATTGTAATTCACGCTTAATAGCAAGGTATATAGTATACAATTCATTCCCATTACGAACCACATTCCGCCATTAGTGACGAAATATAGTGAAAATGTATACGAAATCACTGTAACATGTACTCTCTGTCTTTCCTATAGAAATGTATATATATTAGTCACAGAATTACGTCGCAGCCTATCAGCTGGAATGTGGTACTTTTGAATAAACATTTTTTAGTACTACTGTAAATTTTAGTACTACTGTAAAGGCCGAAACACAGTGCGAGCGTTGGCGTAGCCGACCTTTGACAGTTCCTGTAGAAGACATGAGAAGAAGTTGGGCAAATTGTAATGGTAAAGTCAAATGCGCCCGCTGCGCAGAGCAAACGCTGGGGTAGCTCTAGTTTCAATTCCAGCGCAACTTTGACATTTGGTAGCATGATTTTCGTTGTTTACAGCCAGCAGCTTATTTGGTTTTAGTGATTTCGGATGGAAAGTTGATTAGTTTGGTGCGAGATCTGTTAATTTATATCTTAAAATGCCGAAATTAAAAAAATCTAAAAAAAAAGGGTAAAAGTGAGGAAATAACAGTTGTCAACGCTTACACTGTGTTAAACTAAAATCACTACGCCAAAGTTATCAAACGTCGGCTGTGTTTCGGCCTTAAGAGAGTGTAAGGGCCTTCTCACACGAGAAGTTTTTAAGGAAGGAAGGAATTTGCTATCCTTGTGCTTAGAAGTGCAAGGACAATAATGGTGCTCCGCGTATTTCCTTATATCATAACCAAAATAATTGTGTACGTGTTCAATTTGATATAAAAAATAACTGTATCACAAATTTACAGCACGTAATAATAATTATTATATTATCGCCTCAAATCGCAGGTAAAGAACTGTACAGGGGAAATTTCATAAATTTCGCAATTTCAAAATGGCCGGAGCTAATTTGCTTTCAGTAGTATTGGAATGGTGTCCGTGCTCCCTGCCCGTACTAAACTGGCTAAAAACTTCCGCGTGTGGGCTATGGGTAAAGGCACTCTTAAAATTTAATTTGGTTTTTTTTTATGTTATAATGACATATAAATAACTTTTTGTGTACGTGTTCAATGAAGTCACAGTTTTTGATATAATAAATAACTGTATCACAAATTTACAGCACGTAATAATAATTATTATATTATCGCCTCAAATCGCAGGTAAAGAACTGTACAGGGGAAATTTCATAAATTTCGCAATTTCAAAATGGCCGGAGCTAATTTGCTTTCAGTAGTATTGGAATGGTGTCCGTGCTCCCTGCCCATACTAAACTGGCTAAAAACTTCCGCGTGTGGGCTATGGGTAAAGGCACTCTTAAAATTTAATTTGGTTTTTTTTTATGTTATAATGACATATAAATAACTTTTTGTGTACGTGTTCAATGAAGTCACAGTTTTTGATATAATAAATAACTGTATCACAAATTTACAGCACGTAATAATAATTATTATATTATCACCTCAAATCACAGGTAAAGAACTGTACAGGGGAAATTTCATAAATTTCGCAATTTCAAAATGGCCGGAGCTAATTTGCTTTCAGTAGTATTAGAATGGTGTCCGTGCTCCCTGCCCGTGCTCAACTGGCTAAATACTTCCGCGTGTGGGCTATGGATAAAGGCACTCTTAAAATTTAATGTGATTTTTTTTGTGTTATAATTTATATTTGATTCAAATGTTTTTTTCGTGAATTTGAGGCATTGGGGGCGGTAAAATTCTATGCTATACTTTTCTAAGATGCAGCACGGGCAACATACCAATAATACTGCAAGCAAAAATAATTTCAGTAATTTTGAAATATGCAGTTCTTTACCTGCGATTTGAGGTAATAATATAACAATTTAGTGCTCATTACCTGCTTTGAATTTGTAATAGTTATTAATTATATATCAAAAACTGTTACTTTGTTCAACACACACACACATAACTAAACTCGGTAATGATATACTGAATTACTGCGGAGAAAAATTACTGGATGACAGGCATACGTGTGGCGAAATGCGCGTGCTTCATGCTGCAACGTGTGGCTTGGCCCAAATTCTTTTCGTTAAAGACGCGTTCAATTTAACCTCAAACTTAGAACTGCTAAGAGAAAGTTAAGACTTACTTGGAAATTAGTTCTATTACCGACATTTTTTTTTAAATATTTTTATTGAATCGTGGAAAAATAAATTTGATGAAAATTTTATTGATATAAAGTGGAAAAGCATCAACACAAAAAACGCGTTGAATCTGGAATCTGCATGCGACGCTCGTATCGAAAAATGTAACATATTGCCGCATCAACTGTAAATAAAATTCCAATTTGCAAGTGTACTAAAATTATCAATACTAAATTTATCAATATTTAAAATACAAGTGTACTAAAATTATAATCACCCTATATTTAAAAACACTCTGGCGGATAAAAAAAAAAAGATACGAATGGGAATGGAAATAATTCCAAATAAATCCATCGTCAGAGCGCGTAGTATTGGAGCAATGGGTAAAAGAGGAAAAGGTGCAAGGTAAGTAATTAAAAAAATGAAATATTTGTTTTATATTGTGTTGTATTGTATATTGTATTTGAATATTAATAATAATAATAATTAAATCTGAAACATTACAGGAAAAAAATGGAAGAATTGGTGGCAGCAAAAGGCTCAACAGAAGCCCCAAAAACTGGAGCAGGTACTAAAGCAGGAGCAATATCAACTGAAGCAGGAGCAATATCAACTCAAGCAGGAGCAATATCAACTCAAGCAGGAGCACCAGCGTCAGTGTCAGTAGCTTCAGGAGTGGCAGCAGCACCAGTATCAGGAGCGGCAGCAGCACCAGCATCAGGTGCGCCAGCAGCACCAGCATCAGCATCAGGTGCGCCAGCAACAGGAGCACCAGGAGCAGCAAAAGCGGGAGAAAAAACAAAGGGAAAAAAAAGAAAATATAAGGAGGAAGATTTCGAAGGAAGAACCCAAGTAATTTTTAATATAAATCAAAATAAAGTTCTTATAATGAAAAAATAAAAATCTATAAATAGTTTAATTGTTTCAATTTAAATTTAAGAGCGGTAGATTTCAGTAACATATATATATATATGCAGGAAGTTAATTTGAATTCAATTTTTGGAAAATCTCCTAAGTAAATCAAGCTAATGAGTTGTGGTTTTGTTTTAGGTGAAAGATAATAAATTATGAATTCTCTTTTTTTTTTAAGAAAGTGTCCTTAATGTTATGAAAAACATTCGCAAGATAGCTTTTGAAATTTCTAATTACGGATTGGTTTTGCCCGTTATCGTATGGTATATGCCGTCAGGAGAGGGATAAACCCAGTGATTGACAAAGATTTGTGAATTTTATCACAATGGACCAACACTGTAATCAATATTATTATTATCTGTTATAAAAGTGGACTCGGAAAAGTAAAAAAAAAAACTTTTGACCTCACAAACAATCGAACCCACGACCCGCCCCAGCAGAGAGACTTTAATCCAATGCGCTACTACCTAAGCCAAACGTTCTTGTTTGCTATGCGCTATAAATAAAAATTTAAACCAAATTATGTTGGATCTCACAGGTATATACAGACGCTTAAAAGTTAATCGTGATACAAAATGTTTAATTTCGCAAATCTTGGCTGAACTTTTGTCGAACTTAATAAATGCTTGTAGAATTTGACAGAAGTAACTGAATTGGTTCAAATAAATTTTAAACCATAAAGCAGGAATGTCAAAATAAATGGTCTAGTTGCTTCCTGTGCCCCCCACCATTAGTCGTCTAATGGACCTTACATTTCCAGGACATTTTAATTTTTTTAAATAGGAAAATAAAATCAGAGAATGCTAAAATTCGGTATAGACAATCCTTTTATGATCACAATTGTAGAAAAAACTTAAAAATTGGAATAATTGTTATTTCGTATAACGAAATTTCCAAATCAATTTTCAGGACGCTGATTTCGGGCGCCAAATATTCAGATTTTGTCACGTATGTCGGAGGAGTTTGAAAATATGCTCAAAAAATCAGAAAAAAATCGTAATAAAAATTAAGCTAAAAAAATTAGCATATTAATTAAAAAATAACGGGAATTTTAATTCATTCCTTAATATGAGCATGCAAATTAAATGACATAATGAAATCTATGTATGACAATCTTTTAAACCGTTTGTCGGATAGCATTGAAAAAAACACAATAATTTAGGGACAGTAGTATACTACTTCTAAATTTATAACGGGACTTATACGATTGCTATAAGTCCCGTTAAAATTAAAACATTTCAATCGTACGTAACATTCCCCATATAAATGAGGGACGAATCTAATTAGAATCTAATTTAGCGAACCATGCAAACTTATTTGGTTAGTTATTGCTAAACGACTTTGAATAATGTCTTGTAGTTTATTTTAGATAAAAGCTAGTGGATTAGAGATAATGTTAAGAGAAAAAAAGTGGCTTAATTGTTGCAGGATATACAAAAAATATGGCGCTGAATGTAATGTAATGACCGATGAAAGATAGTATCATACAAAACTCATCGGCGAATCGGTAATTAGAATCGCATCGAGATTTAGTAAAAAGATTTATTTTTAGGACAAATAGGGGTTGTAATTATCTACCCTTGTTCAGCCCTCCTTGAAAATTTCATTACTAAAAAAATGATTTGAAAATTTTTTTCTAAAAAAAAATCCGAAAATTTTCCCGTTTTTATTCCCACCCCCTCCACCAAGGTGGACGCAAACCTTAAATTTACATCATTTGTAATACCACATATCCTAGGTATACTTTGAAAAAGGAATAGTTGAAATTGAACTAACACTTACGGATAACGATCGACTTTGGTGTATGAAGAAATTTGAAATTTTTTTAAATGACCCGTAAAATGCTCAATTTGGTCATCTTCTATCACAGATGAGATACTATAAATATTTTAAATATATAAACGGTATAGGATATTTGTAGTTTGAAATCGCATCTACATTTTGCCCCATAAAGTTAAATCTAATTAGTTTTCCGATCGGTCTAATAGTTTAGAAGAAAAATTAATAAGAGTAGAACAACCTCCTGCCGTGGAAATATGTAAATCAGGGTATATATACAGGTTATGTAATCATGGGTTATACGCAGATTATTAACAAAATTTGCACATGGGCTTTTTAAAAAAAAAATTTAATTTGAATGTTACATTGCACATAATGATATGAAACCTACATAGCAATCTTCCAAATCCGTCTCATATATCATATTTTTCTTTATTTTTTTTTCTATATAGGTACTCTAATAATAAATGGGCCACCCTTGCTTTATGTTGAAAAAATTCCTCATAATAAGCATCAAGTCTCACTTTTACTGGTAAATTTCTTTCCAGTATAAGTACTGGTACTGGTACATGTAATCAGTACCAATTTACTTGAATATCATACAGCTCTAAGTAGCCGTCAAGAAAGGGTAAACCAAAAGCTTGAAAAAGATCTGTGCTTGGTTCACTTTAGCAATGAACCCGCCATAAACATAAAAAATAAAATATTAAAAGAAATTCATGCTCAACACTCGAACCAACAATCCTTAAATTCTCTGACTTAGCGCCCTACTGGCTAAGCCAAACCTTCTTAAGTGGTTAGCGCTATAAATGCATATTTCAATAAAATTGTGTACTTCTTAGCTCATATACAAATGCTTACATACACAAGTGAAAATTAGTTCCGCATTATAACATATTGAGGGGGTGGGCAAGAACCCTATAACCCGGTACCCTACGAAGTTCGTAATAGTCTTAAAAAATCAGAAAAAAATCACTAAGATGAATTTAGAAAAAAGAATTTTGAAAATCGATTGGAATTTGGCCGAGATAAAAAGGGTGGTAGTTTTCAGTAGCACACCTATGTACGTATGTGTGTTCATGAAACTAATTTAGCTTGCCTCGCAATGTAATTATGGGAATGAAATTTGTTTTTTTGGGAACAGGGTGATTAAATGGGCCGGTAGGAGCACTTCCCGACCCCGGAAAAAATTGAAAAAATTCCTCAATATTCCCAGGTGTCATAGTTATCATAGAAAAAAAGAACTATGAAGATCCGGTTAAAAATAGCTAAAATAAAAACAAAAGTATCTCAACAAAACGGCTTAAATTAAGGAAATGCCGGTTTTTCATGGCGTTTTCTGACCGTTTTGGTCGTTTTCAAAGTTTTTATTTCTACTATTACTACTTAATTATACACTTTTTGAGTATAATGTCAGCGGATAAAATGAAGCCTGTTTTGTTGGGAACGTTTATTTCCAATTAGTTTTCCGCTCGGGCTGATAGTTTAGGAGAAAACTTAATAATAGTAGAACAACCTCCTTTTACGACGGCTTTTTGCCGCTTTTTGCCGTGAGATGATGTAAAAATTTACAATTTCTCTTTACGGAATAACGGTGCTTCGGAGAAATTTTTATGTAAAGATAAAAAAGTTTCGTAATCGAACACTAATGCCTATGGTTGAAAAAAAATTGGAAAAATAACTCATATGTAGTAATGGGGTATATGGGACCCAGATGAGGAAAAACTTTGAACTTCGGGAGGAAAAACTCAGTGAGAAAATATCTCAAATTGCAAATAAAAAATTACTAATAGATAGAGAATTTTGTTAGCTTTAATTTAAATGTAAAATTTTTTCTCTACGGGCATCCGTTATGATGCAGGGTCCGACAAAGTGAAAAAGTGGTTTTCAGGTAAAATGTAAGAGGGTGAAAAAAATATACTACGAAGTATACTCAATTGAAATTTGAAAAACGCCATTCGATAGAGCTCGGCGGGGGCTTTAATTAGACACCCCACATGCCATATTTGGGGCTTATGGGGGGGTGGGGGTAACAACCCCCCACCACAAAATCCCCCCACCCCAAATTTTTTTTTCATAACTTTAATCCCTTTATTGAATTAAAGACGAATCTGAAGTTAGTTTTTTCATCGGGTCCCCCCTCTCCCCGCAAAACAGGTTCGAATATTGAAAATAATTAAAGCAAATTTCTGAACTTCAAATACTATTATTAAGTAAATAAGGGCAGAAAAAGAAAATCGATCACACCAATTTGTTTTTCGCTGATGTTTTATTAAGTTTTCCAGAAAGTTTCATGCTCTTTGATGCGCTATTACTTATGTTTTGGGATCCCAAATTTGCAATAACTTTTTTTGTGGGGTAGCACCGTGATGCGGGTAGATGTAAATTGAACACCCTGTTAAATCAACCCAGTACCATCCTTAAGCGATATTAGTGCACAAATCGATAGTCCTCGAAGGGATCTTTCATTTGGCGCATTCGAAATTTTCCTCGCACACCCCCCTCCCCCGCTCCACCCCCTAACATTTTACGTTACGTTTTACCTCCCCCCACCCACAAGGAAGGGCGGAGGGGGGTGAAATTTCAGATTCGTAAATTTTGAAGTGTTCTCTTTCCAACGATACCCCACTCGACCCAGTGGAGTTGGAATTTCACTTGTTATAAGCCGGGCAAATGACCCTTACGTTTTTCGAAAATCATCAATTTTGTATGAAAATTTTTCGAAATTCGAAAAAAAAATACCATCATGGTATGGGAAATTGTAAGTGGAATTTAGGTGTAAAATTTCATCCCCATGTGATAAGAAGTACGGAATCTAGGACGATTTTCGTGATGGCACCCTTCACCCTATTTCCCCCTTTTCCGTGCGTTTCGAAAATATCGTTTTTCTAAATTTTTGATATTTTATAGCCGCGACCATAGGCTTTCCAACAAATCTTAAAACATCCCGCTAGACCCTCAGGAAGTGGAGAAATAAAGGAAAATCTGAAATGACGCTTTGAAAACTTCAACTCCGTGAATTTCGAAATCTATTTCGAATTTCGAATATTTTCGAAAACCAAAAGATAGCTTATCAAAAGATCTATAAGGTGTATAAATTTCATCCCCCTACTCCTTATATTACTCAAGTTAGAGTTAATATCGAAAATTCCCCCCACCCTATTTTTCTCCCCACTCAAAAGTCCAAATGAACTGAAACTTGAAAAAATTGGTTCAGAATAAAAAGATCTTTCAAAAAAGTGCTATAATTAAAAAATCGTACGATTCAAATAGAAGTTATTCGAATTCGAAAATGTCCAACTTTAACCATCATAAAAAGTACTTTAAATTTCGAATTTCGAAATTCTGTGCACAAGGGCAACTCACGCATATTTTTTCTATATATGCAGAAATTTTCATAAAAATCGGTTTTTTTATAAAATTGTTAAAATTCAAAAACGATAAGCATGTTTTTCACTCATCACTTTTTACTTTATATGAATATGGTGAAATAAAGGATATATTAAGTTTGTCATTCTGATTGTAACGCAAATAATTAATGCTGGTAGAGCAAAATGGATTGGACACATACGCGTAATATTAAGAGTTATTTTAATTTTTGTATGTCCTTCTGTCCGTCCGTTCTCATGCTTTCACGCGTTACAGTACTCTTAAGTTTTTAAATAAAAAAATGAATAAATTTGACAATGGGACAAATCGGGTAACTCCTTCGTAGGGTTGCCATACAAAAATTTAATTTTCACTATACATATACATAATTGGACACTACCTGAGAATGCGTCAACTAAAGAGCTGTAATTTTGTGCAAGACGATTCCATTAAAATAAAAAATATTGCATCAAAAATGGGCTAAATATTGGTCTTCCATATAAAAATTTAGATTTTTTACGTATAATGTGAAAACGATCAGTTCTGGACGGTTTTATTGTCCTGAAAGCTTCTTCAGAATATGAAATCCTATAAAATTGGTTATAATATTTTTTTTCTCCGACGAACTGTTCACTTCTAAAATCTAACTAGTACAGAGGTAAAATATAAGAAAACCAAGTCTTGTTTTGTCCACAACGTACATATATATTTAATTTAATTTTGCATATATTGTATCCCCCAACGCGTTTCGTCTTATCAGGGCTCTTATTGTACTGAGGCAATGATGAATCTAGCTGCTAGCTTAAATCTTATGGGAATCTAACGCATATACTAAAATTAACATTCAATAGTGGCTCTTGTTTTTAAATTCAAGCTGATCATTTACTATAAGTTAGCCATCGTCTTTAGCTTTTTTAATCCCGAAAGTTTCATATTTATCTAGTAATCTCTTTTCTGGTAAATTATGTAATAATATAATGTCGTCTGAATTAGGCTTATGGCTAGTTAAGCTAAGGTGTTTATAGAAACCGGACTTTTGGTTTGCAGTTTTTTCGCAATTAATATGCTCCCTGCATCTTGCTCTTATAAATCTCGTGTTTTGCCCAATGTAAATGGCATCACAATCTGCACAATTTAGCTAATTAACCCCGCATTTGTCAATTTTGTTAATTTTAACTTTCAATTTATTTTTGACTAGCATTTTTTTTAGAGTTCTGTTATTAAAGAAGTCTGGCTTTATGTTTTTTTCTCTCTAAAGAATATATTTACTCATCCTGATATATCGCCAAGTATGGGATCCTTCTCGATTTTATTTTGGATCGTGATCGAAACTTAGTCCTTTGGAAGGAAAAGTAGTGTTTATGCAACAATAATTTATAGATAGTTCTATTTCTATAGCAATTGCTTCGAGCGATCAGTTTTATTGTCGTAAGCTCTTTTTGAATTTTTCTTGATTTAATGATATTTCTAGCAGTCTATTAAGCATAGAGTGAAAAGTGGACATTTTAATATTTAACGGAGGCAAAGAAGATCGGGGTATTATCGCGTCGGAGTAAGTGCCTTTTCTATATACATATATTAAAACCCAGTTTGCTATCCGTTGAGGATACTGTCAAGTCTAGGATATTAATAAATTTGTTGCCAAATTCTACTGTGAATTTTATATTGTTGTCAAGTCTATTTAAAATGTTATTGAGGAAATTATCATGTTCTTATCCTTTATATGATGGCAGTTAAAATAAATCTATTGCACCAAACGTTATCGATAAAATTCTGAGAGGTGATCATACGATCTTACATACGGGCATTCATCTGCGGTATCATAAGATTTACTGTTAGATCTATTCCAGCTTGTTTTTAAAATCTTTGTCCTGAAATTTGAGAGGCACGATCAACTGACTGACTTTTAAATTAGACTTTCTCAAACATAGATGGCAGTGAAGTATTAGCGATAAATGTTACGTACTTTGATTTTAATGTATTACAAGGCCAAAAAATGTCTAGGACGTTCTTGAATCCATTGAAACCTTGAGTTCTACTGTCATCCCATACGTCAGTCCTATATCTCGACATAATTTTCAATTTCGTCATGAAAATATCTCGGCTAACTTATTCGAAACCTACATATTGTGGCTTACAGCAGCTTTATCTTCCTGCCAATTTACTTCCAGTCAATTCCGTCTTTTTTACGACCACATTTTTTATTGCAGATCTGATTTGCTCAGTTCTTTATTAGCGACGTATTTGAAGCGTCAAGTACTGTCCGTCAATCATCATACTTAAGCCAGTTTATTATTCCCTTCGCTCAAGGGGAGAATTAAACCGGCAGCTACCCAAATTCCGTACTTCCAGTGATGGAGAATTCATACTTTGTCCGGGCTATTTGTAAGTTCAGTGTTATCTTTTACTTCATATTTAAATTACGACCTCAGCAAATTATAAGACTACTGTGTAAACAACGATAACAATTATTAAGCTTGAATCACCCTGTTACGTTGTAAACTAATAATTTCCCATGTTGTGTATTATAAACTAGTAATTATCTTTAGTATGGCAACTCTTGTCATTTTTCTACTTACCAATATCTATTTCACTCATTCAAATACATGTACAAGTTTGATATATTCAGATCAGTCTATATAGTAACAGGGAATTATTGTACTTCTTCTAAAAGTGACTGCCGTCCGATACACAAGTCTTGTCAGTTCGTTGCTAGTAGTAAAATAAATTTGATTATCAGTAAAAAACAAGTCTTCTTTCTTCAACCGACATAACCCTATGTCCGGACAATTCACACCCTGTAACTTTAGCTCTACAATTGTTCGCCTATATTTATTGTATAGATAATTATTGCTTGCAATTGCTGCAATTTTTGTTAAAAATTTCGGAACTGTGCTTGCATTGTATTTAACTTCAAATGAATTAAAATTTTAACATAAAAAAAAATCATGTGGTACACTAAATTCGATTAAAACCTATCACTCTAGGTCAGAAGTGATAGGTTTTAAGCGAAATGCTTTTAATTAAACGGATACAAAATTACCCCCAGTTGCATTTGAACAAAAAGGCATTACAACAAACCGAATTATGTTAATATCTGGTTATATGTACAGGAAATTCATATTCATATATGATATAATGTGTTTTAACAATAAAACTATTATGTACGCTCGTAATTGTATAGCGAAAATATTAGCAATATACGTATACAAGCGTATATGCCTTTACAAATAGTTCAAATGCCATTATTTAAAAAATGTGAACCCTGAAATCGGCTTTCACTCACTATAACGCGTATATCCTGTTATTTTGCTGCAATTTTCCGAAACAATAAATACCACAGCTTAATATCCAGAAAATTTATAAGCGGACATTTTGAAATGAGCTACGCCCCAATTCTCAAACTCAATGCCAAAATTTTATACAAGAGCTGTTTTGCTTAATTATTATTGTATCATTGGGAGTAGATTTACCCTCTGATGTTTCCTCATTAATGCACATTCAATTAAACACAATAATCGTGTCATTGAATAATAATAACTCTCCATGGAGAGCTGCAGCATAGCTACCATATAATGCTGAACTTTATTTGGCTTTGTAATTTATTACACTGTGCATTATCTCGTCACATTTTCCAATATGTCATCAAAAGCAATAATTTATAATATGTTTGCTGTCTCTTGGAAATTCGAGAATGGACGGAAAGTTAAGGTAAGCTTTTATTGTTGAAATGCCACATGAGAAATGCGGCTAAATGTTAGTAAACGTGTGTTTCTTAACCAAACGCCTTCCGAGCGCGCCATTTTAGTAATTTTAGCATCAATATATCTTTTCGTGGGCTGTAAAATTAGGTAATAGAAATCGAGTTAGCGATCTACTTTTACATAATCTTCTGGAAGTGGCACCCCCTCTCAGCAAACGAACAATGGCATGCGGTCTATGTGACCGGAAGTATACGTAACAGTTTTCAAAAGATAACAAATTTATTTCATTTTCTCACTTTTTATTATTAAAGAATGACATCATCTTTGCTTTATAGACAAGTAAAAAAACTCAAATATTCATGCTAACAATATTTTTTATTAATTATTAATAACAGCTTTTATTGTACTGATTTATTTGCTTTGGAACAAAATTGACATTATTCTACCATACGCGTGCGGTCTCTTAGAACGCAAACTATAATATCAGGATACAAACACATGCGCGTAGAGTTGGCGACCGACTGACGTGTAGAACTACTGCGTTCCTGAAAGTGCACAGCAGCTCATAGAGATAGATCATTTTAAATAAAAATAAAAAGGAAATAATATTGAGCGGATTCAAAGACCGAGCGACAGTTTCGGAAGGTTAAAACCGGAACTATATATCCGCCATTGTTATTACATTAAATTTCGGGTGGATAGTATAAACCTCGAACGTGAAATGCACTTAGAATTTCATTTAAAGAAGCCAAGGTTTCCCAGTCGTTTTTTTTTTTGTCAAAGAGTGACCATGCAATATTGGACAACGTCTAAGGAATATGGAACTTGCAAGATGTATTGTAACGTAGCGATAAAGTTTGAATAGTTTACCTTTGTACACCGATTGAAAAAGGATGGATGACTTATCTTATTCAAGCAGCTGCAAAAGTACCTGGCTCTTACTAAAGCTACCACTGGCATCTGCTCCACAATGGGGATAATGAGTTTTCTACTAAATTTAGATGAAGGCTTTATGCGTCTTAGGTCATTAGAGTGCTGTCTGGTATTTCTTTCAAGAACGGTGTGTTGGACAATTACATCCAATAATACAAGCTCTTATATTCCGAAGAACTGTTCAATACATTAGTACGTTTGGGGTTGATTATGTTCCCAGTATATGTGAAAAATGTGGAAATCTTTAAATCTTTGTACGGTAAACCTATAAAGAAGCTAGCGCTTTCGGCCATTTTCGATCATAGATCAAACAGCTTTCAAAAACTAATATCCGAAATTTTGAAAAACCTACAGTTAGCTTGATGAGGTCTCCATTTACAAGATATCATAAAATATGTTTCAAAAAGTTAGGAAATGAAACAGAATAGCATGTGTAAGCTATGCTGTTTTAATTTCTAATTTTGGAATTTGTGTATACAGTATTTGAGTTTGCCTTTACCAAAACAAGCTTTTCAAATATCGCATCAGATAATGATTGCATTCTGGGAGCATTTACAAGACATGTAAATGAAAATAGATACTCCACATGTACGGAGCAGCGGTGTGCTGCACTTATTGGGAACCTTCTCAATAAAGGATATCGATTCAGCATTTGAATTTCTGTATTTTCACTAATATATGTTGTTTATAAAACAGTTTAACTAATTCAATTTATTGAAAAACTTACAAATAAAAATCATTCCCCACGACTGCAATTTATTTTTTATTTTTTTAGCAAAAAACCCTGACCGTTACTGTCCCTTCTCCTAAATCTCTTTTATTAGAATTTAAAAGAGCTGAAGTACTTCGCATTATGGCAGTATTTGTTACAAGTGCGTACTTTTGTACGTATAGGGTACTATGAGTAGCAATATCAGAACCTGGACTCGTACTTGAGCATTTTTAAGTATCAGTATAGGGACTTGTACTTGAAAATGTTTGGAATACCAGTATCGGGACTTCTACTTGTACTTACTGGTAATGGAGCCAGTACTTACGTATTTTACACGTCTGAGATCAATATCTAATTATTAAAAGAATGCTGTGGATAAAATTTTAGCTCTGCAGTTTATTGCCTTCTCAAGACATGCTTTAAAGTGAAGCAAATAGGTGCAAATAAGTAGTTTAGGGCATCTGTGTACGTTGCATGTCAAGCCCGTTAATTGCGCGAGCGCGGCTAATTCTTGGAGGATTGGGTATGGGTCCCCATGAGTGGAGCTAGAGGTAACAGGACTCACGTTACTGATCACAGTATTCACCGATCCAGCACAAAACCATTTCTTGGTCGCCACGTAGTTTTTTTTTCACGGGAAAACCACGAAAAGTCCCGCTTCGACCTGTACTACGTACCACAAATAAATTACTTCACGCACAGACAGTGATTATCAAATATTATTTATTTCACTTCAATATATGTATGTAATTTTTATGGGACAATATATAACCATATATGATCATAAATAAGTATGCATATGACGTAACCTAAATCGAGAATATTTTCAGTTTGAATCTTGTAATATAATTTTCATTAAGAAATATATTTTTATATGTGTTCAAATCTATTGTACAAAATTTGTAACTTTAACCACAAAAAGAGAAATGGCATCTACTTGCTCCACAATTAGCATGTGGCTCCTTTGTATAATGGCTTCTGACCCTTTTCTCCTTTTCCCATTGGTAATGTACTACGTCCTCGATCCAGAATCCACGAGTTCTAAATAAGCGGCTACACTTCTTTCCCTGTTTTTAGTATGGTTTCTTTCCTCTTTTTTTTTCTTTTCTAAGTATATTTCCTTTTCTCGTTTCTTTTTTTTTTTGTTAATATCACTTTTATACTTTATTTTTAAATATCTTCTTTTTTTTCTCTTTTCCAATCGGCCTTTTCTTTCTTGCTGTTCCTCGATCTTGACACAGACTCAATAATGACTCCTTGCCCCACCGGAAAAACACTATCGCCCCTCCATTTTTTTATTCACCAAAATCAGACAAGGTTTCGTTATATAAGTTTCTTATCGGGCAATTGATGTGACCTCCATCATTGAACTTCTATGGTAGGCGATCGGAGATAACCATACCGATGAGACCTCTTTGATCGCTTGGTCGAAAAGTTCAATCATTCTTTTGCACCTAAATGCATTTTGTAAATTTATTGAAATTATTTTCAATTAATAGTTACGAAGATGGCCGCCAGTGAATAAGTTGCTTTGTGTTGCTCTCCAATAAATTTAATTTTGTCGCCTAAATAATATATCATCGGTCCGCGTGTGACGGTGAATCTTCTGAGTATTCAAATTGTTATTGTTTCTTATATTTTCTATTTGATTGTAATAAGAATCTGCTCGGTTCTTTCGCAAAAATCTAAATCAGCATGTCCACGAGGAGTCAAGTGTCACAAAAACCTGATAATACCGAATTTTCTGCACAAATCAAAGCATTACAGACTGTGATCAGTAGTGAAATAAATGACATCAAGAGATCATTGAAAAAAATTGTTAGTGAAAACTATAATTCTTTAAAAAGCGTACTGGATGGTATAACTGAACAAATCATTGTTGATTATCAAGTCTGTTATTTTAATGAGCTAGTGATGTACTTGTTTGATAAATACGTTCCTCTTCGTAGGGTTAATGTCAGGAAACTGAAGTGTCCCTGGTTTTCCAAACACGTAGAAAAACTAATTATAGATCGCGACAAGGCTTATTTACACTGGAAAAGGTGCAAGTTTTCTCCCAATTGGGCAATTTTTCGGGTACTTAGGAACAGAGTAACGTCAGCTGTACGGTATGCAAAGCAGTGTTATTATTCTAACAAATTAAGTTCAGAACTCCCTCCCAAAAAATTATGGAAAAACTTGCAAGCAATTGGAGTGAATGAGAAAATTCTTTCTGATCCCGATATTGATCCTAATATTCTTAACCAGAGTTTCTTAGATTTCGACACTTCTTCTATTTCAGTTTCTGATATCGAGCCAAGATTAGGAGTGCGGAATTGCCTCTCATTTCGTAATGTCACTGAAGTTGAAGTCCTTGCTGCCGTAAAATCTATTATATCCGATGCGGTTGGACCTGACAATATTCCTTTAAAATTTATTAAACTTCTGCTTCCATGTATTCTTCCGTTCATAACACATATTTTTAACACTTGCTTAATGACCTCTAAATTTCCTTCTTTGTGGAAGAAAGCCCTTGTGGTACCAATTGCTAAGAGGAAAAGTCCCGCCTATTGCTCTGACTATCGACCCATAAGCATCTTATATTGTCTCAGTAAAGCTCTGGAAAAAGTTATCTCTACAAGTATCATTGAATTCATCGACGTCACTGAGCTCTTGTCCCCTTGGCAAAATGGATTCAGGTCTAATCATAGTTGCACCACGGCTCTACACAAAATTAATTGATGATGTGCGTCTGGATATTGATAAAGATGGACCTACTATACTTACTCTGCTGGATTTCTCTAAGGCTGTTGACACTGTTAATCACAAGCGTCTACTTTGTAAGTTGAAGAATTTTTATAATTTTGATTCGACTGCTTTGAATCTTATTGAAAGCTTTTTGGAAAACCGTAAACAGAGGGTAATATTTAAATCCAAGTGGTCTGACTTCCTTGACCTACGTTCGGGAGTTCCTCAAGGCTCTATATTGGGACCGCTCTTGTTCACACTTTATATAAACGATCTCCCTGATATACTCAAATATGTCAACATTTTAATATATGCAGATGATGTTCAAATATATCTGAGTTGCCCTCGTGGGTTAACTGAGTACTGCATCCGACAGATGAATCAGGACTTGAGTGCTATTTATAATTGGGCACTGAAAAATAATTTAAAAGTAAATCCTGACAAGTCTCAGGCGATAGTACTATTCAGAAAGTCTATTAATACTAGTACATTTTCTCCATTACATATTGGTTCGACGCCTATACCATGGCAAGATAAAGTAAAAACTTTGGGTATTATTGTAAATAAAAACTTAACATGGAATGATCATATCAACAGTATAGTCTCAAGGGTATATGGAAGTCTTCGCAAACTTTGGTGCAGCGCATCGTATACACCACTTAGCACTCGGTTCACTCTAGCTAAATCACTGTTACTACCAATTCTCACGCAGGGAGATATAATATGTGGCAACCTTGACTCTGTCTCGCGCAACAAACTTAATGTCTATTTTAATTCTATAGTACAGTATGTATATAAACTTCGCCGGTTTGATCATGTATCCCAGTTCGCCGATCAGTTCCTTGGGTGTTCATTTTCCTCGTATATGAAAATTCACTTGAATATATTTTTATTCAATTTGATTTTGAATGGCAAGTCTTTCTTCTTGAAAGAAAAACTTCTTTTCCTACGGTCTGCGCGCACGAATAATCTTCTAGTGGCTAGATATTCTTGTTTGCAATCCAAGCGTTTATTTTTTGTTCATGCCATCATCCTGTGGAATTCACTTCCTACTGCCATAAGGCGTGCGGGATCGTTGGGGGTGTTCAGGGTATTGCTGAAAGCACATTACACAGGCCACTGACTAATACTATATTAGATTAGTTTAATTTTTTTTTTCTATCTAATTTTAGCTAAGTTTACTCATTTTGAATTTGAATAGAATATTGTTTCCGTCTTCATATACAATTCACTGTTCGGCGTTCATTTTATCTTTATTATCTTTATTATCTATAATTACTAAGCTTTCCAATACATTCTTTCTACCATAAATATTAAAAATTACTGTTTTCTCAACTTCATAGATATGTACATAAATAAAGAAATTTCTTATTTGTACAAAATAATTATAACCAAATAAATGAAATGAAATTTCAGTCTGTTATATGAGAAATCTTCTTCGAAACTTATTAACGTCCGTCCACATTTGCTTGCTTTGTAATCTGTTTTTAAATTCGGAAACTTTGAGAAGCGCAGTGAGTACTAGTTTATCCTTATGAGGACGGTCAAATATTATTGTTAACTTGTTTTGTTATGTAATCGCACTTATTATGTTTAGTGAGGACTGGATCGAACTTAAACTTTTACTCATTTCCGAATTAAATATTGTCCCAATGCTGATTGGGGACTGCAGTGGTTGATGGAGACAAGAAAAAATTATCTATTTAAAATTTTGGAATTTGAATGATGTGTAAGACTAATTATCAGTGTCGACAGTGTCGATAAAAGAGAAACTACTGAAATATATCTATATGAAAAATACAAGAGAATGATACAATATGCACATAACTTGAGCATACCGATGCATGCTGTCAACGCTGACATCTTAGTTATTACCACATGGCGACAATGTCTCATCTTGCAATTAGCACCTAATCTACAACGAGGTAAAAGATAACATATTTACTACAAGACAGTGTGATCAGTGGCGTAGCGAGAGCTTTTGCTGCCTGGGGCGGTACCGAATTTGCCGTCCTTTCTAGCTTAGTCAAAATCAAGAGTGGTTAAGAATTATTATTGAACACAAATATTAAATGAGTAAAACCTTTTATTTATTTTGTTTAAGCAAGTTGTACACATAACATAATGATAAAACGTATGTTGATTTATATGTTTATTTTTTTCTATTAAGGTATCTTTTTATGTTTAAAATTACTGTTAACGGGTCTCATTTTAGACGAAAAAAATGATATCCTTCGT
This sequence comes from Dioctria rufipes, assembly GCA_963924295.1. Lineage (NCBI taxonomy): Eukaryota > Metazoa > Arthropoda > Insecta > Diptera > Asilidae > Dioctria > Dioctria rufipes. The sequence continues at coordinate 194,109,250 of OZ002741.1, forward strand.
GTAAAAATTTTACGCCATAAAGGATAACACACAAAATGTGTATGAATTTTTTTAAAGGATTCAACTAAAAGTCTTTGATTATAAATCGTAATATGTTGAACATCATTAAAAATATAAAACGAGTGCTCAAGTTTGATCCTGCGATATCCTTTGGAAGATTTGTGAGAATTTAATTAACTATACATGCTTTGAAAAACGAAAAATTTTCAGACGTAAAGGAGAATAGGCAGAAATGTATGGAAGCTGGTCTACTCCTCCAATAATAATAAACGATATATCCTTAGAAAAATCTTATCATGTAGAACATTAATTAATAGTAAGACTCATCTCAATTATTAGTACGTTCGGAATTATAGCGTTCTAAACGTAATCATTTACACATCAGCTCAACGCGCATAGTTCGTTATATTCCGCCGCCTTAGATCATGTAACAAAACTAATAGGCTTTGAGAAAAAAAAAACTTAAGCATTTTTCTTCATGTTGTAGAAGCGCATCGATGTGCTCGTTTTAGTCATGGGAGTCGTAAAACTACGTTATTTGCAGAGCGAGCATATTATTTAGAGGTTGAAACTTGATTAAGCATTGGAGAAATTTCATAGAATGCTTCCCATTATATCGCAAAATTTTTCAATTAATTTTTAAATTTATAATTTTTAATTTTTAAACTTTCTAAATTGCTAGGAATTCTCGTAGTGCCCAATTTGTTTCCAGATAATATTTCCTGGCTAAGATAATTTAATGTCCATATGACAACTAAATTGTAACGAATGCATATGCAATTCATAGGTTCGTACATGCTAAAGTTAGACCTCGAGGAGTTAACACGCAACAGAGGTTGCCTTCTCAAATTCCGTCTACTACCACGAAAAGAGATTTTGTTAATGGAGAATGAATATTCAAATTTAAGTGCTGATGCACAGTTCATGGTTTTCAATAAACTTTTGATTTTCTTTGCATTTGATTAATACTTCCAATTGATTATTTATTATTAGCAAAGAGCAAGGTACAGCCCTTTGCTATTAATTTTCCTCTGTTATAAAACATTTAGGTAACTAAGGACTAATTACGATTCTCAAAAGCACGACACTCAGACATATACCTATCTCAAATATTACCACCGTAAGTGTTTTAGCCCGAAAGGAATAGAAGCTATTACAAAAAAAAAAAAAGTTATAAACGCAGTCTTAATAAGCGTGCAGCTTTAAAACAAATAAGAAATTAAAAATTTAAATGTTTGAAATTGTCCCATATCAGTAATGGCCTTGCATCCGTAAACAAAGTTTTAAGCTCAGTATATCAAATTGGAACCGAATACAATGAAACGAAAGTCTAGAGCACCATTATACGGTAGGTGAATAGGCACCACTTACGATTACCTTGTTGAAGAGCCAGCACTACAATCAGGAGCCAGGACTACGAAAGTACAGAATTTCTTTTGCTCTTTTAAATTCGTGCATTTTTTTTAAATGAATGAAATTTTTAGTAAGTGAGGAGGGGCTAAGAGTAAAGTGTTTGTCGACCTTAAATATTTTTTCGTCGTATCTCTTTGCCACAGAAGAATATTTTTTAAAAGCAAATGTTGAATATGAATAAGTTATCAAAATTTACCGACTTCTGTCTCAGTACTCTTTCTTACGGACTGTTCACTGTTCATTTTACGATTTTTCTGTTCGCCTTCCGTAAAAATCAGTTTCTTCCAAATAAAGTACGTTGTGCGAGCTTCAATTGAACTCCATATCTTGCTTTAAATTTCTACGTAGATATTCGATGCGCATATTAACCAAATCATGACCAAAGGTCTTCTTAAATGTAAAATTCCACTTCTTATAACTCTTAAGCGAAAGAAAAATTGAAAGAAAAAGCCCTTAATCGTGGCAGAGTTCCCGTGAAATTTATTTCTAAGTTCCAGTTCTTGTTATAAATTGAGTCCAAGTTAAAACAAACGTGAATGACGGATTAACACCCGAAATATATTTCTCGGCAGAGTGTCTAATTACTTACCTGACAGAGCTTAGTTTAGGGAGATAATCTAATAGAATGCTTCTAACTAATTCACCTTTTAATTTGCTTGATGAAATAAAGCAAACAAAAAAACCCCGACAGCTACCAATAGCATAGCATCAAACAAAATGTATGGACGTAGTCAACAAGAAACTTTGCGGAGTATGTCACAAGGCATTTAGGATTGCTCCGCATAGGTAAGACACTGTGAAAAAACCCTCCAAGGAAATAAATTGTGTGAATGCTAAGTGAAATCTTTTGAAATTTAATTTGTGTGTATTCATCTGCTTGAATTGGATTTGTTTACGTTTGTTTTCGATGTTTAATCAGCGAATTTTCTAAGTCAAAATGAAATCTATAATTGAAAAATTAGTGATACTCATGAGCTGTTTGACAATTAGGGCTTAAAGCAATCTAAGTTTTTTTCTCTCCAATACAATTGTAATCTTTAGCTTAAACTTCAATATTTGAATAATTGTAGCTTCGAATCAAGCTTATTTTTGGATACTCCTCGATTTTTTTTTTATATCCTGGATGAAATCTCATAGGTTATACTAATCTTGTCATTCCGTTTCTACAGGATGGAAACAAAGCTGGTAGAGTAAAATAGATTGGACACACATGCATACAATTAGAAGTTATTTCGATTTTTGTATCTCCGTGTTAGTTTATCCATCTGAAATTTTGCACATGGAATTTAAAAAAAATTTGAGTTCGGAAATGGAACAAAACGGATAAGTCCTTGGTAGGGTAGCCAACAAGAATTTCGTTTTTCACTATATATTTGGACACTACTTAAAAATACAACGACATAGAAACCGAAATTTTGTATACAGCATTTTCATGAGAGTAGTAAATAAAATTTCCAAAATTGCCTAAATAGGGCAACCTGTTCTTGGTGCCGCACAAAAATTTAAGTTTTTTATGTAAAATAGGAAAATTATCAGTCCGAAACTTTTTTTTATTGTACATTGCAATTTTCTTCACAATACAAAACCCTATGAAATTGATTATAATCACTTTTACTGTTCCACGATCCATTCTATAAATAGCTACGAAAAATCATTGTAATTAAATAATTTTGTATTTTGGCTAAAGAATCAGAGAAACGGGTGATGTCATATTTGAATGTGATATAATATTCGGTGTCTATTTTTGAATTTTTCAATTTTAATGATAATTCCAACTAGTTAAAAGCAGACGAGCTTCACTACTTTTTTGTAATAGCGGATTTTTATACCAATTGCTTTTATATTGGGTACCTAACTGAAATTTACGGGATAATGTACTGGCGTCATACAGATGATTTCATGTTCCATAATTTTCCCTTCTTTTACCGATTTAAATTTCCTTCTACATATTTTACGAGGATACCCTCTCACCTACATTCATATTTTTATATAAACAAATCAAAATAGATAGATGAAAAAACAAAATATGTGAAGCGAAGCTTATGAGAAATTTTCAATCTAACGGAACGAAGATGTAAACAATATCAAAACGGCTTCTATGCCGAAGGTTTGACGAATTGTGTGTTTAAAGTGATTAAGGCTTACAATGAATTGACAAATTGATAAAAAGAAAATAAACTGTGACCATAAAATGATAATTTTACTTAAGCTACAATCGCTGTCATTAAACGTGTCTTGCTCCAGAAGAAGTACAGATAGTATCGAAAGTACTCCTCGTGTAATAATACCACGCCTTCGTTTGGGAACTTATCGCAAACTAGCATTAAACAGATCTGATGATATGAAAAATCTATTAAAATGATCTGTAGGCATTTATCTTGACTCGCGAGTTTTTCATAGTAAACAATTTTGTATGCCTTCTAGTATCTTTTGACAGCTGACTTATAGGAGAAATACAAGAGGCAATAATATTCCTTCCATGGAAAAGCACTTTATCCATTAAATATAAACCGCATTTATTTGTTTGATTATTTTCCAGCAACTTCTTTTCAGGCATAGCATGTAGCATGTAAAAGCATTCAATAAGCTCTCGACTGACACCCATAATTGCCGCGCTCTTCTCTCCTACAGCATCAAGAACTTAAACTAGTACAAGTTAAAAAAAAAGGATCAACAAGTAATATTGATGATAAAAGAAAAAACAGTTGAGATTATAAAGTAATAAAAACCACACAGCCCTATTACCTACCATCATTGGTATTGCCAGCTCGCTGTGTAGGCATATCGCCCGTGGATAAGTTTTTCCTAACCGCTATTTTGACATTAGAATAACGGTGATATGGATTTAATTGCAATTGATAATTATAGGAGAAAGGCCATTAACAACTAAACTCAGTTCTTGTGGTATTAAATCGGAGCACTCGTTCGTTCGTTTCGTAAAAATAAACCTAATTGGTAAGTAATACCGTGACGAAGATCAGCTGGCTTTTGCTTTTTTCCCTTCACTAATATTTTGATATAGGTACTTAATTGAAAGGGAATATATTGTTTTGTTGAGCTCCATCGCATCACCATTTCACTAAAATATTGAGTTGATTCTGACCATTTTTTAACTTTTGTAGTCCAAATAATATGCCCTTCTGAGCCAAACATTAGCCTTGTTATGGTGTGCATAACCAAAAACTGATAATTACTTTTAGCAGAAATCTCAGTGACTTTTATTTATACCGGATAAGATCTTGTGTGTTCTATTTAATTTGGTCATACGAAGCCAAGAGATTTGTGGCTATTTTGTTTTCCCGAACAACATAACATTGATGTGTGAATAAATTGCCATTAATTTTCATAGCCGTCTCATTGACATCTCAATTATAAAAAGATATAGAGAACCAGTTTTGCTGTTGTAAGGTCGAAGCTGGATATTCTGCTTCTTACAGGGTAATTATAATTTTCGAATTGTCACTTACATTTTTGGTTTTGTTTTTTCTTTGTCACGGTTTATCGTTGAATATGTGCTTACAAAAATTTTATATTTCTAGTTACTAACAGTTGGCGCTGCTATCAGCGTAATTCCAATTACCCAGCGATTTTTTGGGGATATAGAATACCCCGAAACTACTCACTCATTTTTGGAAAGTTTATCAGAATACTCAAGGTATTTGGTGACACGCATGGAGTAGGAGCAGGCTAATTTAAATACCTAGTTAAAATCACCCTATGTGATAGTATAACTTTAGTTAAAGCAATTTCCTTCGACGGAACAGAGCCTCCTTCTTTGGGTAGGTGGCCATTAATCTATTGAAATTGTATTCAAAAAGCATACCTCCATCTCGGAAACTTGGAAGTACTTATGTAGCTCAGATAAGTTTTGTGAAGACTCTCTCAAGCTGACGGTGTCAGGGATCAAACACAGTAGAGTTTTTCAGTGGGTGTCCAATACTTCATTAATGTTGTTGCACTGCTCAATATTGCATACAGGTGTGCTATAGTATATATATACAAAATACAATAAATTTACCGACCTGGGATTACTTTATTCCTGCATCGTGCCATCCAATTTTGCCACAGCCCATAACTACGGGTTTGTATCTATTAATTTCTGTGAGAGCTCCATCCAATTCTTAAGATAAGATCACATATTACATTGTCTAAATGCTGTCCTCGTTCCAAATGCGAAAGCCGTCAGTGTTGAACCAATCCCAGTCCGAGGTATAAATTCACTGTTTAGCAATCTTTCAACGATACAAAGACGCTAATCATGATATTATCCCCCTATATGGTGGACCTGAAAATTCGCATGATTTAAATTAAAATAATAATAAAAATACGATGAGAATAAGGAACTACTTAACTAATATAAAAAAAATACAAAAGATAAAAAAAATTAAATTTAGAGGAGAGCTCCATTTTCGGGCAACTTGCATGACGTAAAAGTGTTTAGTTACAGTGCAGATATACATCTCGGGACAAGCAGTTAAAGACCTCTTTTCGAGTGTAAGAACTATGGACTTTCGGGGAACTATGCAGAAGGATATGAAGAATGATATGAAGAAGGATAAGCATACGACGAGTCAAGTAGGCCTCGAGAGAGGTTTCAAATAAGAACGTAGCAAGAGCAGGTAAATGAGAGCTCCGAGGAAGTCTGTAAACATAACGTCTGATGTCGTTAATGACTACAATAAGCCTTATTTATGAATTGAGTATAGTTTGTTAAAAGTAAGACTCCCATAGTTAAAATGTGTATAAGAGTCATCGTTTATTTCTGGAGGAAATAGATAGCTGACGAAAACTGCCACAAATTTTCTCCATCGAAACGCTGATCTAGGCGCAACAACTAAATTTAGAATTGAGTTGAATTTCTTAATTCGTAACTGACTCAAGATATTCAAGCATGGAATTATTCACCTAAAATTATGCCAAATCAAATATTGAGAAAACGCTTCTATATACTGGCAGGCAGTAAGATTTACTTGGAGTAATTGCAAGCTTATTATCCATTGCCCATTCGTGTACGTGTTTTGGGTAATCATTGATTCAAGCAACACAGTCTTCGAACAGTTGTGTGGGTCTAGTACAGCTGTACGTCGTCGGCATATAAGTGCATAAAGGCGCTGTTCACATTAGACGGGAGGTAATTTATATAAAGGAAGCGGATAATAGGGCCTACCTTAAGGAATACCAGCGAAAGGAGACAATGGATCACAGACAGAATTCTGCACTTTAAAACTTGTGCGTGATTCGAAAACAAAACCGAAATTAATCCAGCGGCCTCTGTGCAGTAGCCGTATTTAGTTCTAGGTGTGCAGATCAACTTAAGACGACTCACTGAATCAAAAGCCTTACTGAAATCGAGAAGGACTAATACTGGTAAATAATCATTGTTAAGAGCCCTGTTGATATTAGATGTGACCTTTAAGAGTGCAGATTCACAACTGTGACCCGGGTGAAATCTTGATTACCAAACTAACGCTATATTCTCTTCGCCCGCAAACTCCATTATTTGTATGTACTTTATTTTTTGAAAGGTTTTGGCAAGGAAATTAAGTACACTAATGGAGAGGAAATCACTAGGTAGTGAAGGAAGAGATTTCTACGGAATATTGATAACTATTTGCGAAGTGGTTAGGAACAAAACTTCAGGACCAATAGAATTAGACTTATTGGGATACAAAGTCGAAATAACCGCCGGGCCATCTACGAAATAAACCCTCGTGAGATTAGTCGTTAAAGTTGTAAGGTGGAACTAAGCCAACAATATTGAAATTGGAAACCGTTGGCTCGTTCCTATGAATACCGAGGTTACGAGCATTATTCCTGAACTGTTTTAGAATAAGCTTTGGATCTAGTTTGGTCCCAAATAGGAACGTTTAGATGATCGAAGCAGAGAATGACTCTATTACGCACTATTTTATATCTACCATGAACTACACTGGTTGATGTTAATAATAGTTCAGATTTTTTTCTTATACTATTTTAGTTATTAAGATAATTGAGCTTTCTGTGTAGTTGTTGAATATATGAAATAAAAATTATGTCGAGCTAAACAATGATCTAAGCTGCGGCAGCTAGAAATACCAAAGGCAACAATTTGGAAATTCTTGGTGGAGTGGAAGGATCATAAAGGAAGATGATTTGATATGTATACTACGTCTGTCGAGCTGCAAAGCTAAAAATAAATTTATTGCATATTCTCTGTTTTATAATATTTATAGATCCTGGTAGAATCTACGACTTTCTTCAAAATTATAAATTACTCATAATACAAGCACTGAAAAAACGCTTAAATTACTGTTCCTTATAAAGACATATTTCCTATTCTCCTTTTGATAAAATTACCTCAGAAAAGCAAGTTATATAAACAACAACATTTGTTAAATATTCAAATATCCTCATTCTGTTCAGTTGTATTCCCCAGAGTACAGTACGATTTTTATAAAGGCAACCAACCACCCTCTTAATCCAGAAGCTTAGCGTAATAATTTTTGCACCCTACTTAAAGATTTTCTGTTCCTTTAGCTGTATTAGAATATCAACATTCTTTTCGAGGAGGGGCGAGACATGTAAAACTGACAGGTAACAAATTGTCAAAATCTGGCTAGTATTATTGAAATAAATCAAACTCTTTAATCTGAGAGAGAAACGTCTGCTTGAGACATGTAATTTTTCAGAAGATTTTTTGCACAATACGGAAATAGAAGCCTACAACTGTCGGTATTCTCTTGCTCTTCTATCAATTTACGGAGGCCGTTGTACAATGTTTAAAATATTTTTCAAAAAGCTTAGTAAGTTAATTGTTGGGCTAATAGGGTGGGGTTGGTTTATGGAAAAATATCCCATTTCAACTACCTTTCGAATGTAATTTGGAAGCAAAGTGATGATTTCGTAGAGCTTTCCCTTCACAATTTTTTCAAAAAATAGTTGGCTTAATCAATATCTCAACTCCTTCAAATAGGCGGGAGTTTTTGGAATCGGTCTACAAAAACATTCATTTAGTACTTTTGGACAAATAATGAATAAAAACAGAGCAATGAAGTTAAAACGAAAATAACATATTAAGGTTATAACTACATACTATACCTATGTCTCACTTCTGCTAAAATCAGCGGACGACTGTCGTAATTATTGTGTTCTAATGGACTTTCAATGAATAATGTAATCTAAGAGGAAATGCTTCGTGTAAACGCCTTACCTTATTATACAAACCTCGAAATATAGGATAACAGATCACGATTAGATATAAAAATTTTGGTTTGACATGAGTTGTCCATGCTCTTAAGTTCAAAATACGACTCTCCATAATCACTGTGACTATCTCTATCTAGCATTAACCGCTCTAATGTATTTTATGTAAAAGTTACTTTAAATAAGGGTTGAAAGTTGGCGTTTTTCTCCTTTCCCCGTTCACCACTCCCTTTGGATACAAAATGAGTGCTATGTAAAATTAATTCCTGTCTACATTTCAGAATAACCATGGTTCAATGATTCCATTAAGATGCTGCCACATTCTAGAAAATTTTTAGAATTTCTGTATAATCCATTAAGCAGAAACCTTTACTTTACGTGACGGCTACCCTTAAACGCGCGAACATTTTTAACTCCACTGAATACTTTTGTGTGTGCTTGGCATATAATGTAACAGAGTTGAAAGGTATTTTAACGGAGTCATAAAACCCGAGACCCGAATTCAAATAATCGCTGAAATCAAATAGAGAGGAGAAAAGGTAAGAGCCTCTCTGTATGTGTACAATCATGTTCCTCGAAACGACTTATACGTGCTTTTTTTGTGTATCAAATGTGCAAAATTCGGATCAACATCCAAGTCTCCTGTGCTGTCTGTTGACTTCCCATGGACTTAAGCCAAATATTTGTTATTCCCATTGTAAACTGAAATATGATACCGTGAACATAGCTGAATTGTTGTTAATAAGAAAAAATCAATCAATTTCAAATATTTCCTAGATCTATTTTGCTAGCTCCAACAAGTTTCTTGGATATTTTTTTTTATTGGCTTTAACCTGAAATCATAAGTAATATTAATTTCAGAAATATAAATTTAAGGATGGTTATGTTCCTTATTTTTTCGGAGGTAACCTTAAAGATCTTTGGAATGCAGTTGGTTTTATGGTAGAAGAAATGTCTGTTATTATCTGGTCGTATATATATATAACTATGTTTTTCCAACTAGCTGTGGTGACCTTTTTATAAACTATGTACCTAAATTCTGTAGCAAAAGTGAAGCGATAACTAGCACACTCGGCAAACATAGGGTATGTGTAGATGTTATAATATTGAATTAAGTGGTACTCAAATAACGAGTATTCTTAATGACGAGCATATTCGCAAATCACAGCTAACTGGTAAAATCTGTGACACCTATATCTCGACCATCCATCCACTGAGATTTCCAGCAAAATAACGCCTCAATATTTAGCCTCCGCTATCTGTTTTCGTTACCCAACAGACTCCTTGTAGAATGGGCGCTTGTTGCTTTTGCTTAAACACTATAGTAATAATTTTATGATAAAATTAAAAGCTTCTTATCTCTTATACACTTCTTTCCCTTGGACTCATTTATAACATCTCAGCTTTCTCTGTGGCAAAAAACCCTAATCCACATTATACTAATTTTTGTCAAATAAGGTCTCTCCCTTAAACACCTATCACGCTTACCGGAGAGACACATTTACTGAGACGGCCTTCAGTTCAATGCTTACTGTCATTGAACGGATACTGGATCGTGGACTGTTTACCCTGGGAGCCTTTCTAGACATCTAGGCAGCTTGTCGACATGGTCTTGACTGAACTGTAGTGCATTGGATCGACTAGCATTTGGATGACGATACTTAACTGTGGAGTTGGGCGACCGAACCTCTCTCAGTGTGCTGGGTGATAGAGGCAGGACTCAGTGTGGCGTGCTTTCCCCGGTGCTCTGGTGTATGGTGTACGGTGCTGAAAATTTTGGATTTTCAAGTGAAGCGTTTGTGGATGACATCCCTCTCCTCATATTCAGGTGCAGTCTGCTGCCTGTACCTTCATGCAACGAGGCCTCAATATTTTTGGGGATTGGTGCACCCATCATTATATGACAATGAACACTACAAAGACCAGTTTGGTGCTCTTCTCCGGAAGACATATGGTTGGGTACTTCGCTCTTCCACATTCTGCAACTGTCGCCCCATGTCACACACATCGCAGTATACCTTAACTCACAGCAGACGTGGCGATTGCACGTAGAGGAAAAAGTTAATTAGAACCTTTGGCTGCATATAGAAAATAAGACTGAGTGTTGTGCACTGGATGTACACCTCGATCATCATACCCTTGTTCACATATGCTTCCTGTGTATGGTAGCCGAGGACGCTTATGAGAACTGTGATCCAGAAGCTGGCGAGGCTGCAAAAGCTTGCTTTCCTGGGAACTACGAGCTCCAGGCGATCTACGGTCACTACTGCCCTTGAGATCGTATTTATTCTGCCACCCTTGGATCTTGTTATTCAGTCAGGGATGTTCGAATGCGTAGGCTGGATTTGGAAAACCCTCTGGTGAACATGCCACTTGATGCGGTGGTACCAGAGCTTCATTTTGAGCGTCGCTTCTCTGTGAGTTTTCCCGTAAGGGAAGTGCTTTATCGATCATTCCCCGGTCGACTCTAAAAATGTTTACTGCCGTCTCTTTCTTCAATGAGGGCGCCGAATGCCTTTATCTTTTCGAAGCTGACACTGGTATGGAGTACTCACTTGGAAGCCACACCCCTATCTTCCAGGCTGAAGTCCGCGCCATCGCAATGGCAGCTAAGATAGTCTTTGATATCCAAATCAAGGGTGAAGACATTACTATCCTTTCGGATAGCCAGGCAACCTTGCTGGCTCTGAGTGGCCCTCACATAACATCTACGTTACTGGGAAATGGCAGTATGTGGACTGTAATTCGCTGCAGGCTTTGCCACCCTGAGTGTCGGGTCTCTTATCAAAGCGGGTGTCCATAAGAAGAATCATCAAAGATAGGCGAACGTGAGTTGTTTCAGGTGCACAAAACTTTTTCTTGATGGGCTTAATAGGAATATCTCTGGCATCATCTCCAGCGACAGCCGTTTCACGCTTATCGAATAACGATAGGAGATGTTTACACCCAGAGTGTCAGCCCTGCTTTGAAGGAGAGCCTGAGACAACCGTGCTGCTCTGGCCTTCACCCGGATACCTGGATACTCTAAATTCTACAATCATATCTCTAGAGGAGTTAAAAAACCTTCCTCACCAAGACATGATGCACTTCATTAAGAGAACAGGAAGGTTTTGGTGATAAGGTTTCTAGCAGGACGGCATAATGGGCCGCTCTGGCCTTTGTGCTTGGGATCGCTCGCCCGCTGCCTTTTAAAAAAATTTCTTAACTTTAATTGAGTATGAATCAACAGTTCTAATCATATCAGATCTTTTCCAAATATCTTGACACTCTTGCAAGAAACTTAATAGAAATACGAACTTCTGAGGGAACTTCTGAGGTAAAACTAGATATCGAACTTTTTAGTAAGAAATGACAAGCTGTATTTTAAAAAATATCACAGTACTCTTTAGTCCCAGGTCGTATTACAGGGATCACCCGATGGCCACTGATTTTTTCAATGCATATTAATCGTATAGTCTGTCAAATTATACACGCTAATTTGTATCACTATAGTGATGATGGGTAGTATATATATCCAGTCCAATCTATATAATTGAGGATTGTATCAATTCTGGATACTTATAATAAATTGTACTTTAATCCCGTTAAATCTAAGAACTTACCATGTATTCGTTCATACGAAGGAATCGAAGACAGATGAATTCCCATTATTTGTCGACTAAGTTAAACTTTTCTTGCATCATCTTTATTCCAGTTGTGCTGATGATTATATTAAATTTTATTATTAAATACCCTTTGTCTCCTAAGGCTGTGAAACCAGATTAGATTTCATATGAATAACGAATTAAAGGTGGACATTGGCATTACATTTCTACAATCAGATATTTGTCGATACAATTACATATTATATTTAGATATTCAATTTAAGGATACCGTACTTCAGTTCATTTTTATTTTAGAACTGTGGGTTTTTAGTTCTATTTAATATAAATATCTCAGCTATCTTATTGAACCCCTACAAATGTTTTGATCCACAATGTAATTTTCTAATAACTAAACTCTTGTTTTCTAATTATTATAAATTAGAATAATGTATATTAGCACAATAACCTTAATCAAAAATAATATTTTCAAGTTTCTTACCATACCTAACTGGTGAAATGATTAGTTAACACCATAAACTCGTATTAAAAATATAGCGATTCTACAAATCTTCAAATACGGATTTATTCTCTTCTTTTTCTTCCTAATACAATTTTCGATGTGAGTTTGAATCGGAAAAAAAATGTTAACATACATATATGTATATTAATTAACACCAAAAATACCAGACAGATAACAAGCAAAACAGCAGATTAACACAAACACGACTACTGAAAAAAAAAATGAAACTTTTAAATCACTGAGAAGTTGATATCTCGCAAATTTTGCGAATGGCACACAATTCCAAATACTCAATTCTTGCGAGCTCTCTGTGATGATATACGAAAGTTAATCGTAGCTTTATAAGAAAGCAAGATTTAAGAGTGTCTGGAAAATAGCCTTAGGATTGTTTTCAAGATAATCTTGGGAAGCCAAAATACAAAAATATAGCTATATTTATATCGCGTCAAGCAACAATAACGTGCCATGTAATGCTAAGAAAATCTAAGAAAGTTATGAAAAATGGATGCTTTATGGAGGTAAGAAGAACTAATCCTAAATCTATAATATTCCAATCCTCTTCATAACAGTGATGACTACTAAAAAATTCTAAATCCTGCGAATAAGTGCAGACCTAACACGGATTTCAAGTAATTTACTGACTAGATTTAACACTGTACTAGTCTTGAAAGTCGTAAGGTACCTAATTATTGTAAATTCTAATAGACTTGAATTCCTTTAATTCCGCTCTTAATCCTAACAATAGTTCTATAATTTAATTATATCTAGCCAAATCTCAAAAGAGATTTTGTAAGAATAGAACACCCATATTTTTGTTTCCCATATCATAAAAGTTTATTAGGACAATTTTCAAGCATATTTCGTAATGAAATATATTTCACATCACAGACTAAAAAAGTGTCATTGAGCAGGACACTGACCCAATTTCATGTGTACCCAAAATACAAACAGCTATTAACTGCCACAAAATTGAGTCACCCCAATAAATCGTTTGTGCAAAAACCAACAATATGATGACAAGCAGAAGGTGGGGGTCTCTTAATAGCAACCCATAAACCAGTATAAATGGGAAAATGAAATTGAGAAGAAAAATTTATATTTCCCTATCACTAAGACACATCAGTTCTTCGAAATTTTTGTCCTATAAGGATGTAACGGATACATTGCCATCAAATAAATTGCTTTAACTACCCGCCCTTCAATAAACTAAATTCTTGGGTATTAATATCATTGGAGAGCTGAATGCAGACTTGGTGAGCTTAGTCTATTTGTTATCTAAACGGAACTTTCTCGGAAACTTTAAGATTTATTCTGGTTTATCCTTCGCTCTATATTTCTATTGCTCCTTTTTAATTTTTTAGTACGTTGATACCCCGATGAGATAATAAGCATATGTCATTGCAAGTCAACTTTCCGCTTCTGTTTACATTTTCCCCTTAACATCCTGTGAAAGTATAAAAGGCGTAACCTCCAAACTGAGCTTTTTCAAAGGAAAATGTGCTAACTGAGCTTTCTCTCAGATTTCGAAGAAATTCGGATATGGATATGAATACCTGCGCCAAATTTTCCAGTCTCTCCAACAAAGTAGAGTATCTCTTTGAACTTCAACTTTACAAACTTGATTGGTAATTCATTTCTTATTGTGATGAAAAAACACAATCAGTTGTCCAGTGTCTGCCGCAGTGTCGGGAATACTGCCATTGTACTAAGACAGTAAATTTAATCCGTTAAATATCGCAATAAAATACAGAAATGAATATAAATTTAGAAATTGGGGATATGTTTCCCAGGATATTTTTAAGCGTAACAATTTCATTTTACGGCTTTAGAATTTTGTATCATAATATGTTTATCCCAGTTTTAGTTTTTTTTTATGTAGATGATGTGACTGTTATGTGGATTCAATTTGCTCATACTCTCATATTATTGTTCAGTACACTACGAAAAGATAAACTCGACAAACAACAACCACCCAATAATAACAAATATTAATTCTTATAATGATCTATACATATTATCTGAAACTATGCTGAAATTCTGCTCTATTTCCCAGTTCCATAAATAGTAAAAGTCCAAACAAAGGTTTAATACTTTTTTCATAGCGGCAGCTACTAATTTGTATTTCTTTCTCTTCGTAATCTTAAAACTTAAACGTTTCTGAAGCAGGAAATTGTTTTTCGTACAAAAAACATTAAGGATATGTAAGTGATTCAATTGATTAAGTGCAGAGGTTAAAAAATTCCTTAGAGCCATTTTTTAAATATTTCAAAGATGCAAAAATAAAAAAATTAATGCTAAATCAAAAATATCTACCTACATATATTACGGCAGGTTTATATTCAAGCCAGCTGGCATCATTCAACATAAAATTTCATTACGATGAAAGAATGGTCCAGCTAATACAAGCTATTTAAGATTTTTTTCAGGATAAAAGCTGCTTTTCAAAAACGGTTTAGATTCAGATAGAGAGAGGGAGAAAAAGAACTAGACAGAGAGAATGAAACAGTATCAAAAATAACAGCACCAGTAAGAATTTCATTGGGAGATAAAGTAACGAATAAGTTAGGCGAAATAGAGAGGGCCAAATAATTGAAAAGGTTAAAGAAGCTGTGCCAATGAGTAATTTATATTTTATCCTGGGCACTTGCTCCGAACTTGTAGGAGTTTTAAAAAGTTTTACAAACCTAATTGAGCACATAATCTAAGGTTTGTGAAGGATAATTATTAAACAATAATAAAACATTTTAAGTATAAGTGAGAGATTGTTTAAAACCAATTATGTATGTAAAATGGTTGAAGGGATGCAGCTTTATAGCCATTGTTATCTTAGTTTATGTAAAATAAATAGTTTGTTTAAAGAAATATTTGAGCAAAATTCATTTACACCAATATCATTACATATTGGTTACATTTAAATTTTCAAGTCCTTAAAAAAAGTAAAAATTTTAAAGATGATTTTGGTTTTTCTAAGCTTCTATAAAATTTTATTAAGGTTTACCTTTATATAAAATGTATTGTCAAGTTTGTCACCGAGAAGGGTGTTGGCTTTAAGCAAACTTACGGGAGAACTTACTAGGAAAATATTGAAAGACGTAATATTGCAACCATATAGTTTTATAAGTTAAATGGTATCTGTTATGTTGCTATTCATCACGTGCATAATTTGTTCCCTTAGTAACTGAAAACACGACATTTTATAAAAATATCGTCTAATTTCGGTATGACCTGTATAGGTTAAAAGCTAATAACTCCTCAATTGTCACAGATGGAACACAAGTAAAAAAGTAAAAAAGTTAAATTAAACAAGAGACTCTCGGCTTTCGATATTAAGTAAGAACAATTAAAAAAGTTAATACTGGTGTAAAGCAATTTCTTATGATACCCTAGATGAATGCACATACAATATCGTATGGTCATTTGATCAAATTTAATTTTTTCAGTGGTTTTTCGCATATATTATTAGAACGGGTTGTCGGTCAGAAAGAATGATTATAACCAATCTTATACGATTTCATTTATTCTGAAGAATTTCTTAGTACAATAAAAATGTGTAGGACTGATCGTTTACACAGTATCCATAAAAAAACTAAATTTTTATTTGGCAACACCACGAAAGCGTTGATTTATTCCATTTTTGGAATTTCATTTGATATTACTATGCAAACACCATGTACAAAATTTCTGCTCTTTACATTGTTGCTTTCTCAGGCAGTGTCCAAATATATATTGGAAAACGAAATTTTTGTATGGCATCCCCACGGAGCAGTTGCCTGATTTGTCTCATTCTCAAATTTAATTTAACCCTTTCGGTACGCTTGGTACATATATGTACCACCGAAAGTACCAAAATCCCTAGAAACTACAAATTTCATGCAAAATGATTCAAATATGAACCAGATCGTCTCTTAAACGTTTCTTAATAAAAAATAAAAGTATTGCGTAGTATGAATTACTGTTAATTGGCAGTTCGTCTTTCGTTGCCAATAAGGTCGGACCTAAAATCGGACCTAAAAGTAGTTGTTTATAAGTTTCAGCTAAGTTTATTTAAAATTTTGTACGATATATAAGACAAAATATAAATAATTCAGTGAATTTTAGTTAGATTTAGGAATATAGGTATAGCAGGAAAGTTTTTTTGGTCAATATATGGTCTGATATACAATTTTTATGAGGTGGTACATATATGTACCATTCATCGTATATGGTGGTACTAATATGTACCATTCGTCTTCTGTGGCAATACTTTGGTTACTAAATGATTTCATTTTATTTATCCTAAGAAATGTACAGACAGTTGAATCAGGATGAAATTGAGAAAATATTGCCCGAGGAGGCTGATAGCAATAGTGAAGAAGATTTTACTTCAGGAAGCGATGAAAACTTCGAGCCAAATGCTGCCGATACCGATGATTATGAAACAAGTGTCGAATCTAATGACGAATCTTCTATGGATGACAATGATGTAATGCATACACAGCCTGGAATAGAAAATGAAAATTTGAGCAATTCCATAAATAAGCCTGAAGGTGTTTTAGTTTGGAAATCGCCTAGCAAAGATTTTATTCCTAAAAAGAATATAAATGTTCCTCGTGTTTGTGGAATTGGTCTCAACCTTGATCGTACGTTATCTATTCTTGAAATTTTCCAGAAGTTACTTCCACGGTCTATGTGTATGTACATTGCTCAGTGTACTAATGAACGTCTTGAGATATTTGAAAAAGAGACCAAGAATAAACGTAATAAGAAAATTGAGCGCACTAATGCGGCTGAAATAGAGATTGTTATGGCAGCATGTTCATCATGTGTTACAACCGGCTTCCTTGTATAAAAGATTATTGGTCAAATCACAAATCGTTACGTAACCAGTCTATTCAAAATGCAATTACTCGAGATCGATTTATGTTGATAACATCGAAGATGTACTTTTCCCCTCTTGAAAAACCTTCAAATTGCGAAAAAACTTATTACATAAACGACTTGGTTGAATGGTTGAAAAAAACATTTCAAAAGTGTAGACAAGACAGTGTCTACCAAAGTATAGATGAGTCTATGACAAAATTCAAGGGACGTAGTGCACTCAAACAATATATGCCTCTCAAGCCTGTCAAAAGAGGTATAAAAATGTGGATGCGCTGTGACGCTATTACAGGTTACACTTATGATTTTAATATATACTGTGGAAAAGAATTGCAGTCAATTGAAGGAACACTTGTTGTCAATAAATTGGCCAGTTCAATTACAGCACAAGATGTTAATTTATGTTTTGACCGTTTCTTTACTTCTGTACGTTTACTGGATTCAATTGCATATCCATCAGTTGGTACTATAATGCCTAATAGAAAAGATGTTCCAAAATTCGACAAAAAAAAATGCAACGAGGAGAGGCACAGTTCAAGAGCACATCAAGCGGACTTTTATGCGTAAAATGGCAAGATACAAAAGAGGTAATCGTATTGAGTAGGTAATTGCCACAATGATGAAATGACAACAGTTACAAAAACATTGAAAACTGGAGAAAAAATTTTAGTGCCATGCCCAAATATGATAAAATGTTATCGTGAAACTATGGGAGGCGTTGATATAGCTGATCAAATGAGTGGCCTCTACGAATATGATCGCAAATCGGATAAATGGTGGAAGAAAATCTTTTACCGTTTGATAATGATGGCAGCCGTAAACGCATGGGTGATCCATTCCGATATGAACCGCAAAAAGATTCCGTTCAAAACTTTCTTGGTAAATTTGTCCGAGTCTTTGATTGAGGAAGGTTCGAAAACAACAGCTGTTCGTAGATACATGAAACGAGGATGCCGCCCCAAAAAAGAACAAGGAATAAAACATTTACCAGTTGAAGGACCTACAAGACGCCGTTGTGTTAGTTGCAACGCACATCATCAAAAACAATCTTGTACCAAAATAATATGCAAAGAATGCACAATACCACTGTGCAAAAAATGTTTCACGCCTTACCATTCCTAAGAATATGCAATATTATTTATGTTGCATGATTTTCAATTATCTTTTTCTACTACATAAATGTATGTTATTTTTTTGTTTTCAATAAATGAAATTTTTGTTTTTCTTAAAAGTTGTTATTTATATAATATTTTAGGTGGGACGAATGGTACAATATTGTACCACCAAACATTCCGATTGGTACATTTTTGTACCAGCTCACCCACCCTAACCCCCCCTTCAAAGGATATTTTTTTTTGGCGTGAATAATATCTTTAGATGGTTATTAAGATATTAAATACATAAAATTGATCTCTACTCAGCTATACGAATTGCGTACCGAAAGGGTTAACTTGTTTTGTTTTTTTAAGTTTGCATCCAAAATTTCAGCTCTTTAATTACACGTGCTTTCGGTTATGGGTAAATCAAAATAACTTTTAAATTTTTACGTGTGGGTGTTCAATCAATTTAGCTCTAGCAGTATTATTTCGATGCGTTACAAACGGAATAACGAACTTATTCCCCACAAATTTGATCTAGGGTATAAAAATGTCTGTTATTGGAGTATTTTTGAAAAAATTACGGAAAAAATAAAAAATAAATTTAAAAACTGAAATTATGAATATAAAACATTATAAGTCTTGAGAGCGAGGGCGGAGGGGTATGTAGGTAGTTTACCATTCATGGGAAAGACCTCAAGGCTCTGCATATAAATCTGTCTTAAAATAAACCGTATAACATGTATCTTTGAAGATATAGGGTGTTTAATGAAAAAAGTAATCATTTGGCAAAGTATAGTCATATTAGTCTGGGACACCCGGTATATCAAAATCCCGAGAAAAATACTGATTTCTAGGATTTGAAATTGCTCAAAAATTTCGTTGTCAACAACTATCAATACTGTCAAAACACAAGCAATTAATGATCGACTACAGTATGTTTGAAGGATTTACATTCCTGTGCTAGCCATTTTTGGTTCATGTGGCGGGAATGTGGTATGCGTAAAGTAAATTGACTTACTTAAGGCAATTATCATCCTAGATATTTACTCAAACCCGAATCAAAATGTAACTACAGAGGTGTGAATTCCGTCCTCCATAGCAAAGATCAATGCAGGTAACAGAAGAATTACCCGCTGGAAAATAGAACGCTGTAAGGTACCTCCTGATGCGCTTCACTGGAAGCTCACAGCGCTTCTTTTCCACATTATAGTTCATTGGTTTTTAACATAGGCATGTCCGCAGAGGTAAGGGCTTCCAACTTTTCTTAAGAAACGTTCTAGGAGGTATGTTAAATGAGGGGCGATGAAGTTTGTTTAAGGTGTCTTTTCAAAAGTTTTAATGATCTTTTTAAATAATTATCGCAGTGGTTCTTCTTTAATCTCATAAGAGGATTTTAAGACTGCTTCCTGAGAACATTAGTAAGGTGCTTGCGCTTCCTCATGATTATTTGTGGCATTAAATTTTAATAAGTTGATTATATAATTCAATATTCTCTCTTTTATTGACAAGAGCTTGGGCAGATTACTTCTAACCACTCTGAATTTCGCATTGGAAATGAGAAATTCGATATTTCGCACAATAGTGAAAAACTATAGTTTAGATTCGTGGAATATTATATGAAATCACCTTTGTTACACTTCTACTGGAGCTCATCAAATATTCTTCTATGGAGCTTCCAAGTGATGGCTACAGAAACCTTTGAGTTACTTGCTTGCACCTTTGCTAATTTTTCTGGACTGGACTGGATTGCTCTTCTAAAGAACTGCCAAATAATGGTTAGAAAAGGGCTTAAATTTTGCTTCATACAGAACTGCTCATTCATCGTCCCAATAGTCACACTCCCCCACAACAAATTATATTCACCATGCAAATAGATGCTGATGGCTCAATTGGTATAACACATAAGTACAAATCTCGATCACCCGTATTCTGGACCGATTAACAGGTAAGCGTGCTAAAATTAAAAAAATTACGACGCACGAGATGCATACCTACAGCAAACATACCCATACAAATTAATTTGTTAATCGATAGCGAGTGGAATTAGCTTAAAAATACTGATTAACCTGAAAATAATGACTTCGAAAGAATATTAAAACAGATTTTGTGACAAAGAGGATATTCATATGAAATTGCGTTGAAAAGTTGAAGAGGTTGCCATATCGCACGGGTGTTTTGAAAAACAAGTAAAAAATCTAGAATTGGATAGACAAAAAAGATGCCTTTTAAAACAATAAAGAATTTAAGACCAACAAATATATTTTTTATAATTGAATATTTCAAAATGCGTCCTAGTGGTTTTTTTTTATATATGAGGTTGAAATTAATGCTCATAACGTCGTTAGTTAAACTGTTGAATTTCCAAGTTAAAATCTCAATGTGTTTATGGAAGAGAATTTTTTCTTCATTGGAATTCTAGTTATTTAAAAAAAAATCATATAAATTTCCAGTGTTATCCTTCATTTCATAAAATATTTAAGCCAAGGATATAATTTCTTTTCTGAAATATGGCCCGTTAACAGTCCTTTAAAGCATAGAAATAATTAATTCAATATCTACTTCCCTTAAAAAGTTATTAACATTTCTATAATAGGCGAAAAGGGAAAAACGTAATTTATAAAGCACAAAAGAGTTTTATATTGCCATCAGCTTGAACGAAACACATTTATGCTCTGGAAATTTAATTAACTGTCAGAAAAAAAACCAAATTGGTGCTGGTCGGCTTGGAAAAGTGCGAATTTTGATTGAATTCCTATGGTTATCCTCCATACCTACTAATTATTTTGACTCTTAACCGGTAACGTCACGAAATTATAATTCATATCAAGAATTCCGAAAAGCTATAATAAAAAATTTGGCTTTGCCAAATTACAATGAAAAATATCATATCATAGTAAATAAAATAATGGGTATAATGACGTTAAACAATTACAGATAATTTAAACCCTGTTAATATTGTGTTCATGATTGTCAAAATTGATAAAAAAAATAATTAATACAAATTATTTTTAGTACAGGCGTCGGGTTGGAAATAGATTCGAAAAACCATTTTAACAATCAAGGACTTGGCCATACACAAGTTGGATTTGCTTCAATATGTTCAGTGGCCTTAAGATCCATTCTTTAAATACCATAGTCCCATATGTAATTTCGCATATTCATCCCTCTGTGCAAGTTGCATTATTGAAAAGGTGTTTCCCATCTTATTTCTAGAATTGTACAGAAAAAAGCCTTATATCCAATTTTATAGAATTTTGTATTCTGAAGAACTTCTCAGTATAATAAAAATGTCTAGATCTGATGGTTTTCACAGCATACGTAAAAATCCTAAATTTATGTATGACAATCCAAGAAGGGGTTGTCCGATTTAGCCCATTTTTAAAACTGTATATATGAAAACCCCGTGTACAAAATTTCAGCTCTCTAGCTTGATGTGCTTTGCCAGCAATGTCCATTGTATACTATATATAGTACATAGTGAGATGTGTTACCCGATTTGTCCCATTTTCGAACTCAAGGGGTAGTCCTGAATTAGAATGCTCTAAACTCCCTTTTTTTTGTGATTTTTTTTTTTTAGAAAGGAAATAAAGAAATGAGGGTATTGAATTTTGGGGGTATAGTTTTATACATATTTAATGAATAAAAAAAAATGTTTACATAAAAAAAAACTGATTTCTAAGCCGATTTCTATGGGCGTCATATCGCAGTCAATTGGCGGGAAAGATTCACCTCGTAATTTTTTACTGAAACAAAAAACCAAAACAAGATTAAATTTATTTATTTATTTATGTGAAATAAAAAAGTTGGGCGGATTAAAAAAAAATGTGCTTTAAAAAAAAAAGAATCACCTTTAGCACCTTAACAATTATTTAAATTAACTTTTGGACAAATATTTTTAGTGCACATAGAGGGGAATTTAGTACTGAATAAAACAACTTTTGTTTAGTTTTTTAGATATCGTGCCGGCCAATGTGGAAAAGTCGTGAAAATAAAAACTGGAAAAAAGCGTTTCAAAGTTTTCAATAGGAAAAAATATGAATTTTTACTTACTTACGCTGATAATCTGCTTATCACCTCTTCATGGTCCATATAACAGTCCTTCTACTTCTTAAACTAAATACAACCATGGATTATAACTATGGTATTGAACGACTCCCCATTCCCCAACCTTTTCCAGGAATAGAATTTTGAATAGAAAGTTAGAGTGGCGAGCGCTCGCACATGTCGAGTTCGTCTGCTCCTGGCTTTATATTCTTGGAAATATTTAGAATTTGTCTCTGTAGCTTTGTACACAGATTCTTACATAGTTTATCTATCGATTTAAACAATAAAAAAAAAGTTCAGTACACGCGTTCTCATGTTATCCTGAGGACATACAGACGGACATAAGAATGTTGGTTTTAGACAAATTTTAACTTTTTTGCTGCTTCAATATAAGTATGTTTCTACATTGCCGGAGAATGCGTAAATGTACAGAGCTGAAAATTTGTACCCGGCATTTTCATACTAATAGTAAATATAATTTCCAAAATGAACTAAATCGACTAAGCCCTTCTCTGCATTAACATACACAAATTGAGGTTTTCATGTATGTAAATATCCGGAAAGATGGGTAAGAATTACTCAAGGTTAGGACTGGGTCAGTCGTAATATTTCCCTTCTGAAACTTTGGAATGTGATTCAGCATAGAGAAAATATTTTTATCTATTTCAACTTTTAAGTAAATAGCTGTGTCGTTTCGAACGTGATCGAACGTATTTTGTTTGGCAATAAGTTATTTTCCTATCTCAAAAGTTTGTTTTCGTACATACATAAATTCACAAGAACGTTAGATTTGGAGTCATACATAGCAAATAATATAAACAAAATTAACTTGAAGATAAAAATAGGTTGAGTGAGACTATTATGAATGGGTATAGAGACATCCCAATAACTCATTCTTATCAAAGTGACCCATTCCAAACTTTAGTCTACATAATTGTATTTTATTATGCCTTAAGTAGCATTTCACTGGAGAATGAATCTCTTCTGGTTTAAATGATAATTAGTGGACAATTTCTCATTCATATTAGACTGAAATTCACTGAAAATAATTTCAATGAATTTGCAAAACTCAGGAGATTTTTTATCGTATAGGACTGGTCCCATAACTTTTGAATAATATACGCTGCTATAGTTCGGAATTGTGTAGGCACTTAACAATTTAAACTATTTAGTGAACCAGTCCGTTAGTGTTGTCCTTTTCTTTACTCAAAGTAAAAATTTAAAGAAATTAATAAGTAACTTGTTTCGAAGTTATAGGTCAAAATATCCCCACACCTCTATCCCCTTTCTATTTTATGAGTAAATAATTTGTTTAACCTCTCAAGAGCTGACCAGATCTCAAGTATTCATGGAACACTTATACCTAAAAATATATTTAGATCCTCTCTTCAAAGCATATGAATTATTCCATGGTAAGATTTCGTGCAGAACAACCCGAACCTGAACGTAGAAGTAATGCACATTATATATTGTGAAAGTATATTTGGTACTGTTATGCTTTTTGAACCTAATTACCTCAAACCGGCACCGTTCAAATATAATTGAACTTTCGATAGAGATAGGCATGCGGGTTATCTTTTTATGCCTATCTGTGTCCATTATTACTTTACGTGGTAGTTTTCATACATTCCAAGGAATACTAAGACAAATATGTTATTTGATCTCAGCACTGGTCTTAGTAGTTCTTCTTCTAAATGATTGTAAATGCAGAAATTAATTGCATTTAATGTAACAAAAAAAAAAAAAAAAAAAAAAAATTGTTTCTTTTAATAAAAAATAGTCCTTCTAAACGACAGCAGGCTTAATAAGGTATGCTACCTTTCCTTAGCCCCTGATTTCATGATATTATTCTGAAAGGTATCTCTAATATAAATTAGGAAGGTTCATACCATACTTCCATCGCAACACCAAACTCTATGGTGAATGTAATTTGCATAATCACAGCATTTATAATTTTTATCTCCTGAGGCCTCGCTATCGTTTTAGCCATACTCATGTTTTCATGGAAGGGCACTGAACCGTTTTTTGTGTAAATAATTTACCCACCGCTGCTATCCTTACCGTCAGGATGATTCTATTTTCGTTTTATCAACGTAAAGTGGAAAAAAAAGAACATCATTATGACGTATTGGAAAGCTCTCTGTTTTATGATGGCCTTGCTGCTAAGAATTTGAAAAGTACTACTGCACCTATGTTAGTATTATTTTAATACGAGACATAAAGAATATTTTACCGTATGTAAATTTAATGGTAATAAGAACAAAAGAAAAATCCGGACAAATTCCTGCATAAATAATTATTGACATTCAGCCCCAAATGATTTTTAGTCGTCAAGATAGTGCAATTGGTAAGGTCTTGACAGATTAACTATTTTTCTATTTTAAATTTTTATCACAATATGCTTTAAATATCACATATTACGCCAGGGATGAGGGCTCACAGTATAAATAAGGTAGATTCACTGATCTTCCGATACTATAAGCAAACAGAGGTAATGTGAAATATTCTAAGCCTTACCAAGCACACGTTAAATAAAACTGCGAAATTTGTTTGTATTTATAAACTGAATCGGAACAATTTGAATGACCTTAAGTACGCCTATATCCTAGGCATACTGTTTCCACAATGACTTAATTTTAAATTGAATGGAGGGACATGTGTGTGTGCCACACAACTGACGATTTTTTTGACATATTGTGGTTGAATTTTAAATGAAGCAAGTCTTACTCCACTTACTGAAATTGCAGTAAAAGTTCCACCTACCATCATTAAAATGAACTGAATTTATTGGAAAGTGGAAAGAGAAGTAGTAATTGCGCTAGTGCAGCAGTGGTATAATTAATCGAATTATTTGCTCAAAATAGAAATTGTTTACGAGGTCAAAGCAAGAATGTCATAAAAGAAATTGCTGCAGAAATCAGGAAGAGATATAAAGTGGCTCTAGACGACGGAGATTATCAAGTCAATGACATTTCAAACGAACTCATTTTCGTCCACAGTCTGCACATCTTTATTTCCCTGTATTGACAGAATTTCAAATTATATCATAATAGACATAGTCTCTCTAGGGTACTATTCACTCACATTCAGTTAAATATGTCTTTGAACTATCGAAAAACTGGTCCATTGCAAACAAGACTTCAAATCATATTTGTCATGGTCAAAAATCAATAGAAAAATTTCTCTTATAAAGTGTAAATATGTAAATCATAAGTTAACGATGAACTTTTATCCTGCTGAAGGGATTTTAAGAATGAGAAAGTTGTCAATGAACGCATCTAAGAGGGATGCTCAGCCTTCTCCATGAAATAGAACTAAGTATGAATAGAATTTATCTTCTATTATATTTACGGAAAAAGGCTAAAAAATGGAACACTGAAAAGTTAATAAAAAATATTATTTTTGTTCGCTAACTAAACTGAACGTACTGTAAAAGTGTCCACAAACAACAGAATCGCGTGGTACAATCCAGTACTGTAGTGCGATGTCAGGTTTCATCTTCTGTAGAAAAGTTCTATAACAGATAGGACGAGTATTCTAATATCAAAATTGAGAAATAAAAACAAAGAGCTTTGGATTAAAACGAGGGAAAATTAATACAAAAACTAAGAGCAAATAGTAACATAGGTATGTATGTATGTATATACTGAAAGAAAATTAATTAATTCTATGTGAAATTCGTATAAGTTCACCGAAAGTTAAAAAGAGGGAAAATCTGGAAACTGCGACTGACGGTAAAACCTTTTTGTGAGCACATGGTAGTTAGGAAAAAAATAGAAATCCTATAAAACTAGACGAATAAAGAGAAATAAAATAGAAGAAAAATTCAAACCTGCTTCTAGATCGACAGAAATAAAATAAAGTGAATTTTCAATGGTAATATAAAACTGAGGATAAAAATATAGGAAATCTTCTTGTATAACAAAAATAAAACAAATTGTGAAAAAATGGTTATCCTACAACATTTAAAAATAAATCGAGAAATAACTCGTATTTATTGAGAAGAATTCGAGAAGTTATCAATAACTCTTATTTCGTAACAAAAAAGAAACAAAAAATGTGAAATAATAATTATCCAATAACCAAATAATATGTAATAATCAAACATTAAATAATAAGGTGCAATTTTTATTTTATTGCATCGTTTTTTTTTTAATTAAGCCAGAAATGGATAGTTCACTTTAGAAGGAGATGATTGGTTATATCCAGTTGAAGATACGATCATAATTTCTCTGTGCTTTTTTGTTTGTTTGAAAAGTTTAAAATAATGGGTATTTTCGGTCCCTGCGTTATTTTCAGATTTTCTGTATTTAGTAATTTTTACATATTTGTAGTTCTTTCTGAGTTAATCCATCATCAAATGGCGTTAGTAGCCCAGTTAATAGCAAACAAGAGTACAAATTATACTATCAACGATCAATTCATGATCGCCGGTAACCAAAGATTTTTCCTATTACTACAAGCAGGGAATAGAGGCATGGCTGGATCTATGGGGGGGGGGGGGGGGCACTCGGGTGCACTTGCCCCGGGCGCTAAAATTAAGGGGCGGCAATAGGACGGACTTCTGAACCCATAGCTAAACGAGAAAAAATCTAATTACAAGAATTGGAAAATTTTTTCAGACCATACTTAACACTTCAGTCTTCTTTCCGGAATCTAAAAGTTGCTTTGCTGATATCATACTTTCAATTGTGTTTATACTTATACAGTCAAGCAGCTTACTGTCTATTAAAATTAAGTCTGTAAGCCTACTAAAAATCCCGTTAAATTCTCAAATTGTACCTTTGTCTCATATGAAATTAATTCAAAAATTGTACAAATGTGGTTGGCAACCCTTTGTTCCCTATCATCCATCAATCCTACCTCGAATGTAGACAGATTATAAGACAGTATGCACAAGAACAAAGTTACCAGAAGATTATTATTATGCCAGCCGGAGTTAAAGCCTTTGAATCTGAGTAAAAAAACGGATAAATCCATTCAACCTGAACGGCAGTTTGCCAGAATTCCTACCCAGAGTTTTTTTTGAAATTGTCTCAAATTTTAGTAGTTTTAGCCGAGAAGATTCATATTGAAAAGCGGCAAAAATAACAAACTAATATCTACCATAATTTAAATTTTTAATTTGTTATCCTTATGTTAATAATAGCGGAGACAGACTTGCAATTTCAATATTGTATTTTACGCTCAACCGCAAGTCCGTCTCTATATACTGAGAAGCAGCTCGGTATACGCTCGGTGTACACTCAGTAGTTAGTACATTGGAGCTCAATATTGAAATTGCAAAAAAAGTACGTGGTATACGAGTTTATTGCAATATGACCCTAGTTATAAACCGTAATCATTTAATACACGAACCTTTTAGAACCGAATTTAAAACTAATACAACTTTTTCTGACGTTTAATATTTGACACTTATAAAATTGGAGTGTCTATTTCGTTTTTATTTTTCAAATAGACAAGTAATTTTACAATATTTGCTCGCGTTTTGTACATGCGCGGAACTTTCTTAAGTCAAATGACATATTTAGTGATAAATCAAATGTAAGCTCTCTAATTAAATTCTTAGTACCGTAAAATGCAAGTGGGTCTCTGAAGTTTTATATTGCAATTCACATAATTGCATTATCAATATATAAATATGAAAATTGCAAGTCTGTCTCTGGTATAAAATAAATTGTATTTGTAATGATACGATATTTTACTTTCCTTTTATTTTAAAACAGTTGAACATTCAAACGACATTTAAGATCTATAATGGATCTTACTTTTCGTTTGAATTTCAAATTCTTTTTATTTAACAATCATTTATTTCAAATTCAAATTGTTTTTAACAATTCTGATTCTACATAGGTCTAGGGTATGCAGTATCTATAAATAGGTCATCTATCATATACATATAATGCCTAGTATACCCTGGAGCTGTAATAAAATTTGCCCCAAATAAAGATCGTTGTTAGAGGGGGCGGTAACTAACGTCTTTGCCCCCCTTCAAAAGTTTTCTAGATCCGGCACTGTATAGAGGGGACCTCAAAATACGTTTAAAATAACATTAGACTGAAGGCCAATACTACCATTTTGTGTGAATTCAGACCTCTATTCACTATAGAAATTCTCTTCTCTAAGCCCATTGCGACCCCAATTTGAGAATTCACCAATTTGCTAACAACATTATGAGCATTAACATTTGAAATGATAAGGAAAATTGGAAGAATGCATTTTGAGATATTCAAGTATCATGGAAATTTTTATACACATAATATTGAATTTTTGCATATCCGTCCATCTTTACGATAACTCGAAAACTCATATACCTAGAGAGCTGAAATTTTTAACTCGGGTTGAAAAATAAAAAATAAATTTAAGTTCGAAAATTGGACAAGTGGGGTAACTCCTTCGTGAATATTCCATACAAAAATTTTCACTATGCCTGAGAACGCGTCAACGTAATGAGGTGAAATTATGTTCACAGCATTTCCATAGATATAGTAAATATAATTTAAAAAAACGGCTAAATCGGGCAACCCCTTATTGGTGCTGCCATATAAAAATTTAGGTTTTTGCGTATACTGTGAAAACGGTCAGTCCTAGACGTTAGTTTTTATACTTGTTGTTATCCTTAATTTTTTCTTATAAGAGGCATTATGTATATCACTACCTCCGAAGCAAAGCGGCTCGGGGAAATAACGTCCAATAAAATAAACCCAAAAGCGATAACTGATAACTGATCCAACAAGTTTTTCACACATTATTGACAAATATTTCCTTTATTTTCTGAAATGATTTTTGGGCATTATTTCATAGGGCGCCGGGAGATAACGCCCAACAGTCACAAGTGAGATAAGACCTGGAAAATTCCATATAAATTTTAATGTATGAAATGTGAAATAATGTCCAATATTTTTGGGTGTTATTGCAGACTTTTGGATTTTATTTCACTTATTGGTTTGAGGTGTTATTTAATAATGATATAAAATCCAAAACTCGTAAATAAATTAAAGTCCAAGAAACAAAGTTGATCGTGATGAAATAACAGTCAGAAGCAGTCATTTTTCTCTCAGCCATGGACCATTCAATTAAATTTTATTCTTCTAATAAAAATAAGCGAGAGATCATTTTGTATTATAATTCGACGAAAGAGGCGTGAATAGGTTAGTTTTTGTTAGAGTCGCGGCTATCGGTAAAAACCTACGATCAGCCACAATTAGACCATCGATCGTCCATTATTTATGATGTCAGTTTGCTTCCTGGAAGCGATTGTTTAATTTAGGGGGTGCGATAAGACCAGCAACATGCGTTAATGAACTTCAAAAAATGCCAAAACTTTCTGTCTGCTAATTCCCCTAAGAGGTGTGGACCCTGTGAATAATGCATTTACTTCAAAAAGGAAAACCAATCATTTATTAGCCACTTACATACAACTGCGATAGTTAAGACGTTATCGGCATTGCTAAATACGTTTTTTTGACTAAGCAAATGTCTTCCGAAATTACGCGCCTTTGTGAGTCAGATTCTACTTTTCGTTATATATTTTGCCGTGTAACCATTCCTTGCTAATCGGATTTTCCGGTACATTACATTAATATTGTTATCGTATCAAGATCCTTACCAGACAGAAAAGCTAAAATTTTGACAAAAATTTGGTACCTTGTACCGACTACTTTTTGTCTGACTGCCCTGTTTATGATACAGGTTCATTTTTTGAATATTTTCTATAAAATTACTATCTGTGATTGAAATTTCGCTAAATCTATGTATGTAGGTATATGTTGGTATATTTATAATTAGAAAAATCTTTGTTGGAGTAAAGATTCCAACTGAATATCATAAAAACTGTTTAATCTTGAACCAAGATAATCGTTAATTTAAACCGTGCAACTTAATCTCAATTCAGAACATATTCATCCTTTTGGCACAGTTCTTGTACAGGAAATAAATCTTTGTACAAATTGTCTCCTACTGATAAAGTTATATCTACAGCACCTACATAGGAAGCTGGACGGACGGCATATCCTTTTGCGGATAAAGTGTATAGAAATCCATGTTCAAGTCATTAAACCTAGCATTGCTTTCATTTCTCCCCATAAAGTTAGACGATAATAAATGTCCTAAAGTGGGAACGAAAGGAAATTTCACACCTTCTCTTAGTAGAACAGAGTTGGGCGAGACCAGTGTATTTAAAGTCCACAGATAGTACCATCACTAGCTTCAGACCACTGCAAACGTCCATTACAAATGTAAATATATGGCGAAGTACATTCTTCCGGAGGCCAATGTAAGTTTTGAAGTTTTAACGTTTTCCTCTAAGTTGGATGCTTACTTATGGTTAAGAAGTTCGTGCTCTACATTTAATCTAGTTGTTTTTCGTTCGTTTCTTTGGATTCTTTCACCAGAAATCCGATAAGCTCCTTTTTGCTCGTATTTTCTTGACACCAAATGAATTTTGAACTGAAACGCTTGAGGAGAATGCAATTTAGATACTTGCATCAATTCAGCTCTGGCATCTGTATATGTATTTGAACCAATTCCAGGTATATGTGTATTTATTACATCCTAATCGCTTTGTGCAAGCTTTCTGTCATTGCAAAACATATTTATTTGCGGTAAATGAAATGGCAAACCATCCAAAGTATTGCGGCCACTAATGTGTAATACTTGGAGTTACGGTTTTTGGTAACGTTGCCACAAGCTGCATTTTGCAAAACTCCAGTAGTTCACAGTAACAAATTGCACTAAGATTGCTGCAATTCATTTCACAAAAATATACGGCAAGAGCGGAAGGCGATCATTTCTCAAGAACTTATCGTAGGTAAATGTTTAACAAAACCAAATATTTGGCATAATCGCAAAGGATATGTAAAAACATCAGTTTCTGTACCATGCTGTTGGGTGGTGGTAATCTTTTTTTACGCCATTTGCGAAGCTTATAGCTGTTGTTCTGTAATACATATAGCAATATCTGAAATGTCTTAATGGATCTTATATGGTTATCCAATTAAGCTCCGGGGGTTAGTTCTAGCCCTGTTGGAACAGGTACAGCATTAAAATTTATATCATTGCTTCTGCCTGGGTTCAAGTTAAGGCAAGCACATGGTATTTTTTCGTGGAAAAATAACGAATATACGAAACTCGATTAGCAGAAATTAAGTATAATACTAATGCTGTTGGTTTGGTTACACTATGCTCGAAGCATGAACATGAGATGGCTCGTATTCCTTCGTCTATCATGCAATTGTTCGCTAGTCATGCTTTACACTTTCTATTTCTTGTGTTAAATTGGTCAATCTTTTTATATAATACCTTTTCTATTTACATTTATCAATTACTAGTTGTATGTATAATGTACACACATATATTTCATTGGTGGATCCAGACATTTGCTCTATGGGTGGGGGGGGGGGGGGGGGGGGTCGCCCCCATCGCAATATTCCGTCGAGCCCGGATATAATATATAATCACATGAAGCGGGCAGCAGAAATCTGCGACTGTAAGCGGTTTATGCCTATATGCGGGTTAATTATAAGGCATCATTTTAATAAGTATGAATTTAAATACATTGTATGTTATTCGACAAAAGTTAAAAGATAATTCTTGCATTTGAATAAGGAAAGCAAAATGTGGCATATAATGTTACCTTTTCTGTGAGTATTGCAATGACGCTAAGGCAAAACTTAAATAGTGAGAATACCAGTTGTTCTTAGGCTTCTTGTCAAATAATATTTCGGATTCAGGATAATGACTCTTTTTTCTATATCGGGTCAAGCTATCTTCAGAATTCAATACAAGAAAAGCTAAATTTCACTTTGACTCAAGAATAATTACATAGAGAAAATTTCAAGAAACTCAAAAATACCATTATACCTATGTATATATAGAAAGCGCCATTAACCAAAAATTTTAAATGTCACATTATGCAGTATTTGATGTTTTTCTGAACGTAATTACGGTTTTTGATAAATTTACACTTGGTATAGGGTGCCACATATTTCTTCCACTGGAGAGGTTAAACTAAGAAACATATTAAATAGAACACACAGATAATTTTTTTGTCAATATACTCGTTATAAAAATTATATAAAAAAAAAGACTTTCATACCGCGAGTATTATGAAAATAAAAAATCAGTAAATCAAAAAAGGGAGCAGCACAATTACAGTCGCCAATCAGCCCTGCGTAGAAAATCTAAGTATTTAAATATTAACGGAAAGCGTATTTAGTTTTTATTTTTGTTGATTAGGGATTTTCCCCCCTCCCCCAGCCTTCTTCGTTTCAATTTCTTCTTTTTTGTTTTGAAGAGTCGAGAAATCGCGTGTACACGCGGTGGTCCAACTTTCCTTGTTTTCCATTTAATGCTTTTTTTTTTAAATTAATTAATTCTTTCCTCCCGTTGTTCAGATCTTGTTTTATTTATTTTTTTATAACTTTGTTTTTCTTTATTTTATTGTCGGTCGCACATACGAAAAAATGAGAAAGACTTATGGGCTTAATGACCGCACTTAAATTCCTTATCGCGGCGGATATCGTATTCGAAACCTTCGCAAATCCAATGCACTGTTGCAAATATTGGCAATATAATTTAGGCCAGCTTTATATTTCTACATTTAGTTTGTGCACCAACCTACACTGTGATATTTCGGACTTACATTTATGAGAGATTTGGGCTCACTGTTGATTACTCAAATGGAGTACGAACGGCATTAGATACTTATTTTAACGAGAAGAGCATAGCTTGTCTTAATTAATATTATGGATATTATGAAAATATATTTGACTAATTTAAGAAAGGACGAGACTAGTTGGTCGTGCGAGAATAATACTTGTGCTTACTAAGAGCTCTTTAGTTCAATTATTGAGCAATTCATGCATTTTACACGTAAATCGAATTTTGCATTAATTTGAAAAAAAAAGAAACATGGTAAATTGACAATATTTAATTTTCAAAAGCTACATTTACTAATATAAGTCATGATTCTAACTTCTCCAATCCGTCATACTAACAAAACGTTCTGAACTAGAGCAACAACGGACTAATCTTGTTTATTCTTCTATCAATCCTGATAGTTGCATCTAGACAAACTTCAATCGGGGAAGATAGATATTTCTCATGTGATCAAGGAAGACGTGAACTTTGACAGCGCAAGATTTTTGTAGATTCGTACTTACTTGTTCTGGAAATAATGCCACGCGAATTAATTTTTTCCTTTAGCATTGGTAAGAAAAAAAAAGCACAGAGGATAGATTTCAAAAAATAAAACACAATTTCCACTCTAGCCTCAACAATCGTATATATTATTCACAGAATTATATATATACAGGGTGTCCGGTAAGTCGACGTCAAGCCGGAACCGGTGATAGACCAAATCGTAACAGTTACCAGAAGAATATAAAAAAAATTTAAGTCATGTATTTTTCAAATTATAGGCATTTCTTTTGTTTTCGAGAAGAGTTTACTAACTCCTGTTGCTACAAATATTTACATTTTCAATTTCATATTTCTTATGTAATCACTAATAGTGCTCATGTAACCTGTTGCTTTAAGTTCTAAGCCAACTGCTCCAACTTGAAGAAAATGTCACATTTTGCCGAACCAACAATATAAAATTAATAATTCGTTGAATTTTAACTGACTGTACTGAAAAAAAATGTACTACACCAGTCTGGTAAGTAACTTTAAAAGTTGACGCATTTAATAAGGATTCTAAAATGGTACAACACTTGCTACATTATTTCTTAGAATACGGAAAAAAAATTTTTTTTCTTCAAAAAACCCAGTTTCGAAAAAAAATTTTCATCTACTAAAAATGAATCTAGTGTACCCAAAGCTTGCCTTAAGAGCGTAACTTTAAGATTATAGCTTGAGTGAGACGGAGGGTCATTCCATGAAGTGTGAGTGAGACAGATAGTGACGCTTTCAAGTTAGAGATGCTAACTTTTTATTAAATTTAGGACAAGTTTTCCTTAATTTTAAAATTAAACACCAATTATTTGGATGCTAAGATTTATTATTTACAAAAGGTGTTCAAATTGCCTTCCTTCAGCTTCAATGCAAGCTCGACATCTTCTTAAAAAAGATCGGGTTATCAGACGGGCAATTCTTTTGTTGCTGACAATTCAACTGCTTCCGTAATTCTTTGCCGAAGCTCAGCTAAATTTTTAATTGAATTCTTTTAAACTTTCTGTTTTACTGCTCCCTAGTAAAAGAAATCTAATGGATTTAGATCGTACCAAACCGCTATACCATCCGTCCGGATATTCTTCTTTGAGATATTCTCCAACTGAAAGGGCATAGTGCACTGGGCAGCCGTCTGCTGATACCACATCTCTCTGTAAATACTTAGTGGCATGTCTTCCAGTAAATTAGGTAAATGGTTTTGCAAAAAATCTAAATAAACTTCAGCATTAAAGACCTCTGGCAACTCAAAAGGTCGTATGACTTTTCCGTTTAAAATTCCGGTCCACATGTTTATTTTAAAACGATATTGAGATCTATTTTGTCTTTGTAGCATCGTTTGGCAAAACGCAACCCGAGGTTGATAATCCCGAAGT
Source organism: Dioctria rufipes (assembly GCA_963924295.1). Lineage (NCBI taxonomy): Eukaryota > Metazoa > Arthropoda > Insecta > Diptera > Asilidae > Dioctria > Dioctria rufipes. Next base: position 194,144,495 of record OZ002741.1, read on the forward strand.
AGCAGGGTTGTACTCGCTGTACATGGTATGGGTGGAGCTCATATTTTTGTAATATTCGGTGAGCTATACTTTTGGACACTCCTGTGCATTCCTGGATTGCACGTACCGAATTACCTGGATCTTCTTCAACTGATTGAAGTATTACGTCCTCGCTCTCTCTCGCTATACCGTCTAGCCGCAGCACTAGCATTGCCTCTGCATTCCCCATACAAGAGGTGCATGTTGGCATATTCCTGTGTGGTGTATAAAGACATGGTGGCACTACTAAATCACACTATACTCCAGAAAAAATCAAAGCTTGTCGTAAAGGTATCGAAACTGTCCAAATCCTATTACAAGCAAACAAGTCCAATAAACGAAGCACAAAGTCGAAAGTACGAAATAACACGAACGAAAACGGAACACTTTTAAAGTTACTTGCCAAACTGGAGTAGTACATTTTTGTTTCAGTGCAATTAAAATGTGACATTTTCTTCAAAGCTGGACCAGTTGGCTTAGAATTTAAAGCAACAGGTTACATAAGCACTATATGTCACTATCTGTCTCACTCACACTTCATGGAATGACTGTCCTTCTCACTCAAGCTAGAATCTTAAAGTTACGCTCTTAAGGCAAGCTTTGAGTACACTAGAATCAACTTTAGTAGGTGAAAAGAAATTTTTCGAAACTGGGTTTCTTGAAGAAAACAAATTTTTTTTTCTGTTATCTAATAAATAATGTAGCAAGTGTTGTACCATTTTAGAATCCTTATTAAATGCGTCAACTTCTAAAGTTACTTGCCAGACTGGCGTAGTACATTTTTTTTCAGTACAGTCAGTTAAAGTTCAACGAATTATTAATTTTATATTGTTGGTTCGGCAAAATGTGACATTTTCTTCCAAACTGGAGCAGTTGGCTTAGAACTTAAAGCAACGGGTTACATAAGCACTATTCGGGATTACATAAGAAATATGAAATTGAAGAAAGTAAAGATTTGTAGCAACAGGAGCTAGTAAACCATCACAATGTGTACATTTTCTCGAAAACAAAAGAAATGCCTATAATTTGAAAAATACATGACTTAGATTTTTTTTATATTTTTCTGGTAACTGTTACGATTTGGTCTATCACCCGGTTCCGGCATGACGTCGACTTACGGGACACCCTGTATATAATCTTTAACTATTAAGAATATATAAATATATATATATATATATATATATATATATATATATATATATATATATATATAATATATATATTGAAACTTTCCTAATTAGTTGTGAATAAATTCTAGAATTCTGAATATCAAAACTGCTTACCTAATCATCTTTCCCACATTATATTTAGATAAGCTTTCTTTTATTTTACTATTTTTCTATTTATTTTACAGGTAAGTGTGGAAATATGGGAAAATTTGAAATTATGTTGGATGGATGGACCAGGTTTGTATTTGGATTTTATTCATGTCTAGGATTGTATTTCAATCCCTATTTCCTGTACTAAGCGAATTAAGGTGAGGTAACGAAACTCGCAGAACACTAAAGGTTCGTACATAGGGATTTCTGGGACGCAACAAATATATTATTAAAATCGCGAGTAATTCACGAGAGTTTTCATTCATCATAACCATCACTAGCATAACCTGGGGCTATTAAACTTCTTCCCACGAAAATACTTCCAGTCGTAATAAAACAATACAAAAGCTGACAAATTTTTTTCTAAATATTTTTGTAGAGTAGCAACTTTATAATATAGTTTTACCTTGTTAAATAAAGCGTCGTTCTTGATGTGCGATGCATTTACTCGAAAGCCTTTTTACTAAAATATTTTGTAACAATTCAGTTATAATTTTAGTTAGTCATCGACTGTCATCATACTGCAGATCTTACGAATTGAATTTTAATATATTTTTGTTGTAAAATTTTGTATAAATGTTGAATAGAATGATGCCTCCAGGCATTTTAAATGGTGACCAGTTTAAGTATAAACTAACGAATATTGTTTAAGAACAAATGGTAAAATTTTCATGTGGGTACACTTCCATGCAGAGGAAGATCAAAATTGATTCGTTATTATTGCGGTTGTAAATGAGCGTGAATGTTTGTATACAAATGCCTCAGTAATGAAGGTAAATTGGGAATATTGCAAATCACTAACAGTATAAATCGCTCCAAATAATCAATAAAAGCCAAATTATTTGGTGCATAAATTTATTACCTGACTAAAAGCTGAAAATGGCCATTCGGATGCTCGACTCGTGCAAATGTTCCTGTTGGAAAACGCAAGCTACCTTCAATGCTATTCGAAATTTCTTCTGAAATAATTAGAATAATTTCGCCATAATAACGTGTAGGACAATTTATAACTAAAGCAATTAGCGTTAAGGTACATTGATTAATAAAATATCTAACGGTTATTAGGAATAATTTGATGAAAAGAAATCTATCAATTAAAGTAATCTATGCTAGGCAATCCAGGTTCGAGTGTGACATCAGTCGGATGTATTTCGAGGTGCCCCGCAATATTCCAAATTCCGCTTCGATAATCTTAGAGCGTGCTGAGCTCCGAGGATTAACATTGCGAACATTTTCTTTCGTTAAGAAAGTGGGAAACGCAACAAACATCGGCACAAGATTAGATGGTACCTTGATCATTGCGGAGTATGAACAACTCAGCGGATATACATATATTCAAGGCGAATTTAAGTTATGACTTCAAGCATTCCAGAAGAGGGCAACTCAGTAGTTGTTAAGATGTAAAATGAACAGAAAATGTCTTATGCCTTTTTTGCAAGCTCTACTTGTGCGAATTTACGCGTTTGAAAACTTTATTTCCATCACATATATGTATGTATTTCCGTGTAAAGAAAGTTTTTATTAATGCAGATTGTATTCCATTTCTTTGAAAATATTGATCATTTGCTTTCTGTTCACCCCTCTTGGGAAATCATATTGGCAGGCGATTTTAATGTCCATATCATATAGCGGCTCATACGTTCTTCTACCACAAGTCCTGCGGGTCTTTTTTGTTGAATTCTTCAGTGAGTTTTTTTAATTGCAACAGCTAGTGGATGCACTATCTCGAATTCCTGATGCAGCTGGAGATAGAACTAATTTACTGGATTTGTTTCTAACATCTCATCCTGCAAATATTCCATCTAAGTCGGTTCCCCTCTCGGTAATTCAGACCCTTATTTAATCACGCTTCAATTTGCTACCTAAAACCTGTGCCTGCCGCCCTACTTCTCCACCTACAAGTAGACAACTCTGCCACAATAAGAATGCTGATTGAGAAAGTCTCAATCAGTATCTTAGAGAAATTGATTGGTCGGTCTGTTTTGCTTCGGGGGTTGTTGATGAATGCAAATTAAAAATTAGTAATATACTATGTCTTAGCATGCATGAATACATTCCGTATTCTGAGAGCAGATATCAAAAACAGCAAAATCGCTCATGGTTTAATGAAAAGTGCAACCTAGCTATAATAGCGAAAGAGTCTGCTTTTACACCTATCAATTGCATCCATGTGCGGAACTGAAACAAGTCTATAAGACTGCACGGAACACCTCTAAGTCCATTATCCCGAGAGAAAAATTTCTTTTTGAGTAGAATATTAGACAAATAATCCTGACAAGCCGCGAAGGTAGCAAAGGTTTCTGGTCTCTGGTCAAAACCATCAGGAATAACTTCACCAGTTCCTCTATACTTTCACTACTTAATAACGATGAAGTCATTGTTTACTTCCTGGATAAAGCTATATTTTAGCTGCTAGATTCGCATAAAATTCTCGCCTTCCACACACTTCACAAACACCTATTTTCAATCTCCCGTCTGGATGTGTACAAGAGCCAATATATGTCCGTACGGGAGATGTGTTCAAGGTCCTTAAAGGGATTAACGTCTCCAAAGCCGCAGGTCCTGGTGGTTTTTCGCCCCTGGTAATTAAATGCTCTGCCTCATCCTTGGCTTAACCTCTGCTACAACTATTCTACTTGTCTTATTCGACAGCAAGATTTCCAATTACTCTGAAACTAGCTTACGTTCAGACTATTCCCAAAGAAGGAGAGGGTAACAATCCCTCAAATTATCGACCAATTGCACACTTCGATTCTTTCAAAGTTCTTGAATCTATCATTAACTCCAAATTAAAGAAGTATCTAGAAGCTAATAATCGACCGCCGATATGGTTTCCGAGCTGAACGCTCTTCTGGAGACTTGCTGACCTTTCTTACTGAACTTTGAAACCGTAGTCTTTACAATTTTGGTGAGTCCAAAATCGTTGCCATAGATTTTTCAAAGACCTTTGATAGAGTCTGCCATTCAACTAAACATAAAGCCTTGGTCTCTCCCCTCCTCTTTTATTATGGATTGAAAGTTTCCTATATAGTCGCCAAATACGTATTGTATTACATGGCGATACATTTAAACCTCATGTCATCCGATGTGCCTCAAGGTTCAAGCATTTTATGATTAGGACATTGAATAAAGATTTTCTCAATATCTTCGCTTGGTAAAGCGAATCGCGTCGAATGCATCTAAAACACAAAGCTGTTTCATCTCATTAAAACAAGACCACAACTTAACCACTTCTGTTTATTTTATGGAGCATTAATTTCTGATTCACCCTCACTAAGCATTCTTGGCATTAATATTTCCAGTAAGTTAAACTGGACAGATCACATCTTCTCAGTTGCCAAAGAAGCATCGAAATGTCACAGATTTCTGAAAAGGTGTAAGAAATATTTCAGCCCGTCAAACCTAGCGCCCCTCTACGAGTCCTACATTAGACCTAGAATGGAATACAACTCCCATATATGGGCTGGGACTGGTCGAACAGCCTTAGCTGCATTGGATATTGTCCAAAATACAGCCTTCAAGCTCACTGGTGATATGGCAGCAACTTGTCATATCGACTCACTCGAGCACCGCCGAAATGCTGGATACCTTACGCTCCTTTATCGCTAGGTCAATGTTCTGGTGGAATAACTAGTCTAACACCTTGTACAGTGTTTCCTGCACGCAATACTCGCGCTGCAAACCGCGCACATCTTTTTACCCTTCAAATTACTTTCGTCTGTACAGTAAAACTTGCGAAAAAACAAACTGAGGAAGTTTAAGGGCGACATACATCGGAACCTCCGCCACTCTCCTCATATTGTCTAATATTTATCTCCTTGCTGACTTGCTGTGCCTTGCATCATAGGGTAGCCCCTGAGCTTGGCTTAATAATATATAAAAACTAAAAACAAAAACAGTACTAATTGTGCTTCCACGCGTTTTTGAATATCATATAACCTAGGGTTCAATCAAAAATTTTTAGTGGTTGTAAAATTGTCATGCTATCGACATATCAACCCGTTTTTATTGTCAATAGGGAAAAAGGCTCAATGAGATTTAATTCCATTTTATCTGTATTAGGCCGACATAATGTGGAAGTATACTACCACAGAGGCGTATATTATACAGCATACAGCAGTCTTTACTACCAAAATTATTACTTAATAAAAATATCACTCTTTCTTTAAGAATGCAACTATTTTCATGCAACCCATATACACGATTTCTAGATAAGTAGGTACATGATTTTGCACTTCCATTTATTATGTAAGTAGGTTCGTGAATGTAACTTACAAATTGTATGGAAACAGTAATTTATACCGGTTATCTTGCTTCTGTTGAACTATTTAGCTAATAAAAACCATATGATATTTTACTTTTTGTCCGTACGTAGTACATGCGAGTTATAATGTATACCTGTACGATTAATACCTAGTAATCGAGGACCATATTGTTCGTCTTATGGAAAATGTTGCTTGCAGCCTACTTTAATTGATTTGATCCTGAGATAAGGCAGATCAAATGATAAATCATAACAGTTAGTAAATAGCTTGCCCAATGCAAAGCAGCAGGAAGACAAAGCCTTCTATCTTCATTTTTAAGTGAACCTACTTGGGTCCGAAATGCCAGAAAACGTCTTACGTCCGAAAGAAAAATGTATGTACCAACTTAACAAAATAAATCTATTCAAGACAATATAGAATTAATTTTATATACTGGTCAACATAAATCTCGAAGATATACTAATTGAGGACTTCTGTCCCACTTCATTGGTATGGCGACATCCATTCCAAGTCGTATGTTACTAAAAATTTCATTACTATTTGTTGGTTGATCGGTTTCATCTTCCACAGGAAATCAATTATTTTCAGAAGCTATGGTTTCAAAATTATATTCCTGTTGCTGTGTCAGTTATAGTTGTGCTTTTATATATTTCAGATCGTCCTTCTTGTTATAACGTATCAGAAATATTATTTGTGTTTCGCAACACCAAATCAGAAATTTCAGCCATGTTTTCTTCCAACTGGATCAAATCTTGCTCGACTACTGTAACTACTAGTAATATTAGGTCATCAAATGTTCTATTTTTCGGAGTGCTAGCATTCTGGTTTTCCATATTTTTAAAGTATAATACAGCGCCTCCTCATCCATTGACAATGCACGGAGATACGTGCGCATGATTGGAGGCTTCAAAAACAAATTCTACGGTTTTACATTATTTCACAAGTCAAAGGAGCCGATGTCGCTTAACCAAGGCCGTATATATGGGGTGGGTTTGATGGGTTCAATCCCCCCCCCCCACACCATCGTTGCAGCTTAACTTTTGTTAATCTGATAAGCCCAATTTTCACCCATAATTCTTTATATACACCCTGTTGACCGTTTCTCTTCATTCCTTTTTTACATGATAGCCAACTGTCTGTTCTTCATAGGTAAGCATGTTTCCCCACCCCACCTTACCCCTCCTTATTTTCATCCACCATATGTTACCAATTTAATTTTTAAACCCCATTGTGACTTTTGGCCCATCCTGTATAAGGACTCACAACAAATGGTGTTGTTATTTCGTAACTTTCTTCCGTGGCCCTTTCACGTAAATCAACTTGTGCAAAACAGATAAAACAAATAAGTAGTCCAGTATGTATGTACATATATGCACCAGTCAACTTAATTGCAGTGATATATTAAATTTTGTTGACATTTTTAAGTCAATATTAAATCTTAGTCTAACTTGTTTTTCATCGATAAAACAACAACTTTTGTTGTAACAAATTATAACATGGCAACTAATATGTTCTGTGATGATGCTCATGATTTTATTTAAACAACTTAAAAAATTATTTGTTTACTTTTTAGGACATTTTAGATAATTAGATAGTTATATCTAAAGTTCGATAAAAAATAAAATGTGTTTGTTTTTATTAATTTTTTAAAATTGCTTTTTTGGCCCCGGCAATAAAATCGCTCTGCTAAGTGTTCATCGAAATGTTAAAATTGAAATAAATGAAGTATTTTCCCACTTCACAGCAAGACGGAAAAGACTAAATTAAATTATGTAATATTTTTCTTTTTGTATACGTGGACGTTTATATTTTTTTTCTTGGAATATACTTAAATATCTGTAATAAAAGTAGAGTTAAGAAACATAACAAATAACTTTTTATATTTCGGAAGCCTTATACTGCAGACCCACGGAGCATTAATCACGAATTACCGTGAACTCAATTTTCTGAATATAGCACCACTTATAGATGAATGGAGTTTTTACTTCAATTGGAATGTCATCATAAATTATATGCTTAATAAATTAATTATATTAAATTTACACAAAAATTCCAAATATTGTGTTCACATTAATTCTGAGTTATTCTTTCGTCTCTAAAGGGTATTAGCCTACTAGGTTAAACCCCTCCTATTCGTGATTTATATATGCGGCCCTGTGCCTAACCCGATTTGTTTCGTAACAATATCATTATTGTTAGTACTACTTCGATTCTTATTATCCTATTCAGATGCATTATTTTATTTTGTACAAAAACCCTAACCAAACTAGGAATTTTAATTTTTTAATTTTAATTTTACTCTGGAGCACGTATGCAGTCTGAAAATTGATATTAACTTCACGTTTCTTAAAATAATTATCAATTATAATTAGTTTTCTTAAATTAATTAATATGGTATTACAAATAATTAATACATCTAGTAGATTTTTAAAATATGTAAAGCGTTCAAAATATATAATTACCTTCCAGTGCAATTTTTATATCTAAAATAATACGCCCTAAGCTCTGACGTTTTCTAAAATGAATGCTTCTACTCTTGTCTTATGGATTAAATTACTCAAATTATTAATTAAATATTAAAAGAGGCTATCAAATACTTAGACTTACGTAAAGTTAAAATATTCACCTTTCCATTTAGAATTTTATTTATTTTAAGAAAACTTACACCCATGAGTCTGCAGGCAAACCAATGAAGCTAGGCAAATTGCTTTTAAGTCTCAACAGAAATGGACTCAGGCAAGTTTATTTTTTTATTTCTTGCCGTTTGTGTGTCTTTTAAGGATATAAGGCAATTACGAAATGATTTTTCATACTCTAATTCACCAAATGTTAGTAAGACATTATTTTCGCAAAACTGGACCATGTCCATATTAGGCTGACGTTACTTAATTTACAATGAATTAATTAAAATATTAGTAATAGAAGCGATTTTGGAGCATGATTATTTACATTCATTGGGATCTATTAAATATTCGTTTTGTACCTTTGTCATTCCACTGACTTAATAATCGATTTTTCTTACTAAATTTGACTTAAGGTCTTTCGTTTCAATAAATAATTAAAGTATTCTATGAAGATTATTTTAGTTCAAATGAACACCGACATGGCAAACTAGATATTCAAAATTGGGAACTTGAGTTTCTTAAATTATCGAGCACGACTTATCTTAAAGAGTAAGACACAAGAAGCTGTATCATTCATTGCTGTGGCTTTCATCTGCATTTTTACTATCGGAATACCTCCATCGTATTTACCTCTGTGATTACTGCTCAATGGTTTTAGGACGTCGGAAGTCATCCAATTCATAGTACGCTAATAGAACATCTGTATGTTCACTAGAAATTAAAAGTCTTCAACAATGAATTTTGGACACGATTAAATCAATATATGTTGGATGGACGGCAGGCATATCAATTAAAATATATAAAAGGAATTAGAATATTTTCATATTTCGATCTGATAATTACAGCAACGGTAGGCAGGACTTTAGGCTGACGGATGCGTGGAACAAAGATGCAAAACCAGCCGCTCAGAGGAGAATACTGTGCTGAGAATATAAGCTTGCATTAACTGGAACATAGGGGAGTGAACTAAAATCTGTCATGCGAAGTAGGGTCTGACAGGGAGTTACATTTTCCACTCTATATTCCTGAAAGGATTAAAGGAGAGATGTCAGTAAATAATTTAATGTATTACAAAAAATCTGAGGTTAAAACATTTTAAGAAAGCTTAGGAGATAATGGGTTTTGAGATGCTATCGTTAGTATTTATAAAGTGCACGAACCCACAAATTTCACTGTACTCAAATTTAATATTTGATGACTCAAACAGCTCCATAAAACTGATATATTTGCTATAAAGGGAACGATTTATTGCACAGTTCTATACTTAAAAAGATAGTATACAACTATAGTTGTTGTTTGTTGAGCAACGAACAAACGGCTCGTGCTTAAACTCCTACATATTATATATATGTAGATATAGTGTATACACATAAGCTGAAAATTGAAAGCAATATATTTTATGGTCCAATAAATAACTCAGCTGCAAAATGACTGAACATTATTTTGATTCTGTCGAAATTCTTCAAGGCAGTCCTATATGTGTCCTCATATGTGTACGCAAGCTATAGTCAGAAATTTCGTCAACATATATGTTAATATAAATACACATATCACATGCTTACGAGTATATAACAGCCGCAATAATGCCTGAAAATTTTGTATATTTACTATGGGAATCTCTCCAGCCTTGGAATATATTTTAAATCACACGAATATACCTAAATACCGAGACATATTTCTACGTAAGATCTTAAGTGCGTGAATTTATGATGTCTGGATCTCTTTACGATCTGGATTCTTGATGGGACCTGAATAAGCATATATGTACCATCGTAAAAAATGATACTTTATACGCTCTAGTAGATAAAAATGGATGGTTTTATTGAGTAATGAATGTACATACTTCCTGTTTCCTTTAGAATTATTTTTAGATTTTTTCATATCCTTCCTTTTGTATGGAGAAGTAGGACTTTGTTTTAAATAGGTATAGTTAAAAAAGTATGAGAAATGTTTTAATATATCAATTTCATAAAAATAAATAAATAAAAAAATTAATTTTGGAAAATTAGAAGCTAGGGAATGGCGAAGAAGGAGATACACAATTTAATTTTAATGCTATATATCACCTGCCTGTAGAAAGACAAGAAATATTAGCGCAGAAGTCAGGACTAATATTTATTTTTTTTACGGAAGGAAACGGACTAAGAAGTTAGATGCTTGAATTGTATAACCAATGCTGACAGGATACACGGAAGTTAACTGTTATAATAATATAAATGTTGTAGATTTAAGCAAGACGAATTGAGTGATAGGAAAATTCAATTCTAATTACACTCCCAAAAGTTGGGCATTTCCATCCGTCTTGTAGTAAATAAATCACCTTGGAGAAAATAACACTGCTATAAATAATTTACATATTTACAAAATCCATTAAATGATTAGGTAACACAATTATAAAATCAAAAAGTTTCATATCTTCGCAGTATGTGGAATTTGGCCTCAAAGACTGGGTGGCTCTTTAGAATATATTCGATGCTATAATAGGCTAGCTGATTTTTCTTATCACAGGCGTATCACGAAATTAACATTGAAATTGCGCAAAAGAAATCAATTGAGAGTTACCTCATTTAAAACTAACTGGATCAGATGAGCCCATACAATGTGTAAATAAAAGAAAAAGAAAACAGCATAAAAGCTTATCAAAATTAGGCTGAGGTATAAGTACAATTCCCAGATAACTGGAAATGTAGGAGTAAAACTACTACTTAATTGCTCTATATCGGGGCTCATATAACAAATTCAAATCAGCACCAATCTAGATAGGCATGCAGTCTTAATTGAACTTTTACATAGGATCATAAGCATCCCTTCGAACTAACAATGCAAAATTGAAGCTCATATTATATAATAAAGTGTTATTAGTATCACAATGGCAATACCATGGAAAGATTCAGTAATAACCCCCCCCCCCCCCCCCCATCCAGTACTCGCAATATATCATACAATTTACATCAGATCAGGTGAATACTTCTATCAACCATTACTGAATCCTATCAAGCTATATATAATTGATATAATTGATAGATTTGATTTAATTTTTAATAAAATCCATTTTGAATTTTTCCTTAACTGTGCTATCTATTTTCAAGCCTCAATTTTGGTATTATTGCAGTAGAAGTGAGAAGACGTGTCCGGGTTAATGGGTGATAAGCAGGTAACATTTTGATTTTGCCTGGGAGTGTATTTCGGATAACTCGTAGATGTCGAATTCGAATAAACACTTAATATAATTAAGTTAAGGTCAAGGTCAATAGTAGAGGTGACTAGGCCATTAAGACTCCATGGATATCGCGACTAGACTTGATCTACTATGTCCTCCCATAAAGTGGTTAGGCTGAATCTATCTTCTTTCTGAGCTCGATTAATGCCTCTAGACTTAGCTTGTAACTACTATTTGGAGTGATAAATGATTTGCAATCATAAACCTTCACATGGTCGACACAGTTTCTTGTAGAAGTTGCATATCTTCTTCAGGAAATAATACTTAAAATAATAAGTGATGGAAGCATGTCGCAGTAATAGATAGAAATAGGAAACATTTCGAATTGATTTGAAAAAGTGGGATTTTCAAAAATAACAAACCATAAAAGAATATTACAAGACATATTCAAAATTTGCGATAGATATTGTTACGTGCAATAGAAAAAGGGCAATCAAGGTCTACGTATAATGACTAATTAAGTACGGACATAAAGAAATTTCGGAGAATCGTATCACAGAAAGGGTAAGCGACATCTATAAAGTACAGACATAAACAACTTTAGGGTTGGAGTATCGATGTTTCGAGAATAGAATATTCGGGAAGATTCTAGGACAATTTGTAGAGTATAAATACGGCGCTTGTCACTGCTAGGAGGCGAGTCTATGAAGTGAATACCAGTGAAAACGAATAAATAGAAGTACAGTATTACGGATGATTAAAAGTAGAGCTGATTTGTGATTGATTGTGGATTTTATAATAAGAAAAGTAGAGCGAAATAAAAGGGACTGGTGTATTTTATTTCAAATATTCTGCTTTGAATAACGAACTAAGGTCATGCTCGTAACAATATATCTTGGATCATTGTCACCAGAAACTTATGGAAAACCCACAAAGTTATTAGTCATCGCTATATTCTATCTTGATCCGCAACATTGATTTCGGTGGTTATTTTTCAATAATTTCCATTTCAAATAAAATTTTGACGAGTGTGTAAAAGCGTGTTGCACCAAGAAAGTCTTATCATAACTTTTAAATGCAAAGCTCAGAGCACTTGAAATCAGTTTAATTTTAATTTTGTATTGCAAATAAGCATAAGTGTCAATCTTCCCTTTGTTATAAGATTATTTTTTTTAAATATTAATTATAGGATAATGTACACATTAAAATTCTACTAATATTAGATTTTATACCTTTTTATACAATACCACCCATAATTAAAAAGAAATCCGAGGTTCACCATCCATGAACTTTTGTTAATACGTTGTGTGCACTGGATCACGTATTTATATTTAATTTTTAAGTTCGGCTTGTACCATTGAGGAACTGATTTCTGGAGTGAGAGCTTGAAATTAATCTAATAATTTCACCGTTTGATTTTATAGCTGTTGCAGATATCTCTGTAAATTTATGATGGATAAATGTCAGCGTTTCTTGCTTTTGCAGCTGACTACATAAAAAATAGGATTGCTTCGTGCTTAATTCTCTCTACATTACACGGCAAGCGCTTCTTCTGGTATGTATTTGGTGGGCTCCGCTTATGGAGAATGAAAAGTTTTCTTAATTTGTGTCTTCCATTCCACTTAATGTGTACTGGTTTCTTTAAAAGTAGCAGCACCTATCTTTAGTCAGGTTAAATATAGACTACCACGTGTGGCGAATTTTTTTTCGGCCCCGGCAGCTCACTGATACACTGAATGTCATCCTATGGATCGTGGGTCTTGGTCCTGTGCTTCTTCAATTTAATACTTACTATCTCCCAGTTTTCCTCCTACTCGCTAAAATGCTATAATAATATCTCTAAGTGAGCCCAACGAATTTTCGTAGCCTAGAGTACCGGTTGCCTGTAATAAAATATTTGTGTTTTTTTTTTTTTTTTTATCTTTCACGTACATTTTCAAGTTCTTTTGATAGTTGTCTAATTCATGATTTTAATGTCCATTAGGAAAATAGTCAAGCGTACTCAGAATCAGTTTTAAGCGCTTATAACCCTAAACCATTAACAGTTATATTTCCCTTTATGAGAAGCAGCTTCAAGGCGGCTTATATTTCCTTATGAATAAGGTCTATGGAAAATATTAGAGCTGCGTTAGTGCATGTTCGATGCACTGACATATACATATAACCCACTGGACTGACTATGTTCATGGAGCTGCTCTCTAGAAAATAAAATCAATTTCAAAGAAAATAGGATATCAAGGAGTCCTTGTTATTTATGTAAGATGTTCGATGCCAAATAAAAAATGTATTCTTATAACCCATAGAAATTTAAATAATTAAGAACCCTTAATGGAATATTTTAAATGGTATAACACAAATATATTGTGCTTAATTAATACTCTAGATGAAATTTACGGCATAGATCCGTCTCTGCTATCTAACTGAACTATGAGATCAAAATGTTTAATGTAGTATGTGTTATGTCCGGGTTTACTAATTAAAACTCAGGCGTAATAATTATGAGTTCACTTTATTCCTATATATAATGTCTAACATAAACACCTACTGATATTTACTATATCAATTTACTATACAAATTTAATACAAATTACTGGCTGATTACGAGGTACGCGGTGGAGATGTTAACGTGATGCAAGCTGGCTGGCGACTCACGGCTGACTTGCTCACAACGATGGTGCTATGATGATGCTATTGACAATGATTGGCACAATTGTTATGATGCGATATATCCTACAGTTCGTCCCCGGCTAAATAAGCTATGCTTGGAAACGGACTACTGGCTTCCTATCTCTTTCAGAACGTCTAGGTAATATATTCTGGTCAGGACTACTTGTTCTTGTAGTTGTACTGTGTGATTTATTACTTGCCTGCTCCTGGGTGTCTTCTGCTAATTGTGGATTTTCGTCGGGAATAAAAGATGATATGCAGGCCCGAGGTTTCAGCTGATTTACATGCCTTTTCATGAAACCATGTTGAGTGTGAACCACATACATTTGTGACCCAAGTTGCTGAGAAATCTCTGCTTCGATCCACCTGGGCCCTCTCGAAAAGTTACGCGTGTAAACTGCGTCCTGCGGATGGAATTTGCTTGAAGTTGTTTGGGTGATTCGCTCTTTTCTGTTAATATCTGGAACCAGTTGCGATAAAATGGTACGATGCTGACGACCATGCAAGAGTTCTGCCGGAGATTTTCCTAGTGAAGGATTAGGAATTGTTCTATAAGAACAAAGGAAACTGTTTAACGCGGTCTCAGTGTCTCCTTTTTCTTCAATAACTTTGCGGAAATTTGTTTTAAATGTGCGAACAAACCTCTCAGCTTCTCCGTTAGATGCCGGTTGAAAAGGTGCGGTGGTCAAGTGCTGTACTCCATTAGTTCTGCAAAATGTTCGGAATTCATTTGCTGTAAATTGAGGCCCGTTGTCGCTCACGATAGTATCTGGTAGTCCTTCCAAAGCGAATATCCGACTAAGCGCTTGAATAGTGCTCTGTGCTGTTGTCTTGCTCATGGTTACTACGAAAGGAAATTTGGAAAATGAATCAATACAAATGAGCCACATCTGATTGAAGAAAGGTCCAGCAAAATCGAGATGTATTCGCTGCCACGGTTTCTCTGCAGCAGGCCAACTAGTGTGTGCTTTTGGTGGATTAGGGCTTGATGATTGGCAGATGCGACAGACAGATACTTTTGCTTCGATTTCTCGGTCTATACCTGGCCACCAAAAATGCCTCCGCGCCAGTTGTTTCATTTTTATAACTCCCCAATGTCCCTCATGTAACATGTTGAGGACTTGCTTACGAAGCGATTCCGGAATAACTACTCTTATCCAATCCGTTTGCAGCAATATGATTTCGTTAAAGATCATTAGAGAATTTCTTCGATTAAAATATGGTTGTAGGCTTTGTTGTTGTGTACTTAATCGTTCTGGCCATCCGTCCTGAATATAGTCACGTACTCGGGATAGCATTTTGTCCAGTGTAGTGCTGTTTTGTAATTTAAAGTTATCTATTGGAAAATTACTTACTTCCTCCTCCACAATGTATAAAGAGTCATCATCACTTCTTTCCTCGCTATCAAAATAAGTATCGGGTCCTTGTGGAAAACGCGAAAGCGCGTCTGCGTTTGCATGCATGTGTGTCGGCTTATATCGTATTTTATATCGATATCCCATAAGCGTGATAGCCCAGCGTTGTAAACGATTGACAGATGTTTGTGGTAGGCTTTTGTCTGGCCTGAAAATTGACAGTAGAGGCTTGTGGTCTGTATATAAGATGAAGGACCGGCCATACAAATATTGATGAAATTTTGTGACCCCATAAATAATTGATAAGGCCTCCTTTTCTATTTGGCTGTATTTAGCTTGATGTACATCCAATGTTTTTGATGCGAACGCAATGGGACGTTCTGTACCATCCGGGAGAATATGTGATATAACCGCTCCTATTCCATATGAAGATGCATCTGTTGCTAAAACTAATGGAAGATCCAATTGATAATGTGCTAGGCGGGCAGCTTCAACAATTTGCTGTTTAATATTTAGAAAAGCTGAGTTCTGTTCATTATTCCAACAAAATGGCACTCCCTTGCGACGGAGCATATTCAGCGGAGCAGTCTGCTGAGCAAAGTTAGGAATAAATTTATTGTAATAATTTACCTTGCCCATAAATGTTTGAAGCTCCTTTAAGTCCTTGGGGCGCCGTAAATGTTTAATTGCTTGCAAGCCGGTATCTGACGGTCGAATTCCTTGAGCGCTTATGATGTGACCCAAATATTCTACTTCAGGCTGGAAAAATACACATTTATTTTTGTTTATTTTTAAATTATTTTCTGTTAGACGGCTGAAGGCATTTTGTAAATTTTTCATATGGTCCTGATCATCTTTGCCTGTAACTAAAATATCGTCAAGATATATTGCACAATTGATACCATTAAGAAGCATTTCCAAAGTTCGCTGATAGATAGCTGGAGCGCTAGCAATGCCAAATGGAAGTCTTTGGAATTGGAATAATCCCAAAGGGGTATTCACTACTGCAACTGCCTTTGACTCATCATCGAGCTCCAATTGAAGATAAGCTTCCGACATGTCTATTTTAGAAAATCGCTGTCCACCATTAAGTTTGAAAAATAACTCCTCAGGCCGAGGAATGGGATATTGGTCAATTTCAAGTTGCGGATTGACCGAAGCTTTAAAGTCGCCACATACACGAATTCTGCCATCTCTCTTTGGTACGATGACAATTGGAGCGGCCCATTGACTAAATTTTATCGCTTTCCTTATGCCTATTTCTTCTAGTCGTTTTGCTTCCATTTTAAATTTGTGAAACAGACTAAATGGGATCGTCCTAGCCTTGAAAAACTTTGGCCTTGCACCGTTTTTCAGTTGGAGCCGCGCCTTAATTACTGGAAGTAACCCTAACCCGGGTTCAAATAATTGTGGATAACGTGAACATATACTATCAACATCTGTTGGAAGTACTTGCGGGGACACATTATAGATGAAATTTGAGCAAGAAAAATTAATTTGCATTCCAAAGGCTTCTGCCCAATTAATACCAAAAATATTCTTACCGTTTTCGGCATCCACCACAAGCAACGGCAGCGTTTTTGTTTGATCATCAAATTGCACATTAACTTCTAGCTCGCCTAAAACTGGTATTATGCTACCACCATATGCCTTAAGAGTACGATTTGTTTCCCTAAATGATGGTTTTTGTAATTTCGTATAACCAGGAAATCCTATAAGAGAGCTGGAAGCGCCTGTATCTATTAAAAATTCCATAGACTGACCATTTACCACTATAAATCAACAAAATATTTATTTCCTTGCCTGCGAGGCTCTGCAGCTGATAAAAGATCCTCTACCAGATGTATTTGTTCCGATTCGACACGATTACGAGAGTTGCTGGCTGCTACTATATTTCTGCTAGACAAACAAACTGGAGCTATATGTCCCACCTTGCCACACTTACGGCATACTGCATTCAGAAATTTGCAAAATTCTTTCTTGTGAGCAACAAAACAACCGCTACATGATTTGAGACCGGTATTTGCACTCCTAGCATTAAAATTAACAGGGCGACTCCTGCTTTTGCTTCTACCATTTCTACTTCTTGCGCGTGGAAAACGTCTTTTACTATCCGAGTTCTCTATATGATTCACATCTAACACTGGATTTTCACTGGACCCATATTTAAGTACTTGCAATGATTTTTGTGTACTCTCATACGATTCTGCAATTATGATTACATCTTGCAAGGATGGCTTACTTTTTTGCAACGCAGCGGCTCTAACGGAATCGTGTGGCGTATGTAAGATTAGAACATCACGAATCATTTCATCGACAAATTCTGACTCGCAACCGGCTTTTGTACAAACAAAATTGCAATCTCGCGCCAATCCGCGAAGGTCTGCTATCCACTCGCCATAGGATTGGTTACATTTAATGCGGCATCTAAAAAATTCGTAACGCGCCGTCAACACATGAATTTTCGCTTGAAAGTGTTCCGTTAGCTTTCTCGTTAAAGACTCATAATCTTGATTTACGATTTGTACCGAACCGAATAACTTTTGGAGTAATTCAAAGGTGTTTGTTCCTATCCAGGATAAAAAATATGCTCTTTTTTTATCATCTTCTTTCACGTTATATGCAGTAAAATGTTGTTCCAGCTGCTGTAAATAAGTTTTCCAGTTTGATTTTTCCTTATCAAATGGAACAAACGCGGGTGTATGTGGTACTTGCGGCACTGAGTTTACAGCAAAAATTCGTTTATGCTCGTCAAAAATTTTTTGCATGAATTCTTGTTGCGATTTAAAAAGTTTCTCAAAACACTCTGCGGACACTGCCATGTTTCCAGTTTTTTTTTTCTTTT
The DNA here is from genome assembly GCA_963924295.1 of Dioctria rufipes. Taxonomy (NCBI): domain Eukaryota; kingdom Metazoa; phylum Arthropoda; class Insecta; order Diptera; family Asilidae; genus Dioctria; species Dioctria rufipes. Next base: position 194,162,748 of record OZ002741.1, read on the forward strand.
TTGTCTGTAATACACCGACGATATGACCGAAAAAAAAACACTGTTATCACAAGTACCGTTCGGGTTCACTGAAAATATCTCGTCGCCAATTGTTATGTCCGCGTTTACTAATTAAAACTCAGGCGTAATAATTATGAGTTCACTTTATTCCTATATATAATGTCTAACATAAACACCTACTGATATTTACTATATCAATTTACTATACAAATTTAATACAAATTACTGGCTGAGTACGAGGTATGCGGTGGAGATGTTAACGTGATGCAAGCTGGCTGGCGACTCACGGCTGACTTGCTCACAACGATGGTGCTATGATGATGCTATTGACAATGATTGGCACAATTGTTATGATGCGATATATCCTACAGTATGCAAACACATTTTCTTATCAGTAAACGAGAGCGTTAAGGAAGTGATGATGGAGCTCCTATTTACAGCTGCATGCAAGTGCTTCATGAAAGCAACGCAAATGCGAATACAAATGCGTTTGGAAGCACTCTTTTTACTTAATGGGTGGCTACAAGATATCTTTAAAATATTACTCACATAGTCGGTTAAGGTTTCTTCTTAACCAGTCCGTACAGCAAGTAAATATCGCTAGTTGCGAATTTTAGATTTTTAATTTTTTTAATTTAAATTTAATTCATTCAATTATATAACTTAAAACGACTCCGATTCAGTCATTTACAATAGTCTCTTGACACCATCTTTAAATAATTCAATTTATCAAGAAGCATGGCGCATTCATAACGCAGAGGGATCAGAAAGGAGCAGAGTGAGGTTTGAGTCCAGAGCGAAGCTGTTCAAAATACAGCGCGGAGTAAAATTCGAACCTTGAAATTAACATAACAAATCGCTATAGCAACGCCAAATCAACAATTATTTATAAATTAACGTATTTTTTGTTGTTGTTTTTAAATCGGGAAGCTTGCAAAAATGCCTCCTGCTTTTCATTAGCAGTCACAAAAAATATTAAATAAGAAAATAACATTAAAACATGTTAGTTATGATAAAAAGTTGTATGGAGCTTTTCCACGCAATATAAATATTTTATTATTATTTATTTAACAAACTTTTTAATTAAGAGTAATTTATAGCTTCCAGTTTCAAACCTTAAAACAAGCAGACGATATTTATTTTCAGAAACCGCATTAAATATGAATGTTGCCGACATAATTTTGCTGCTCTCGAAGTCCACGTTTTCTTTTCACATTGCAAATCATTGGGAGGGAGTGAATATATTTGTCGGTGTAAATTTATAATATGAATATATTCCTGGTTAATCCCGATAGAAACATAATGTAATTTTAGTTAGCCATTGTGGGAGTTTTGTTAACCTGTTTATATGAAATCGGCTGCTCTGCGATGAAGGCACTGTTACACATATTTTAAATTTATAAATTCACTCAAATTTACGTGGACTCAAATCTACTACGTTGTAAAGCAATTTCAATGTGATCGTACTTACAGTTGTTCAAAATTCATACATTCATACAATATCTGTATTTAAGAGGTGTCCGGAACAGAAAGTGGTCAGACAAGCCAAAATGTAAAAAAACTGATCGATCGCGTTCATTCTTGTTTCATTTTCTTCTCCACACTTTCTCCTTTAAATATATTTCTCAGTGAGTCATCTGATACCATAGTGACAACAATAGAATCAAAAAGGAAAATCAGGGAATACTGCTTGTATCCAATAAAGTTCGAAGACTTGAGTCAAGCAAAGTTGGCAAAACTTCTTAAAATGCTTAATAGTACCATGGAAAAGGTATTAAAAAATTTTAATTAACAACTCATAGGAAACCAGTGTCTGGGGCGAAAAAAGGATCACATGATGTAACAAAGAAGCAAGAGATTAAACTTGGATACCGCATCGATGCTTAAAATCCCGAAGTCGATCATTTAGGACTAAGGAAAAAAATGCGTACAACTCTTGCCCGAAATCTCTCCACAAATTTTTTAACAAAGCTCTCCTGCTGCGCCTTAGATGACAAACGTTATTCTACAACAGGCTACAGCTAAATTTCAGGTCAGGAATTTTATGTGGCCATACGTCGGGGAGGAGTATTCCAAATATTCAGAGTGCGCAGCAATTCAAAGTTCCCACAAAAATACCTTATCTGGTAAGCGATCTGTTCCTGTACCGGAAATTAAGGCCATTCAAAAGGAGGCATCAACGGTGAAATTTATTTGACGGAAAGTTTGCAGAAAAGGCTTTTTGCGTTCATCGGGTCACAATTTACATTTGTAATTTTTTGACCAGATTTGGTCAAATTCCATTATAGCAAGACATCAATGTAATTCTCTACCGCAGAAACGTCATCAATATTGTACGTAAGTAAGCAAATCCTCCGAATTTCCCAGAGCTTCGACCTATCGAACGCTACTGGGCACATGTGAAACAAAAACTGAAAAAGGAAAACAAACAAAGCATGACTCTCGAAATTAAAAAACAAAAAAAAACTAACTGCTACAGAAACTATGAGTAACATTTTTTATATGGATAAAATAAAACAAAATAATATAATAACAATAATTCGAATATTAAGTAGTAAAAAATATTCCAAATATTAACATTTTTTACAACTTTGTTTGCACTTCTTTTATTCATCAATGCATGCACCTTTGATATTTATTTCTCCCACGTTTAACCCTTAAGTAGGCACATGGGGTAAGAATAGTTTTAACCGCGAAAAATGTATAACGCATTCTCCCTCGACCTTGCGTCTTCCAGTAGCTTTTCATCACACTATTTTAAAAATCGCCGTACTCGGGCCACTGTAACGTACGCATGATTTTAATAACTTCGGATGAGTTCTAACGAAAATAAATAAAATTTGTGTTGAGATTGTACTTTTGAGTAAATAGTGTAACTTTTTTACTCTACTCCGAATAGCGGTTCTTATTTTTTCACTTTTCTCTAATAACTCTCAAGAAGTTCCTCAGTATGTAATATAAAATAATTGTTATTTTATTTTGGTGCTAACTTAAAAGAAGTTATTTGTTTTTCAGTTTTTTTTTTTAAATCTACAAGTTTTAGTTATCGAACGGCATTGTTTTTGTTTTTGAATATTTTGCGGTTTACTTAAATTTCTAGAAAGAAATTGAGCTCACTGCTGACTTGTGTGATTTTAGTAGTGCACCTACTTAAGGGTTAAATAGATAAAAGTTAGCAAAATTAGTTGAAATATACAAATTGGCTCTTGTATTCGCAATAAGATATTTGTTTTAAGAATCAACTCCATCATCCTGCACTATAATACTTCATTGTGCACCCCTTTGCCTTAAATACTTTTAACCATGGTTTAAAGAATTCTAATTATACAAGAAATCATTTTATTTCAAGGAATTGTTTACTTTCCCCAGTTTGGATGCTTCCAGACAGCTGAAAGTAAGAGCCCATCAAGGCTTAGATAAATAATGACACAAAATAAGCTGCTGATCCCCAAGAATTCCACTAGCTAATTCTCATACAAATGTAGCAATTTATTTTATTTTGTTTTTGTTTTGATGAGAAATATTTTCCACGCTCTGAGCCTTAAGCGAATATATACACTTGAGTCTTTGAATTTTTCTATTGCCAAGGAACGAACTTTCGTCATGTCTGATACTGTGTGAGTTCCCAAACGAACTTCCCCTACACTTACTTTTCAACGTAGAATTTCAATTTAAAATGGAATGCTATAAAATTAAATGTCACCAATTATTTTAATGTTCGTTAGCTTCATTTCGTATAATTACTCCGAAAGAGGCGACGAATTTCTCTCGCTTGCCAAAATATCAAACTTTCTTATCACTTGTTTGTATTAATAATTTCCTGTATTGACTTCTTACTGTTCTTACAATCTTTGTGATAAGATTAAGTACATATTACGCGCCATCTATCGAGGGTTTCCTTTTTGCAAATAATTTCTTGAATTTGCTTTTTATAAATATAATATCTTTGTAGTTGTTGAGAAAATCGATTTTCAATTCAATTTATTTATTTATGGTAAAGAAGAAAACTTCTGTTTTATAGAAATAACAGTTTCATATTGCTCTCACAATTTATTTTCTAACATACCTTGGAATATTTTTCCAACAATTAAAAAAATTTCGCAAGGATTTTTTTTTTAATTAAGGTTTGAACTTTAATTTCAATTATCTTAGCTAAGGTAAATGATGAATATAACAAAACAGTTCTTAGCCGACGATATACACAGAGAAGGATCCATACTGTAGAATATTTAGCCACGTGTGAATACCCTTGTTCATTATATTCAAATAGAATGTATTCTGTACTGTGTGCCAATATCAGCTCGCGTTATAAAATGTTCCATAAATTTAAATTACTTAAGGAACAAATACATATATTCGTACGTATACCATGTCCCTATTATGGTATTCTGTGGAAAAATACGGTATTACTAACCAAAATGTTGCTTAAAGCTATATGAAGACTTTCTCTACATTCTCGAGAAAAACTCAAAGCCCAAGAGATAAGGTCCAATAAAAATAGACTCAAAAATTGACATCGAAATTTGATTTCATTCACTTGCTCTGCAATTCTTACTATGGAGACGATTTTATGCCCTAAGGCTTTGGATGTCAGATGGAGTCAACTCATGGCCCATTGAGTATCCTTTTAAGGATGGCAAGCACGAGGTGTAGAGGTTATCGCAGCAATATTTTAAATATATTTGAATTTGCATGAAACACATTTTATATCCTATTGCAGAGAAGTGCAATTTTCTTTGTGTCTGCCATCAATTGAGTTTGCAATTTTGTAGTGAATCAAAGGGAAAACACAGACGAGGTATCTCTTTGATTTTAAATATTCACGGTCTGCATATTATAAATTGTTGAAGATCTTTGAATATATTTAGAGTTGAATCTAAATGAAAATTTCTATAATTACATTTTACTTAGTTATTTAATAAAATAAAATATTTTATTGTCATTAATCATGAAATCAGGTGTTTTCTATTTCTATCTAGGATTCCTCAAACAAAAGTTTTGCAAACGTAATATTTTATAATACCGGAATTTTGAGATCTTCTTTATGATGTAGATTTCCGTATTGATTGTTTCTACAGTAATATAGTAAGTTTACAATAAATTTTACTTTATGGCATTGACCACTTCAAGCTTCCTCAGATGAAGGATAGATACTTGCTAGCTTCATCAAATATTAAAAAACTCTCCGAGCGGTATGATGGCTATTTGCGGCTTCTTTTGGTAATTTTTTGTATGTCATATCTAGATTTTAAAGTATAATTTTTTTACACCAATAATAAAAATACTTCCTTCTTGTTTAAAAACAAAATCTACAGGCAATTTTTGTTTCAAATTGTTTATTACCATTCGTACTTCGAGTGCTAGATATATCCAAAGGTGGCTCTAACAATGGAGTTTTATGTTGTATGTTTGCCGTAATCGCATATGTGTGACATATGTGACAATGGAGAACAATGACTATTTTAGTTAATTATGCAGAATCATAATCACAAAATAAACAATTAATTCAGTGAAAGAATTATTGAAATCGGATAAAAAATGACGAAGTTATAGCTATTTTAGCGCCGCATTCTCAAAAACGCGCTCTAGCATGATGACGTCACTATACACAATACAATTCGCGGTCTAACGCAGCGCGAGTGTAGTTGCTGCGCCGCCGTGATAGTAAGCGCACGGGATTGGATTTGTTTTGTATTTATTTCATAAAATATCGTCTTATAAATATTATATTGTGCAAACTGGCATCGTGCGTGTTGTGTACCGTGACGTCATCACCAGATTCGCCGTTTTTAATTTCCGTTTTTTTAAACTTCAATAACTTTGTCATTTTTTGACGGATTTGAGTCATTCAAAAAAAAATATACTCAGAAATATATATTGCTTTTGATCTGATATATTAAATTTGAATATCTTGTAGTAAGATTGTTCTCCATTGTTTTTGCAATTGATATCGACTTTTGGGCTAAATTTATGAAAATTTGTAAGGCGTATTACTTTTTATGTCCCTGAATTTTGTATTAAACTTGAGTGGCTCATAAATATTTAGTAAATTAAAAAAAATTTAGAAAGGGGTGTTACTTCATAAATACGATTAATGCTATTATTGGTTGATCACTTGAATTCTATTCCTATTTTATGTTGCTTTCTTCATCCAAAAAGTCAGCCTATTACGTAAACCGCGGCGAACATTAATAAATATTTGAAGTTCCTTCGTTCAAGCAAGCACTTTAAAGTTTCTATTTTTTAATACCTACTCTTTTGGAGGCGAGTTTTTCAGCATGATTCTTCCAACTCTAGCTGTAGACAATTCCATGTCAATTTATTAGTAGTTATCTAACCATAGAATATTTCTTTTATAGTCTGGATTTAAAGTATATAGTATATGCCAAGTTTGGCACTCCGTTTGAATTGAAAGCAAACAACGATAGAAAGGAAAAATTCAATTTTACTATTATATTGCTACTAAATCAAAACTATCAACTAAAATATAGATACATGTACCTATGTTTTTGTATTTCGTATCGTAAACATTGCAAATTGTATTCCGTTGATTTATTAATGAATATAGTTTTGGATAAATAATTACCATTTGTCACAAGAGAGAGTCATAGGCTCATGTTTTTGATTGTGATTTTATTTCTGGGGTTTGATAAAATATTCTAGAGAAACGAGTTTCAAGTTGCTTTCTGCATTTTATTTAGTTCAGTTTTGTAACGACAATCAACCTATCTGGAAGTATGAGTATTTCAACCGGAAGTGATTACTTAATATTATTAAACCACGGCATTCAAATGTTGGGGGAGATGAGCCCACAATTACTATGACTTCTACGGTAGATAACTGCATGAAACTGGTCGCTGTAATTGTTTTGATGCCTGTTTGAAGAAGAGAACTGCGCTGTTTTGAGTGCAAGTCTGAAGCAGGAAGATGCGATACCTTGGATACCTGCTTGAAGAAAAGGACTGTACTATCTTGTTGTCAACCTGATGTCCACGAAGGGAGGTGCAGTGATACCAATCCGGAGGACGGCTACACTTCTTCAGCCCGGGCTGTCCTTATGACAACTTGAATGGGTAGTATTCCGTTAATATGTTACCCAATGTCTACTTGACAGCTATAACGAGAGCAGGCGCAACTCCGGTACCAAGTAGTAAGAAGTAGTTAGCCCATTTATGGCAAACCTAAAAGTCGACATAGGTGCTAGTAAAAAAGGTTTATCTAATGCCTGAAAAACAAGCATTAATCCATTGTTATGGATGTGCCTCCGGTAAATCAAAATTTTATTTCTTCTCTCTTATTTTGAACCTGTTTTTTTTTTTTTTTATTCTTATAAAATTTACTTTTTTTGGTATCGCTAATTCACAACAAGTGTTACTGTATGCGAATTTCGAAATTTATTTCGCTAGGCTCAAGTGCTCGAAAATGTACCATTCGGTACAAACGAGCGGCCACATATATTTTTTACTTTGCTTTTTAGGTCAACAACACAGCATAACTTTACAGACATGATTGTAAAGTTCCTAGTAGCTTATATTATTTTTTACACTTTTCTATATTTCAAGTTAAAGATTTGTATACAGTGGCGCGGTTAAGAAAAATTCTTAGTGGGATTTATCAAAATTGTCGCCCTCCTGATCTATTTTATCTCCAAGAAAATTCTAATATTTACATTCTTCCGAATTAATATATTGATTTGAAGTTAACATTTTAGTGATATGTAATAGATGAATTGTTTTTTTTTTTTTTTTTCTGAGAAAGGTCGTTTTTTTCTTGATACAGAAAAATCGAGAAGAATTTTCGTAGAAAAATGTTATCAATTTAAAAAACTGACAACAAGAAAGATTTTTGGTAAAACAGCAATTGCAATTGATGAAAATGCAAATGGCTTTTCGTATCATCTAGGTCTTCATACTCTTCAGTACGACTGGTCCTTGTTTGCCGTATCTTCCTGGAAATAAGCTCAGTTAAAATTCTGAGTGTAAATTATATCAGGCGAAACACTAAGTATTTACTGTGTACTCAGCAGTTTAGCCCTAAGCGGGACTAACCAAATTCATACAGAAAAATCAAAAAGACTTTAACATTTTTCTACGAAAAGTCGTCTTGATTTTTCTGTATGCAGTTGGTTAGTCCCGCTTATAACTAAACTGCTGAGTACAAAGTAAATACTTAGTATTTCGCGTCATATAACTTACACTCAGAATTTTAAGTGACTGCATAAAAGTGAATATAATTTAGCTTTTTTCCAGGCATGTACGGCAATCTCGAACCAGACGTACCGAAAAGTATATTAAGTTCTTTTTGATACGAAATGCCTGTTGCACTTTCATCAATTGCAGTTGCTGTTTTAGCAACAATCTTTTTTGTTATCTGCAATACGACTTGTACAACTTTTTGTTACAATGATAAAATATTTGAACCTCGTAACCCATCAGTTTGAATCGTTTCTGTTCTTTGTCTTGTCGTATTTCTGGTGAATGGTGAACCTTCTTTTGTCCAGCCACTGTTAATGTTAACACTTCATTCGTATTGGTAGGTATATGATAACTGTTCTTAGTTGAAGTAAAGATACTCTCAACTCATACTGCCACCTGAATAAAATTCAGTAATTTTGTTACAAAGGTAAATTAAAAGGCCGAGATTATAAGCAAAACTTACAACCTTAACTGCCTCAATGATTTACGGATATACCTTCAGCATAATATTAAAAGTTATTTTGATTTTTGCATGTCCGTTTGCTAGTACGTCTGTCTGTCCGTTTCTCCGTCTACCCAACTGTCCATCTGTCTGTCTATCCGTCTATCCATCTATCCGTCTGTCCATCTATGTGTCCGCACGATATCTCGTGAAAGCGTCTTAAGAAGTTGAAATATTGTACACGAGCTTTTAAAAAAAGTAAAATTTAAGTTCGACAATGAGACCAATCTGGCAACTTCTTCATAGGGTTGCCACACATAAATTTCGTTTTTCACTATATATCTCCGTTTTGTTTGAGAGCGCATCAACGTAGAGTGTTAAAATTTTATACATGGCATTTTCGTAAAAATAGGATATAAATAATGAATAAAACAAACTAAATCGGGAAATGTTTTTCGTTGTAAACAGTCAGTCCTCGTCGGTTTGATTTTACTGACTCTTATTCGTTGTTAAATAATTTATCAATTACTACTAAATTAAAGAATCAATTTTATTTATATGTTGTAGCATAGATAGATGTCGCATGCAGTACCACAAAAATATACAATATTTATATGGCTGGTCGTTATAAACTACATAATATAAATAAAACTGATTCTTCTCGTTCATGTAGGATTGTGTACGATGCCGTCGCGTGATTTCATGAAGGACGGATAATGTAAGTGTTTTGTAGTGTATTATGTGGTGTGTTGTACAGGGGCCCTGAGAAATCCTGTAGGAGCTTGAGGTTTGCGTGAACTTCTTTATGGCAAGATTCTTCGTCTCCGGGCATGGGCTTTTGCACGAACCGATTTGCATATGATTGCTGTCTCCGTGGAATCTTTTCTTGGGGTAACTGCTGAAACCTAGAAGGGCCTTTCGTAGAAATAAAAGCACTAAATTTACGAATAAAATACACTGTTGAGGTTATACTTAATGTTTATTTGATGATGACGTTATAAAAAAATTCGGGCTGGTGGATCGCAGCGGCGTGGAAACAGATGTGTCTGCTGATCATGTGCTCCATGAAGACTGCTAATCTTACACTGTAGTAGATGTGTTCTCAGAAAAAAAAAACATAGATAATATTTAGACACAAAGTACTCCTCCATATATCATACGGCACGACCTAACCAGGTTGTCCACAAGGATATATCAGGCAACGAGATGGCTGATGAGTCGGCTAAAAAGAGTTCCGAATTGGATAGCTCCGCAGCAGTATAGCTTATGTCAGGATCCCAATCGGAGGTTTAAAAGAGCAATTCATCAGAGGCACCTATCACAAGGCAAGCCTCCGGTGGACCAGTAGGGATACCTGCTGTATTGCGACGACATTGTGGCCTGCATATGATAGGAAAGAACAAGGGAAGTGCTTAATGGCAGCAGGACAAATACCACCAAGCTAGTAGGGATCATTACGGGTCACTAGGCCATAGGGGACCATGCTAGAAGACTGGGTATAATGACGAACGATTTCTGCAGAAGATGTAATGACTCGGAGGAAATCGAATCCGTCCATCACATGATTTGTGATTGCCCCGCTTTGATGAATAAAAGAAGTAGGTTATTAGGTACTAACTTCTTTTCAAGTCTAGGGGAGCTACAAAGTGTAGAGTTTAGATGTATGCTGAGTTTTCTGAGAGAAGCAGGATGGATCTAGGTTAAAAGTCTTAGGTATATCCTTAGTTTCCTGAGGAAATCGCGATGGATCGGGGGCTTGAATGGCTATCCCATGAGGTCTAGGGGCACAATGGACCCATTAGGAGTCTAAGTCATGCAGGCTAGTCGTCTTGCGGCACTCCTCTTACCTAACCTAACCTAACCAGGTTTTCTTAATGATGTATTTGGAACGTGGACAAAGCCAACATCAGGAGGCAGCATAGTTGACATTGTGGAGCTTATCTGAAAAATATTGGCTATCATCACCGTAAGGCAGGTAACTAATCTCGTTGCAATATTTTCTGGAAAATTCCCCTTATTGCATAAATTTTTTAATTTAAGGTGAACTATGTTTGGAGATTGGGAAAAGTGAGTGGAGGTTGTTTATATGATTATGTGCTGGAAGAAAAGAAAGGCTCTGTACGGTACATACCTCGAACTAACTCACAAATAATTTGTTATTAATGCATACCAATTTATTTTTATTTTTGTCTAATGCCGAAAAAAAAAACTAACAGCAGTGTTTTAACGGAAGTTATCTGCAAAAATCAAGTACGCAGTACGTAGCACAAACCTCGTTTAGAAATGGACCCAATTTGAATACTAAATATTTTGGTAATCAGATGAAAATAAATTTAAATACAAACAACGAACATAAGTCATTACGAATATATTTATTCCTTTTGGGAGAGTTAAAATAGGACATGTATGTATATATAAATACACCAAAATAAATCAACCGCAAGACGAAGCTCACTTTAAGCAGGCGGAAGACTTGGACAAAAAAAAAAACACGAAATTGACTCGAGATTCCAGATAAGAGAAAGAAATATACATTTTCTTGAAATGTAATATCCTCCAGGGAGATATAAAACCTAAGACATGACAACTTCCCTCTTTTGATGTGTTCCGGTATAGCTTTTCAAAGAACTTGACGGCAGATAACTAGGAAGAAGAATGAACAAAAATGCCAACCAAAAACTGACTAGTCACTATACTACATCTACCGAAATTATTGGTAGATAAGGACTTACCTGATAATGAATGCTTTGGGGTTATTTTAAGTTTATTCATTGAAAGTTTTTTTTTTATACAGTGAATTGTTCCTACAAAATTGAATTAATAATTTAAGGGTTTTTTCAAAAATGAAATTTTTCAATAAATTTTGGAGCAAGCCACTTACATATGTGCGATGTGGATGTTAATACAGTTCTGTGGTATAACACAAGACATTGAGATTTTTCAGGGTTAAGCGAAAGTTGGTTGTGTAGCACCAATTACAAACTTTGTCCAATAGGCCTGCTGTAGTATAACTGTACATCATCGGCTTACATGTGGATGTTAACATCGAGAATTATATTGCGTAAATCACTTATGAAAATACTAAACAATAAGGGGTCTAGGTTAGATCCTTGAAGTACTCCATATTGCAATGGTAATATATCAGAGTGCAACTCATTTACATATACCTGCTGAATTCTTCCAACAAGAAATTATCCAATCAAATAAGTTCTTAAGGCTCAATTCAGTTTATTTATCAATATTGAATGGTTAACGCTATCAAAGTCCTTTGAGAATTGACATGACATGACATGACCTCATCATTATCCACACTTCTTGTAAGACCCTAGGTTACCCTCAACAAAGCTGGTTTACAACTATGATTATGTCGGAAATCGGATTGCAAACGTGATAACCTATTGTTAACTTTAATATAGGTAGTTATGGATCTGATTACAGATCACGCAAGATGCTAATGGGACTGCAGGACTATTACGCAACTTCTTCTTCGGAAAAGGTTATATTATAGTCAATTTCCATCTTTATGGAAAAACCAGACTGAGCCAGAAAAGAGTTAAAAACATAACATACAGTATATGTTGTCCGACGTAAGGCATTAGGATCTTGAGAAACCTTGGCTAGACCGGACTATGTCTAGTAGCATCCCATTTATAGAATATAGTATTTCGCTAAACTTTTTATGACACAGCATGTCGCCATATCAAAAATCATCCAGTCTAGGGCTACTACTAAAACATCGCATCACTTCTTCATTTTTACTTTTGATTTATATGGCTCTAAATTTATACTTTCGGATTTTAAACCTTGTTTTTTACTTAAATTTATTTTTTGGTTTTCTTAATGCGCTGGTTTTAATATTCATGCATTGTAGATCTAGTAATTTCCGGCGAAAAGCTGCGTCAATGAATACTTAACTTGATTTAATGTGGGCAAAGTAATGCTTCAGAGTGGCTAAGATTTCCCTCTTTAATCAATACATTTACAGTCCGTAGGATGTATCAAAACTATCTTCATTTCTTTACCCCCGACACTTTAAAGTACTCCGCAATGGAACTGTGGAGGCTAAATTGCCTGTTCCTCCAAAAATAATTAATACTATTAACTCCTAATATTTTGAGTCAAATTTGTGTTTGCTGCAATGGTGCACCCAAGATTTGGTTTGGGGTCAGGGACCATAGGGAGTCCCCAGTCATAAGAAGCCTCTAAGTTCGTGTATTATGCCCATCTAAGCACTTAAGAATTGCTTTTTAGAAGGTCCTAAATTTCAATTCTTATCTGCTAAAATCTTTTTTTTTTTTTTTTGTTTTTTTTTTTTTTTCAATAAATTAATCACAATTTTATAAACAAATAAACCCATTTGGAGAACATAAAAATTTTAAGAACTTTTGATTTTTAACGATCCTCAATTAAATCATAAATACATGAGGAAAGAACAACTGCCTCATCCGAGCCTTAAATCAGTTGCGTTCCTCTTTCCAGGCGACTGCTCTTATCAGAGCTAACGAGACAGATACTTTCCTTCTTGTGTTTCTTAATTTTATCTAGCCTATTAAGCCACATTTGCTATCATCTGGTATTAACCAGTAACGGTGAAAGCTCACAAATAATTTTAATTTCTTTTATGCGGTAAGCTTTTTATCTTGTATTTATGATTTAAATTTAAATCGTAAAAAATATAAAGTTTTTAAAATTGTTCTATTTTCCATTTATGATCGATTCTAAAAAAAAATTGACCTCAATTCCCATATGGGAAAAATACATAAATAATATGTAAATCTGTTTATTTATTTATTTATTTGTTTACAATCTACACACTTTGTACAGCTTTTACAAAATTTTAAATAGAAACCTAAAGCCATACAAATTTAAAATTGATACAGATTATAAATATCGACGTGTAGTGTACGTTTGAAATGAACGAAAATTTAAGCTTTCTATCGATATGGTATACCGTACATTTTCCCTACTTGCAAATTTCCGTGAAACTTTTTCCTCAGTCAACATACTTAATTATTTCTGATGCGGAAAACTACATATATTGACTCCCATTATTTTCTAAAATTTGTAATTTTTCTTAAATAGCTGCTGAGGGGTTCTTTTCCTAGATGTTTGATTTGTACCCATGCCACTAGCTTTTGTAAATTTTGTATTTTTGTATATTCTTACCCACAATCAAAAAAAGTAAATTTTCTTTCTGTGCTATAATACAAATGTTAGTCATCGTCTTTGTAAAAAGTTAGGAAATATATAATTAGTTATACCTTTCCGGAGGGATGAAACACTAGAACATTTATATCATACGACCGTTGTGTGGAACGTAACATTTGGAACGAAAAAAGAAATTATTTGTAACATCCTAATGGAACCTTGATTTAAATTTTAAATTTGAGATGGATTAATACATTAATACCAGTAACACTAAATGTGGCAACTACATACTTTTTGCTGATTTCATTCCATATCATTCTCAATAGTTCCCCTCATTGCCCCCCCCCCCCCTCCACATTAAATTAGCATAAAATTTAAAGATACCTGACTATATGAACCCACATAATATATCGCTCCTGAGTTATCTCGAATAAAACCTTATAATATCTTAACAAAACTCTTCTAAATTATTAATTTTGATCAATGGACAACTAAGCTAAACACAGTTAATTTGAGCACTCCATTTTCATTGAATTAAGGGGCAAACTTTTCATCATTACTGTTGAATATAGAAATAATTAACAATTAAATGTTTTCAATAGTCCAAAAGTTTTGATTAAAAACTAATCGCAACCATTAAAAAAGTTCAACATATAATTAAAGAAATTTCTTTAATTTTCAGAACTAATCAAGTAAATATCACTCTCAAAACAAAGACTCGGGAAGCATGAAGTCGCCAGTGCACAATCTGGCGAACCCTAAATTACACGCCTAATTGGTTTTGACTCTCGAAAATCTTTCATTAAGTCTAGATAAAGCTTTTGTTGCAACTTTCATTGTGCGGTTATTTCTGTGGACAATCCCTGGAGGGATAGGATTATTTCAATGAGACTGATGAGAAGATCTCGTATTACAATTTAAAGCATTAAAATTACTTTGCATTTACCCCTTTATTTTCTTACATAAAACTGCTCTTGTGTATTGTCAGCATTCGCAGTATTCAGATAATTGAGTAAATATGTTATTTTTCATTTTTGAAAATTTTACTTTTAAAAACTTCCATTCTTCTCGGTTAGGTAGAAATAAAAATAATGAGAACTGTTATTATAGAAATTATGTCTTAAAAGATGGACCACGCCGCAACGTGTTAATTAAGCACAAATTTTGTTACTTAACATTGAAAAAAAAAAGTAAGTTAGAAAATCTTCTTGATTGTGGTAGCACCACAGATAATTTCTACATCAAAAAATCAATTCGTTCCTCGAATTCCAGATTCTTATTAACAGAGACACAATTAAAAAGGAACTAACATGCCTAGAGCCATCTTAGGGGCAGATTTTCTAGGTCACTATGGTTTACTGAACAACGTCAAAGAGAAATCACATATTGATGCCTTGACCTCTTTGAAATCTTCTGGTCAACGAGTTATATGCCAAAGTTCAACACTTTCAGTGCTCATAAACCCAGAGGTGGAAATCGAGATCCAGAAGCTTTTGCGTAAACATCATGCCATAACTATGGAATCTGGTTTTACCAAGCAAGAGACACATAAGGGAATAAGCACCGTATTATTACTAATGAGCCATCCATCGCGTCCAAGGTACTTCGTCTATCTCCGGAAAAACTGGCCACGACCAGAAAAGAATTTGACTTTCTATTAAAGCAAGGCATTTGCAGGCCTTCCAGTAGTAGTTGGTCCTCGCCATTACACCTGGTAAGAAAGAAAAATGGTGACTAGAGACCTCGTGGAGACTACAGGTTGTTAATTGCTCGTACCGTTCCCGACCGCTATCCAATCCGCTAATCCACGATTTCGTTTACCATGTACAAGACTGCAAATATTTTTCAACTTTAAGTCTGGCTAAAGCCTACCACTAATTCCCATTGAACCCGAGGACGTTCCAAAAACTGCTATTTGCACACCATTTGAACTCTTCGAGTTTACAAGCATGACTTTTGGTCTATGCAATGCGGCACAAACCTTTCAGAGGTTCATTCACACTGTGCTCGAGGAATTTACATTCTGTTTCGTCTACCTCTACGACATTTTATTTGCCTCCCGGTCTAAATCAGAGCATTTCACCCATGTGTACGTTCCTACAATTCCAAGTCAAATTCTTAGGTCACCAGGTAACAGCTGCGGGCATTAAGCGTTCACCCGAACGCGTGGCAGTAATTGCAAATTCTAAAACGCGGCTACATATATGTATTATAACATAACATAATATCCCGGACAACCAACTATGTAGATAGCCTTAGAAGTTTCAATTAATTACGAAATATTCGAGCAAGTGCTAAAGATCGACATTGTTCATGAATAAAAGAAAATTAACGCAACTTTTATGGAAATTTGTTTTTTTTTTTATGTAAGTATAGATTTTTGTTCAGATATCTTTACTGATACAGAAGCGTTATCACATTGACCACTTTTATATAAATATTTAACCATCATTAGCGACGCACTTTATGTGAGTCTAGAGAAAAATAAAAAATATAAGTGTGTGATTTTATATTTTTGTTCCAGATATTTTGAAATTATTTCTTTTATTCATATCACTATGTATAATCCTATATTATTATATATAACTTATTTATATACTGAAAATTACCTAACACTGTTGGCCTATCTGTTCTCGAACCCTTGTGACCTAAATCAGGAATCCTAAGCTCTATCCACATAATCAACCTGACACTGTCATTGTATCCATTATTAAGCTTTCCACTAAAGATATTTAGAGATCTATGCATCTTGCATGTCATTTAAACACCTTTAAAAGACGTTAAAAATTATAAATTTGGCTTTCGTGAAATTTGACGAAAGGTGTATAAGAAAATTTCGTTTAAGAAAATATTATTTAAACCGTCCAAGAAGAGTAAAAGAAGAGGTAAAGTTTGTTTTATCAAAAGAACATACAAAGCGCATTAAAAATAAAATAATAAATGATTTTAAACCCGGCCACATGTAGATGCTCTAGGAAACAGAAATTTAAGTTCATCGTATAATTTTACACCAAGTTCTGAAGACTATCGTTCTTCTAGCGATGCATACCATAATGAAATTTTCACAAGAGTACACTGTAATGAAAAGGAGTCAACAATAAAAGAAATGGTATTTTTCATATACAAGTTTACTTTCATTGACCATGAATTTAGAATTTTCCCATTTATTTTAGGAGTTTCATAATATAAATGTAAACAGTTTGTCACAAAAATTGGCTTCATGGGCTACTAAAAGCAATGCATCTAAAAAAGATTTATAAAAATTGCTTAAAATACTTATTCAAGATGGAAACCACAAAAACTTTCGTTTCGATGCTCGAACCCTTCTTCATGTATCAATAAGAAGCAGAGATAATGGTCAATATCTTCATTTAGGAATCGTATACTTCTTGCGAAAGTTTTTTAAATATAAAACACGAATCACTGATACAATTCTCCTGTGAATTAGAGTAGATGGTACTTCTATACCATCAAGTGAAATCAATTCTTTATGGCTTATTTTTGGATGTGTACATTACAGTTCATATTAAGGACATGTTCTTGACATTAGCTTATTTTGTGCTTCAGGAAAACCAACCTCATTTAATAATTTATGGTTCGAAACGGTAGAAGAATTGCTTGGGTGATCAAGCAAAACGTGAACGTCCTTCATGTACCTTTATGAGTCGTTAACTATTTGTATAGACAATAATGTACATAGTACGTAGCTTTGAGCATCGTGAATAAAAGCTTTGTAGCTGATCATGGAGCAGTGTTATCTTTATTTGGCTTTAAGTGACTTTAGTCATCGTTGGAATTCTTTGTACAGCGATATGAAGCCATGAAGATCCTTTATGTTGCCCATCTCCGAAATTAAGAAAGACAAAAAATTCATCGACTAATAAATAAATCGCTAACAGGCTATGAGTGGAGATATTTAGCGCTAACGATAAATAAGCCTGCGTTTCGCTTGGTTGTACAGGATTCGAACTTGGCTATTGTTGGATATGGCCTACCAACTTACAGTGTTAAACTAACTACTGTTATCCGAGTACCGGTTGCAAATTATTTTGAGACGAAATATCATGGGCTAAATCGTGAAAAGTAATTAAGTAATGATTGAAATTAATGACTCGCGTCAAAAGACGTCTTAGAAAACCTAGTGGGAAATGTAAGCAATACCGCACAGAACCAGAACCGAACAGGTGGCACAGTCGTTCGGACGCTAGCACAAATAGCCGCGGTTTCATAGTCTTGCTATTCCTGTGCTTTCTAAGCCTGTAGTAATTTATTATTCTGCTATATTGCTATACTTTTTTAAGGACATATTCAGTATTTTGCTTTGCCTTGATTTCTTTTTTAATCTTTTCAAAACAAATTCGAAATTCTAAAACAAACAATAGAAACTGTTTTTAAATTTTATTTATTTTTAATTTTGAAAAATTCAAGTAATTTTATTTCATGTAAATCAATTTGGGTTAGTGAGTAAAATTACTACAGACATGACAAATTCTAGTGTTAATAACACAATTCAGTGTTACTGTCAGTAGATACTGGCCACATAAAAAAAATCTAACTGGCAGAAATTAAAATATTTTTGATTTGCTCATTAATCATCCGTTTGTACTGTTAAAAAAAGTAACTGCCAGAGTGAAAGTATAGCATAATTAAAGAAAGTACCCAAATATTAGAAAAAGTGTGAAATATTATTCTACATTTCGTGAAGCAGGGGATTGCTTTTGTTACTATATTGTGACATATAAGTAAGTGACAGTGCAATTAAATTTACACCAAAAATTTGCAAAAAATAAAAAGATAAAACAGGAAGTGACAATGGCTTAAAGATTCACTTCTTTGCTCAGTTTCATCACGAGTAAATTGTTGGTCTCTGGGATGCTGTCATAAAGAAACTCTGTTTTGGTTTCAATTTAAAAAAGAAATTACCAGTCGCTCTTATACATATTTTTGTGCAAATATGTTTTCTGTATAAATTTCTCTTTTTAATTAAATATTGGGAATTCGAGAAAAAATCCTATTTGATGGAGGATGTAAATTATTGTTCTCTGTTTGAATATATCATAATTCGTTTGACAGATGACTTCACTTCGATTGGGAAGCATGTTAACTTGGTTCAGCTCGATTTAAGATCATTTGACCCGACCGATCTCAGGACCAAGTGCGGCCCTGATCAGAATTATCATTCATTTCGAATTATTAATATTGTCTAATTTCTGAACGAAAACTTCGATGTCCCAGATCAGTTCTATAATATCTACTTTTACTCTTACCTACTTATCGATGAAGTCTTTAAAGTATATGAATTGTAGAAACCAGTTATGAAAATAAGCGCTCAATTCAGTATTAAATTTACGTAGCATGCTCACCAGAAAACTTGCCACTCCCTTTTTCTGCGAGATATTAAAATTCAAATGTCGGTGAATCATAATATGCAATAAAAACTCGACAAAATTCATATAGTAAATCCATATTCATTTCGTTCAATAAAATTAATTTGTTCACGCAGAAATCCATCTTGGGACCCTCAAATTTCTAAAATGAGTAGCCATATCGGGCATAAAAGCTATATCATTGCCGACTTTATGTATGATTCGAGATTACAACTTTCATCCATTCCCATTGTAAACATTTTCGTACAAGAATCCATCAAGCAAAATTGAAGCAGCTCTCACTTTTCCTACTAGAAAGCGGTTACGGCGTATGAGGTATATATGGGTGCAAAACAGTATTGTATCATAGCAAATTGGAAAAAAAAAAGTTAGTTTTAATTGCTTTAAGTCTTATTTGGTAATTAGATTGAGCTTATATAGTTACTTATAGATCCCAAAAATTGTTTTTCACAATGCGGACTCTAAAAAGAGTCCTAAGCAATTCTAGTTTCCTCTGTACTTGAATAACCAATTTCCCATTATTCGTGAAAAATTGAATTTTCATATAAGAACCTTACGAAGGGATTGCGCGGTTTATTCACCTTAACCTCTCAACTAATATACACATATCCAACAAACGTGATTGATTGCAATATCTCTAGCCGTACGAAGAACTTGCTCAATTTTTCTCATTTTAGAATATTTTCTAAAAGTTTTATAAAAAAAACTGCACATAGAATTGCAGCTCTCTAAGTAAATGCATTATCAATGACAATAAATCGTAAACTCTGGTATGTCCTATGTTAATATACTTTTGGAAACAAAAAGGTTTGACCGTAGTGCTCTGTCCAAAAAGTTTACAATGTTTATCTTTTGCTTGTTTGCATTTTTCCGTTTGGTAAAAAATCAGATCCGCAAATGTCCAATTGACTCCCGTTTTTAATTAAAACAATATTTTACCGTGTGTATGTAGGTACACAGGTGGACAGCTCGGAAAAAAAATTCGCTTTCATTTGTGTAGGCTGGGGGGTTGAGCCAATAGATTTTGACTAATTCTTATTATTTTTTGTTTTTTTCTAGCTGCTATTTCAATCGAAACAATTGCCACAGCAAGCATATGTACATGGTACATCTCAAGCCAAATCAGATTAATTTAGACAACCCATCAACACTCAAAAATATGAATCCAGAATATTTGAAAAATAGATATTGAACAGTTTAACCATTATGAAAAATTCGAAATTTTGTGTTGATCCTTTCTCAACTCTACTATGAATGGGAGAACTTCATGTCGATTTCCCACTTTATAAATAATGTGAGTCCTGTTCAAAGAACAAAAACAAAGGAAACTTTTATGAATGAGCCCTTGTTTCACCTCAATTTGGTTTTCTAATAAACTGATTTCAATCAGTTTTCGCTCCTTAAAAATTAAAATTATGCTCTGCTCTTAGCAATCTACATACATCTATTGCAAAATAATGAATTATAAATTATGCTTATGAAAAACCTTCCATTTCTTGATAGATTTAAGAAATAAGGTAAAAAATTATATCCCCTTTCAAAAGGTTCCTTTCATACATGTAACTATGCATTCAAAGGAGCTCTAAATTTACCGATATTGTTTCAAGTAGAATGCACTCACTGCCAAACTAGAGGTTTTACAAAATATTAATTAATTCTCAACTTAGACGAGAAATGAGCTCTATACAAGCCACCAAACAATGCACTTACCATATAATTTCGTGTATCCATGTGTAAATAATTTATCACATGAAAGTTATATCCATTGTCATCCATGACCCAGTTAAAAATTTTATGCTAAGAAACAAAATATTCTTCGAAGTTTTATACATAGGTGTGCGCTTGGCATTCTCATGGGAAGCTATTTTCGGCTTTCCATTAATTTTATGCTTTGTTACTTGTGGTCCCAGGAGTTCTTTGCTAGAAGTTAAAAAATAATAAAAATATTTGTATAAGAGAATGATAGTATAGTGCATTCAAATTTCAATTATTTAAATTATGTTAAAACAGATTTAAGTTGTTTACACTCCTCGTACCTTTTTCTAAGTTTTTAGAATGAAATTTTCGTTTTTTTTTTAACTGCAGCCTCGTTGCATAAGAATCATCTTGTCTTTCTCAAAAGCTTGATAATAGTTTGTCGTGATAAATAATTTAAATATCCAAAAATTATGTAATAGCCACATAAAATATTTAAAAAAAATTAATAAAATCAGCTGATTACTTTCGGGGTACAATTTACTCATAGACTCCGCAGTTATTTCAGAAAAAAATATTGGGAGAAGTAAACTGTATTTCGTTAGAGAGGACGGAAAAAGCACCAACAAATTTCACACATTTTATTAAAAATTTCTTCCGATTAAATTTAGAGCTGATTTTATTTTTTTAGTATTTCAAATTCGCGGAAATACTGGGACAGACAAGCCGAGTCTCAACTCTAGTTATGAAGATGGCATCCGACTTTGACTCTCACAAATACAGGGTGGGCCAAAAGTCACCATGGGGTTTAAAAATTTAATAACTTTTTCGTTTATATATTTTTTTTATTTTTTTTTTTAGATTATAAAATATACAAAATGGAAATTTTTTTACGCTAAGTATGGAAAATAATGTCACTTAAATGACCGCCGTTATTAGCTTCGCAATGATGGGCTCTTTTTAGAGCATTTTCCATAACATCTTTCAACATTTGTGGCTGTAGCGCTCGAATTTCTGCAACAATGTTGGCCTTGAGTTCAAGGATTGTATCGGGCTTGTTCACATATACTCGCTCCTTCAAATAACCCCAAAGAAAATAGTCGGATGCTGAAAAATCTGGCGAACGCGCTGGCCAATTAATTTCCGAATTTCTTGAAATTATTCGCTGTCCAAAAATTTGCCTTAAAAGTGCCATTGTGTCTCGGGCAGTGTGGGCAGTGGCTCCATCCTGCTGAAACCACATCTCAGGTCTGTTTTCAAGAGCAGGACGTAAAAAATTTTCTATCATAAACCGATACCGCTCTCCATTTACGGTTACAGCACTTCCATCTTCATTTTCGAAGAAGTAAGGCCCAATGATATTTTCAGATGTAATGCCACACCATACTGTACACCTAATGGGGTGCAATTGTCGTTGATGAATGGCTCTTGGATTTTCAGAACCCCAAAACCTACAGTTCTGCTTATTAACAAAGCCATTCAGATGAAAAGCTTCATCACTCATAATCAGATTTTCAATAAAGTTGATTTCATTTCTGGCCAACTGTTGAAATTTAACTGCATAATTTAGACGTTGCCGATGATCTGCGGGTTTCAATTTTTGCACCAATTGCACCTTATATGGGAATAACAGTAAATCTTTTTTTAAAATGCGCCGTAGTGACGTACGAGACATCCCTAGCTGAGCAGAACGCCTTCTGGTAGATGTTTCTGGTGTTTTGTTAACACTTTGCTCTACACGTTCAATATTTTCCGCACTGTGAATTATACGCGGTCTACCGGTTCGAGGCAAATCACTTACGGTGCCATGTTGGTGGTGACGATCAACTAAGCAACGAATCATGGCTTCAGAGGGCGAAATTCTGACGTTAAAATGGCGACGATATGCTCTTTTCGTTAAAATAATTGATCGCTGATTTAAGTAATAAAATTCTATTATTCTGGTTCTTTGTTCAGTTGTGAATCTCTCCATTATTTATTCTCCAGATGTTATTTATATAATCTAAAAAAAAAAAAATATATAAACGAAAAAGTTATTAAATTTTTAAACCCCATGGTGACTTTTGGCCCACCCTGTATTTTCCTATGGCTGAAACGAATCTCAACGTATTGCTGTTGAGTGGAAAGCAGAAAATACAATTTTCTAATGTTTACGATACATTGCAAACAACAACACCAATTTTGGCGATATTCTATTCTAGATGAACTCTCATAAAAATTAGCAACCCGTCTGTTTAGAAGTTAGGTTCTTAAAGTGGTTTTCCCGTTTCTCTTCAGAAGGGGTTTTCTGGTGGGAAAACTAGTTATGGTCAATTTAATTGATTTTTACATTTCGAAGGCTTCAATACATTAAAAATGTTTTGAGCTGAAAAATATAGAAATCTGGAATCTTTTTCTGGCAACAATTTGAAGGATCTAGCTGATTGTGCCCATTTCAGAAGTGATACCTATGTGCAATTATTACAACATAGATCCTTACTTTTTTCATAAAAAGACTGTGTAAATGGACCACCAGATTGATGTACAGACGAATACAGGGACGGATATGCATATGGTCAAAGCGCAGTAATTTATATGGAGGTGTAATAAAATTGCTTCTGATGCTGTTCATGGTGAAGTTATTTATTAGGTTCGATTGCTAAGTTGATTTATACCTGGCAGAGAACTGTCGAACTCACAGTATGACTAAGAAGTCGTTGTTTTTGTAATCCCTTTTGTAGAGTTGACAACCTTAATGGCTGGATGTGCAAATTTATAAATGCAGTGGCAGAGTATGCCGCTTTATTTTGGATGGCAAAATGCGCCAATGTGATAAGGATGGCAGAGTGTGCCAATATTTTAGAAAATTAAAACCACTCGTACAATCTGCAATTAACCCTGGATTATATTGATAAATCCCTGCTTATTACTACAAATTGGTTACAAAGGAATCAGTGTCTCTTAATAATTGTAGAGGGGGGATTATTGCAAAATTGCAATACATAAAATTAAAAATCAGTATTGTAGTGTCAGAATTTCTGACCGCACAAATTCTGAATGATTCACAATATATTGATATGGTAAAGCAATGACCTCAGGCATGTATATTTTCTCAATCAAGAATTATGCTTACAATGCAAATTCTTCTTGAGGTCGAGCAAACTTTTTTTTTTTTTTTTTTTATAGTTTCGATTGTTTGTTTATTTCTGTTGACTGTGGTCATGCTTTACAGGAGAGTTCAATATGCCCCCGAAGATTCCCTCGACTAAGTTAGAGTCAAAAGCCTCTGATCCAACTCGAAAAACTTCTCAATGGCTTTCAGCATGTCTAGTCAAATTAAGTCAAAGTCTCTCACACAAGATCTACGAAACGAAACGAATTAGGACGACTTTAAGCTGAACCGACACCCCGGGATCTTTGAAAAGAATTTTCGTAAAGGGTTTTATTTTCGCCTAGGTTTCACTAATGTCTTAAATATGTTTTATACTTTAATTGTCCGAATAACTAATTTATTGTAGGTTAGTGTCTGGCCTTTCTTCCTGCAAGCCGAGAATTATCTCGCGGGACTTGAATGGTCCAGCGATGGTAAGTCCCACAATGATGATGCAGGGCCAGTGATACTGATGAGTTTCTTCCATGATGTTGTCTAATCGACGGTGATGGTTTCATGTGCTAGAAGAAAGTTTATATTTTTCACCTAAGTAATATATATTCCTCGCTTTTTGGTTAATGAGTTGAAGAGGTTATAAATAGTGCAAGTTTTCAACCTGAAGCTGTATTGAAAACTGACTAATAATGAAATTTGGATGTTGGGAAATCTTCTAAAATTGTTTGACCACGAGAGTTAGGCAGTGCTCCTTGATTGGATTGATGTTTGCACTATTGTACAAAAGGAAGGTAGCGACAGTCGTGTCACCAGTACAGCCATGTACTACAGGCCCGGAGGATCTTCCTTTCAAGCTGGCTAATTGCTTCACATAGGTTGTCGAAATTATGTGTGGGGAAGCAATAGCTAATAATTTGGCGAATGAACAGCTTGCATATCAGCAGCTTTGTATTTTTCGAGAGATCGTTTTTCCTGATAATAGAGTTCTCTAGCGGATAAGCATAGTTAGCTTTCCTCATGGTCAGTTTAGCGGGTTGATTTGATGAATTTCAATAGAATACTGAAAAAGACACCAATATATTTGCTGCTCTTTGAAAACTGAAGCTTGTCGTTATTGACTTCGATTTCAATTTTGTCGGAACGTGTGTCTCTATATCAAGGAAGCAAGGATGAACTAAACTTTTTGGAAGAAATCAACTAACAGTAAACCCGAGAGGAAAAACATAAGTGGAAACAAGAGTACGAAAGAAGAAGTGTGATGAGAAGAATTAGTGATGCAATATGGCCGACCAAATAGGCTAAAATGTTATAATTTATTTTTTCTTGTAACATTTTATAATTTACGTATAAATCATTGCACGAATAAGTTAAAAAAAAAATTAGAAAATGAAGAAAGTACTGAGCATCGCTACTCATTAATAATGTAGTGCTAGTTTAAATTTAAGGAACTACTAAGATGGGTTGGAAGATGCATTGCAGTTTATGACTATTACTATTATATCAAAAGTATCACTATACTGAAGAAAGTTAAGGAATGCACTTTAGATCGTTTTCAGTGGAAGAAGCAATGGCGGTTGGAAAAAGAGCATTCCGAATGAGCTTCATAAGTTAGCAAACACGGCTTTTTATACCCTAGATGAAATCTAAGGAGTAAACTAAATTTTTCATTCCGCTTGTAATGCATAGAAATAATACTTTTCGAGAAAAATGTATTAACCCTCACGCATAACATTAAAAGCCTGTCTCATTTCAATATATATTTGGACTCTGCCTGAGAACGCGTTAACGTAGGGTCCTTTTGTACATAGTGTTTTCATAAAAATAGGAAATTTAATTTCAAAAATGGACTAAATCGGGCAATCCCTCATTGGTGTTGCCATATACAAATTTTGGAGTTTTACGTAAACTGTGAAAACTATCAGTCCTATGCGGTTTTAATGTACGGAAAAATTCTTCAGAATATGCAATCCTATAATATTCGTTATAATCATTTTTTATGTGCAACAAACCATTATTGAAACATATGCGAGAAACCACTTCGAAAAGCAAACTTGCACAGAGAGGTGACCATACGAAAGTACATACTGGTAGTGATCTAGGTTATCGTAAGAATTGGTCTTAGACCAATTCTGGCTTTTTTGGTTTTTGTTTTTCTCAGTGTAGTAACTATGCTAATTAGCACATATATGTATAAGTAGATAATAAATCTCACTGGCAACTATGTCATCATCCCTATTTTGATAACAAAAGAGAATAAAAAATTATACGTTTTTAAAAGTTAAAAAGGTAATGAACTTATTTTATGGCTCTTATGTACGTAAAGAGAGGAGGAGATCTCTGTGAAATTAAAAAGTGTTCCTTAAATACGAACTGAAAAGATTACATGAAGTCTCCCTTTTGCCGAAAGTTTCATATTAATTGGGATATCAATAGCGTTTTCATAACCATAGATCGCCTAAAAATTCAACTGTAGAAAAAAGAGACTAAGAAGAAAAATAAACCCGATGTTACCTAAAAGATAACAAAGCGAGAAGTTGGATAATCGTTGTTGTTACTTGCTATGTCTACAAAAAGATTTTGAAAATCTCTATATAACAGAGGGAGAAAATTTAGAAGAGGTCATAGTAAGTTGTAATGGTAGGTTTTTAAACTTATCAGTCTTATAAATATGCATTTTATAATGCTGTTTAGTGGGTTAACCTGAAAAAAAAAAGTTTTAGTTTAAAAATTCAGTGATACGTGGTATAACGCCTATAAGTAATTGGAGAATTCCACTGTTGTCTGAATACAAACATTTTAGACCAAAGCCCATTTTTTACAAAGGCAATCATCCTATGAGTATTCGAGGAGTTGTCTTTTAGGGTGACAGAGTTCTCGTTTTTCGCTCAAGAATGACCACAAAGTGATTCCTTTCGAGCTCAGAATGGTCATACCTTCGACTTTTTAGCTAAGAATGGTCAATTTATGCTCTTGTTTATAATTATCCTACTGAATTGAAATAATAATAGATAAAATTAATTTTTAAATACATTTCGTAAATTAAATTATAACTCAAAAAATTCTTCTAGCAGCGCATATTTAAATGTGATTTTTGGAGTATCGTTTAAATTGCAAAATATTTTCAAAAATGCAGGCTATTTGATTTCGTAATCTCTCATCCTTTTAATAACTGTCTTTTAAATAACAAACACAAGTACGCGCTGATCTAACATGCATAATTATCATACATATAATTAAATGGGACATTATGACTCACAAAAGATAATATTTGACTCATGAATTGCGTGTATATAATTCGATTTTATCTCACTTTCTTATCTCTGTTCCAGAAATGCTCCTTTTGGAGTTTTCTTAGAGCAGTACTCAAATCTAACGCTTCTAATTTTTCCTACTGTGATCTAATAAAATTTTCTACATACATATATACCGTAAAAGATTAAAATCATCCCACATATTCAGAATTTTATTCAATCAGCTTTTTATTTGTTCATTTGTTCAGTTGACTTCGGTAAATGCTAGCTACAATTACATATGAATGTACATATAAAATAGTATAATGGTTAACTCAATGGCCAAAAATTCGAGGAGAAAAAAACAGTTTCATAATACTCCAGAACTAACAAGAGCATTCTTCTGTTGTGACTTGTTAATATGAAAATCTATCCAATTGTAACAAAAATAAAAATTAGAGTACTTTCCAGAGATCGGTTCTGCAAGTCCTAGTTGATATGATCTTAATTTTCGAGGCCGTGATGTTATATTTGTATACTCAAGAGGTATATAATATCAAGTCAATTTCACCTTTCACAAGCTGAAAAACAAAAACAATATCAAATATTTTCCGTCTAATATTCAGATGGTGTGCAGATGAATCAAATTTAGCCCTTCAATATATGGCGGAAGATGAAAAGCATATTGCCAGTTAATTCCCCTTAAAGCAACACACCCTCAAGGTGATTAGAGTGACGCTTATATGAGTCAGACCAAACAGGACTGGCATATTGCAATGTCGGCCGAAAGAGGGTGGTATACAAATCCTCTGTTGTATAAGCATAATCCAGTTTGCTTTATAAACATTAAGTCAATATGGAGTTTAAAAGTAAGTAAAAACACATCAAAGTCAAGCATTTTATCAGCTTTATTGACAATTGCACCATATATAGTGCAGTCAAATTTTCTAGGTATCCGTTTACACGAGGAAATGGTCAATCTGCATTCTTCAATTTTTAGAAGTAGAGTGTTCTTCAAGCACGAATGCATAAACTGTTCAGATCTTCTGCAATTCGACACAATCTAGCTGCGACTTTATATATTTGTAAATCTTTAAATCTTCAGCATAGATCAACAACGCATAGTTCTTATTTACATGGAAGACATCGTTAACGAATAAAGTGAAGAGAAGGGATCGCAAGTGATCTGCTTTTATTTCATAGGATTTTGCGGAACGAAATTGCACCAATAACTTATGATCAAAAGCTTTCGATTAAGGAGCCCCTTTGGAAAATGTCCAGTATTTGCAGTTGTCAAGTAAGCAGAATATTGGAAAGTGCGTTGATCAGCTAGTGGAAAGTTGTGACTTTTAAAATGGCAAATAGTGATGAAAGTTATATTTGTGGAATTATTTTTATCTTAAAACTGCTCTGATAGTAACTTATTCAAGTGGAAAGCTTTTAAATTAATTTTCTATATTTAAATTTAAGTTAAACTTTTAAATAACCGCTACCATGTGCTAAAATTCTATCTGCAGTTATACCCCCCCCCCCCCCCGCCCTACTTTATTTTTAACTACGATCCAAAATATCGGCATTTCACACCTGCATTTAAACTTAATTCAATGAAGATCTCCCCAAAAATAAGCTGAAATAATTTTTGAAAAAGTGATAGATTAAAAAAAATGTAAACAGGTGCGATGACTAAGCATAATCAAGAGAAGGGCCTGCTGCAGAATTATATCAGCAGAAAGGGATCATTAATCAAGAGCCGTATTAAAAGTGCCAAAGGACGAACACGACCAAGTAAAATAAGAAGAATTCTATTTGCGATAAAAAAGGGCTCATTTGTGTCCCTAAGGAAGGTTTTGAAACAAAAGCATAGTGTCTTTATAATACGATTATAAATGCTATTCGATTAAACAACAGTAATACACTAGTTGGTCAAATGAATTTTGGCTATTTAGATGTGATGGGAGTTATAGACAAACGAGCTACAAACAATAATTTCATACCACAGGGACTTCAAGCACCGTGAGTTCTTATTCAATAGCTAGAACTATGATTCCGTTAAGTAATGCTACAGAGAACAATATCAGTTTTTGGAATAAGCGAATGCAGCAATCAATTAGTTTCAGTAGGTTTTCTAAAAGCTGGAATATGTTAGAAAGCAAAGAATATATTAAAAAAAAAAAAAATAAGTCGGTACAAGGATATATGTGCTTTAAGAACAGTTGATATAGAAATGCCAAATAACGAAATACTAAGTGGGTACCGAATATAAGCTGTTCATAGAAATTATCGATGGGAAATCCGTCAGTATATTGACGGACACTAAATCAAAGTCAAGTCAAGCTTATCTGATTTGTGGAGCGATATCAAATAAATAAATTTTTGGAAATTAAAGAACTCGAATTTGAAAATTTTTATCCAAAGATATGTACTTACCTGTACCTGTAGGAATGTATTTCACACCTCTTTACAGGAAATTAAGAAATAGTCAGAACAGATTTTGGAGCAAAACTTGTTTGCACGTAAACAAACCGAAGGCATACTTTCAACCACCTTAGTTTTCTGATATTACACATGTTAATCTGAAGGTAATTAAAATGGTTCGTATTATGCTAATCGGTAGAACATGTTAGTTTTTTCTCTTAACCGCGCCTGATAATTGCTGTTTTCTATTATTGTAAATAAAAATAAATACGGTACGAATAATTCGATTAGGTTCAATCCTGGTTCCAGGTTCAATCCTGGATATGTATATAACACATACAGTTTTCAATAAATTCTCGAGCATTTGAAGCTGACATAAATCTACTGACGGTTCTCGGATATATTATCAATATATCGGAGCTTTGTCGAATACAAGCAAGTTCTTCATAGTTATACAGCCTGAATGCTTCTGCGTGGGAGATATTTCGCCAGTTTGGGACCAACAACCCAGTGGCAGTGACTCAAAAGATGCTTTAATTCTGATTGGACCACCTAAAAATACCTTTCAACAATATACCCGCATACAACAGATGGCGGATATTCCTCGGGGTGTATATGGGCGTGATGGAAGGGATAACTTGCAAAGTAGTCTACGGTTCCCCATCTAATTACAAAGATGCTGATGTGACATTTAAGTTGTTACATCACAGTCTTATGCATTCTAATCACTTGTCGTATATTGACCGACGAGCTCAGAGAATCCGCAGAATTTGTGCTGGTGAAGGCGCCCTGTTTCATAGGTTCATTTATTAGAATTACCGAAAGTTTGCAGTCAGATCAACTGTCTGATTAGCCTCGTGCTTACGCTCGCCAAATTCATTTGCACTAAATGAGATTAGAATATGGAACTCAGGACGCTAATCCACACCACCACTCACAAGAAGTTAAATGCCATTTCGTTACAGCTCCTTGCCTTGGAATTGTTGGCACGTGCTTTAAAAAGAACAAGCTTCCGTTGCGCATCTCGTCAATGATGCCACTTGGATATAATTCTATCATTTTGGATACATTTGACTTGAAATTATTGTAATGAATATTTTTATAACCCATTTTTATAAATGGGTACAGTTTAAACAATATGTTAGATTTTTTTTAATTCTCAATTTTTAAAATAATATTAATTAAATGTTCATTTAACGAAGTTTTCAAAAAGTTCTCCATTTAAAATCCTGATATAATTTGCAGTACAAAAAAAAACTATTCTTCCTCTGACTGATACTCTTCCAATCATTTCCACAAATCAGGAAACAACTTTTAAAAAATTTTATATTTTAACGACGATATTGGAATTTTATGAAAAAATTTTAGCATTCAGAAACGCATACGGAAAATCGGTGTTTGTCGGTTTATGTAATTTTGTTCTACATACTTGAAGTGTAGCAGAACAAGTAATTTTTCAGCTCAACATATTACAAAGTGAAAAACCAATCCTAATAGATTTATGTTGACAACCATTGATGCAATAATATCAGCGAAAGACTTTGAATAGGAATTTTTTGCTTAAATGGAAAAGTGGTTTTGTTTTAAATTTGAACTTAAAATTACTTGTGATTTGTTTTGTTACTAGATATCTGTTAGTGCCTAGAAAAAACGTTATATTTATTTATGTTAAGCCTAGTACTAAGGTCCGCGCTAAGATAAATTTCGTACGAAAATTTAGCAAGCTGAAAGATATTGGCGAAAATTTATCCTGAATTTTAGCGGGAGCGGTACTAAGGTCAACGCGTTAAATTTGCCTTTGGGTTTTGATTAAAGATGGCACCAGCAGTAAGTCTAAAAAAAATTAGATTGAATTTATCCGCCCGGACCGTTCTTTAGCGCGATAAAAATATCTATTGTCAGAGTTCTAAGATTTGATAAATTTATAGACCGGATTTTTGTAGTTAACGTAGTTTTGTACGTCTTTGCTGTAAGTTCGGATGAATTAGATTTCTTCTTGTGGCCGTATTTTCAATATCATTGTTAGTTTTTTTTTTTATTGTATACATTATGCATATTATTTTTTTCCTTTTAATATTTCTAAATAATTTTAACTACCTGTTTTTAGAATTATTATGACCGCGCGTTGTATTTACGTAAAAAAATTGCAAAAGTCTTCTTTTTCCTGTTTTTAATATATCTTTTCTCTGAGTGTCCGCTGTCATATTTTAGCTGCTAAAGAACGGCCCGATATTGGAGACCCCCTAAAATTTAGTTTAGCTCGGATCTCTGTATTAGGCTCTATTTGTTATTTTAAAAACTTATAATAATTATGAAACTGGATATAATAACCCGAATAGAGTTTAATTTTTGTTTCTATTGAGTTTTTTCGAAATAAGCTGAGTAATGAGGATCATGGGTTTTCCTTTATATTTTTCCACAAATTATCATTTCGATACATTTTCCGAACTATTTTGGATAGATTCAAATTATTTTGGCATGATGGGATGATGGGGGCAGTTTGTAGAAGTCTATTATACTATAGGCTGCTCTTACGGGTGAATTATAGAAGATTTTTTTTAAGTCCCTTACGTGAGTCTCTAACAGGGTTGCGTAATTTTTTCGTTCGTCCGTTCGGTTATGAAGGGCCTGCCCGAATCCAAGTCCTCGTCTTCGTCTTGTTATTACAGCTAGTGACGTAACACAACAAGCTTGGCTATTATATTAGTTAGATGAAGATGAAGCCAACCTGTCCGACTTCGCTTGCTTAGTTTGATTTCGACAGCCAACGAATAAACATAACCTCACAATATGTTATCTATTTAAAATACTCAACTCGAACCTTTAGTCAATGATCAAGCTAACCAGGTGTCCAAACTGTTATACAAAATACCAAAGCTCGGCAGCATAGACATGGATTCGGATAGAGCTTGACTCTTTGTTTGTTACGTCACTAGCTGGAAAAACAAGAGAAGCGAAGACTTGGATTCTAAATTTAAATTGGGTTTCGGTTTCGGTGCTAAATTTTAAAATTTTATATTGAAAATTAGTTAGGAAATTACTTTTTTATTAAATTATTCTGCACAATCAGGACTTTTTGCAACTGCCACTTTTAAACGTTTTTCTATCCTTCAGATCTTTTTCGAAACTCTTTTGCCCATTTTTAGTTTCTTTTGAGAATTTTATGCCATTTGTTTCACATATTTTTTATGTCATTTTATTTTTGTTTAGTGAGCTGATTGTTTCATTGTCTATGATTTTAGATGATTAATTAGCATCTTTTTATTCCCCTTTTTTAGCTTTTGTCTATTAAGTGTCCTAAATGTTTATATGAGTCAAATAATAAAAGAGACTATTTAAAAATGTATATAAAAAGAAATATTGTAATTTAGTTAATTAGTTTAGCAAATAAATGAATTTGCATCAAACGTATTTTGAAATTTTTTGGTTTATAGAATTTAAAATGTTTTCTGTTCAGACCATCGTGGCTCGCGAAGGTAGCCTGAACTTTTGATTGAATGGTGACTATTCACTTAGCCATATCGAGCCTATCTTTATTAGATATAAAAATATTGAAAATGTTATACTCTACTAAATATTTGGGCATCTTTTCTTAACAGAATATTTTATTTTCGTTTTAACGTTTTGTATTAAATTACCTGTAATGAAAATACGGAGAAACATCAGAAAGAAAGGCAACTGCTTTCAGAAACAGATATGTATATAATATATAAAGGCCTACAGATCCAACATGACCAAAATCATCCCTGATTTAATATTATTTCTGGAATTTCTCTTTACTTTGAAAAGATATAAATTAAATTTCACTGAAACTGTCCATACCAGACAAGTATTCTGTAAATTTTACAAAAGGTCTCATCACTTTTTACGTGTACATACATTATGATTTCATAATATGCCTTCCAGTAGAGAGTCGATAGGCGAACAACACACGTTATATCCTAAAGGGTTAAGCGGTAAGGGATAAAACCAGCTAGCAAGGTAGAACTGTGCAGAGGGGAAAAGTTGCCCATTTAAAGCATGAAAATGGAGTACTTAGAGGTAGGAGCAAATGCAATCAACAAAGTGAATAAAAGCAGGCAGGCAAGCAAGTATAAACGTGATATCAAAGGGCCTATTCAAATGTGGTTACATTTTTTTCTAGTCATGTTTTATTAAGGGATCTCAGAAGAAAGTGAGTCTTTTTATTCCTCCCGTATGAGTCCTAATGAAATCCTTATATATTTTATTACGTTTTTGCTGTCCGAAGCTTTTGCAGAATATTTTCCTTCAGACATGTATCACATCTAAGGTGTAGGAATATTTCCACTCCATATCCTCAATGCTCTACAAGGGTTCACAAATTGCTTGGGTGCCTGAGGAATATTACAAGAACATATCTGTGCGGGCATGTAGGCAGGCCAATCTAAGAATATTACAAATTTATATACGGATATGGTTAGCTACGGCAAACTTATTGATTGAGTTAAAACAGGGTGTACGTTGTGGTAAGTAAATGTGTCAGATGAGACCTGACTTGAACTTCTCAGAGTAGTCGAAATAAATTACATTCCGAGAATGAATGGGATATGGAAGCAGATACCCAAAATGTAATCATTGAACTCGAAACATTAAAGGAATTTGTTATTTGTGGTACATTATTTTTCAATTGGTTGAGGATGCATACACAATTTTGGTATTTTCAAATGTAAACAATATTATAATTGAAATCTACTGCAATTTTACCTGACAACTTGAATTCGAATTTGCTGTTAGTTTATTAATAAGCAACAAGGTAACTTCTAATATTGAGCCACATTTACTTCACAAAAGCCTACTGACAACATTTAGGAGATGATTTAGTATTATCCATAAATGACTAAAACGTGATAAAAAAATCCGTAGCAAAGTTAACGCTTCCGACAGGTTACTTTGATATATTCTGCCCACTATATTCTCAGATAATGAGAATCTACCCATTTCATTCCCACTAATACTTCAGAAATGTAAATTTCCTTTATGTTTTCCAATTTACGCCACCTTCTTTCTAATGAAACAGTGTTTGTTTCATGTAAGTACTGAATAGTTTTTCCGTAGGAGTTATGTGGAATATATATGAAGAAATTTTTTGTCTAAAAGACTGAAATTTATTGAATAACAGAAAAAAAAAAGAAAAAAGCATTTTAAATATTTTATAGAACATTTCAAACCATAAAGCTTCTCCCTTGTCCGGGCAATCCATATATATATAGTATGTATAGTATGTAACACACAAATAGTCATGCTCTTTGTTTCTGTTCTAAAAGGTCGGGCAAGCCTTTAATTAAAGTGGCGAATTTTCTCCTTATATCCCGTGAGTATAGGGAGATTGTGTTGTTAAAATGTAATTTTTCAAAAAAAAAAAAAAAAAGACGACAAGGTATCCTGGGAAGGGAATGGAATTCCACCGGACTTTAACGTCCCCAAATATTTTCCATTTGACATTTTTCAGATGTTTCAAAGCCTTTGTTTCTTGGATATAGTGGGTATATTTTTTACGGCACAATTTATGGAATTCAGTACAACTGGCGTTTTAACGAAATATTGTATATTATATACATAGTGTGAAAAGGTCAATGACTTATGAGGAAAAAGTAATAAAATAAGCTGTTTTTTTCCACAAAACATCCAGCATAAGTGTAAAAAGTAAATAAAATCAAAAATACAATGGTCTGTCTTAAGCATTATTTTTACTAAAGGTTATCGGCTTCCAGATTATTCAATATACTCCTCGGTAGTGAGCTGAAGAAAGGTAAAGTATAATTTAATGCAATCGAATATCATCAGTGCCCAAAAATCTAACGGGGCTAGTAAAAGAAAAAGGAAATTAATATTAAATGTTAAAGATATCGCTTACCGAATTTTAATTAGATTTCGCGTTTTGTCGTGGCTGAATTCGGAAATGATAATGTCACTAATTTAAATTATGTCCAGGATGAATATATTGTTAAGAATGAGCATATCGCATTAAAAAAAAAAATTAAGTCATCGCATATATAATTGTTTTTGACGTCCTACAAATTCCGACAGAAGGTGCAGGAAGACTGGCCATTCATTGCAAAGCTTGGACGGTTTGCTATCTTCTAAGATGAATCCCACCTTGATAGGGTATATAACAATAAAGTTACAGGATGTCGTAAAGTGAAAAAAGTACCTACCAAAAAAATGTAATCCCCCCTACCCTACCCCGAAACGACGTCTTTTACCCCCTCCCCCACCAACCAATCGACGTGTCTTAACCCGTTTCACTCCACTGATGCGTTTTCGCAACGCCAGGTTTACGTCGTTCTCTAATGGTATTCAAGCATTTCTTCTATCAGCGACGACATCTGTTATGAAAATTGAAGGGTTCTGTCCTGACTAAGTGGTAAAAATATTTTTGATTCACCCCAGAAGGCCTGTAGTTTTGAATCGTGCTGCACGTGTTTAGCTGATTTTTTTACGTTTCCAGTTATAAGCAAATATTTTACTAGTGAACTCATTTAATATTTCACGAATTACTTTAAATCGTTAAAAAAGCATTTGGGCAATTAAAAAAACAAAAAGGTAAAATAAAAATTTGGAAGGTTTAACTGCTATTACTGTTTTACTTAGTGTGTTGCGAAAACGCATCAGTGGAGTGAAGAACTAACATTTTGTTGCTTTAGATGCCAAGGGGTTTCTTGACACTTGAAGAAGCTCTTGCTGAAATTGACCACTGGATCGATGAAGGTAGACCTCATGATGATCCAACAATATGTATTCTTCCTCCGGAGGTAGATGGTGATGTAAGCGATGTTGAATTTCTGGATGAAAATGAAATATCACGTAAGGAAAATGAGGAAATTTTTCCAGTAGAAGTTGTTGGCGCGCTAGAGGTGGAAGGAATCTTGTCTGAATGGGAAGAAGAAGATGAAATACCCATAGCTTCACTTGCATCGCAGCGCTCTTCTGCGAAATCCTGCTGGACTGGCAAAGTAAAATGGGAAAGTATGGATTCGACACAACATATTCCGAACTCTGTTCCAAAAAATTCAGAGTTCCACGCGAGAGAAAATCTTGAAACGCTATATGCTCATTGCACTCCGCTCGAATTATTTGAAAAGTTCTTTGATGAGGCTATTTACAGCATGATAGTACAGCAGTCAAATATATATGCTCAACAAAAGAACGAGAGAAATTTTCAATTGACTTTGCCTCAGTTGAAGAGGTTTCTTGGTATATTGCTCTTTTCGGGCCACCACCCTGTTCCGCAAGAGCAATTGTACTGGTCAACATCCCCAGATTACGACTTCAAAATAATAAGAAACACAATGTCCCGTAATCTATATTATAAAATCAAATGGAATTTGCACTTAGCAAATAACAACGAAAGGGATAATGACAAATTTTTCAAGGTCAGAGAATTCATGACAAAAATTTCTACAAACTGTGAACAATTTGGAATTTTCACCCAAAACCTTTCAATAGATGAATCCATGTGGCCGTACCATGGTAGACATAGTTGCAAAATGTACATAAAAGGTAAACCAATACGATTTGGCTACAAAATTTGGTGTTTGGCTTCAACTGGTGGCTATGTATATAGATTTTTCCCGTATGCCGGGAAAAATGAAGAATTTGACCCACTGATGGGACTGGGAGAAAATGTTGTAAGAAAACTTTTAGAAGCTGTCGTTGAGCCAGAAAATCACAAGGTTTATTTCGATAATTTTTTCACTTCCCACCGACTCCTTGCTAATCTAAACAAGGATTGCTTTTTTGCTACTGGTACAGTAAGGGATAATCGAACAGGAAAATGCCCGTTGACTATTCCAAAGGACTTCAAGAAAAAACAAAGGGGACATTATGAAGCATTTTATGATTGTTCTAACCAGTGTATTGCCCTCAGATGGAATGATAATTCTGTAGTGACGTTTTTATCTAACTGCGATGCGGTTGAACCTGTAGGTGATGCAAAGCGTTTTTCGCAGCATACCAAATCCTATATAAAAGTACGCTGTCCAAACACCGTGAAAAAGTACAATGAAAATATGGGGGGAGTTGATCTATTTGATCGCTTCTTATCCCAATACAGGATAGGAATCAAGGGAAAGAAGTGGTGGTGGCCACTGTTTTCGAATTGCCTTGACATGGCCGTAACAAATGCTTGGTGCTTACATAAAAAGTTAAGCGAAAAACCCACACCTCTTTTAGAGTTTAGGCGAGCTATAACAATCGCACTTTTAACTTCACCGCTTGATGCAGATTATGCTGATAATGCTGATGAAATACCTAACCAGAGACCTTTTCGGCAAACACCACTGGCTCTTTTAGCAACAGCCAGATATTTAGGCGGAAAACATGAGCTTATAAAAATCGACGATAGCAAAAGAAAACGATGCCGCGTTTGTAAGAGTCAGACGGTTTTCAAATGCGGCGCATGCTCTAAAGCTGGTAATGACATTCCACTTCATGTCAAGTGTTGTCCAATTTTCCACAGTAGGCTGTAAAATTACACAAATTTGGAATTTTTAATTTGGATTGTTATTTTTTTATGTATTTCTAATTTTTTTTTATAGTTTTCTTGCTTTTGTTTTATACTGTGGAAATAAATATATTGTTTTGTTACTGTAGTGTTTAACTCCACTGATGCGTTTTCGCAACATACTATAACTACTAAAATAAGCGACAGAGAGCATTCAAATTTTGTAAATAGCTATGTTAGACCCAATTAGCAATACATGTAAAGTTTTACAAAATTTGAACCACGGCATCTCATTACGGAGTGAAACGGGTTAATACCCTCCCCCATTTATGAAATACCCTGTGTATACGACGGTATTATTACATAAATTGCTTTATATTTCAAATTGTTCAGTTCTAATACTTCATCCATAAAATGTCTTGTGACTGCATATTCGTTGTGAAGAAATTTCGTTTGTTTCATAGGACTTGCACTTTTTTGATTTTGAATAAAAAAAGAAAAAAAAAACCATTACTTACTGAGGCCGTTGAGAATTTCTATCTGGCACCATTGTCTTTTGTTAAATTTAGTACCTATGTAAACATTTCTCAGTTATATTTCACGTCCTAAATTTACTACAAGATCTTGGTTTGGAATAAGTGAATGTTTATTTAGTTTAAAATATGTACACAAAATAAAATTGTCTTATAATTAAATAGATTATTTACACGGCGACAATGCAAACTATAGTAACGTCAGCATAGAAGCGAAGATACGAATCTCCAACTCAACAGCTGCTAAAAAATTGGAAATAAACATGCAACAAAACGAAAGGGTCTAATTGTAGAGAACTATAAAAGTGGAATTCTTATTTATTAAAATTAGATATGTAGTAGGTATAAAATATTAAAGTAGTAAGAGCATTTATGATGCGGTATAAATTAAAAGTACATTTGGAAACTATAAGTGCAAATTGGTGTCAGTTTCAGCGATTTTGCGGAATATGATAACACTTCTGCAATTTTTAGAACTAAACTTAGCTAATTTTTTATTTTTTTGTAAATATTCGCACACAGCGTCTATGTTTTGATTATTAAGCTAACCTAAATCTGTATATACAATCAGAATATAGTCAACATCATTCAACTTTTCACCACATAAGAAAATTTGCCAATATACTGAAAGAATAATTTAAACAACAAACTTTATAGAGCACCAGGTTATATAGACAGATGTATTGAAAATCAGCCATCAATGTTAAAATGTTTTGACCGTCTCGAGGAATATACTCCGAAAAATTTTAAAGCAAGGGTGCGGAAACCAATCTGAAATGGTTGCAGTGATTGTTTTGAGAATTCAAGATCATCGTGGAGCGATATACAAAGTATCGGTCTTGCCTTTTCTTATCCTTCGTGAATTACGAGGTTAAGTTTGAAAGGAATCATTTGGAAAGCCTCGTCAAACTTGGTATTTCCCAGATATAATAGATTGAATAAAAGGTCTTTATAGCCATTCTCGGTGCAGATTGGTGCCTGTTAATCAATATACATCACTAGCTTAAACCATAATCCGCCAAAACATAAGGTATTGCGCATTGACACGATCAGCATGTCTCCAAACCATCGAGTCGAGTCGTTCGGAACAACAGCGTATAGGTTGTTTAGAATCCATGTCAGTTTCCATAGAAAAACACCTAGAGCTTTCTCAATTGAGGCAAAACTCGGGCTGTGCAATTCAAAGCAGTTTTCGAAGATTTATATTTTTAAATGCCTACATGTCTAAGTGGTATCGTTAAAATTCGCTGGACAGGTCGAATATCGAGCGAAAAATTATGGAAACGTTTGTGTCAAGACAGGGTCAACTAAGAAATCAAAAGAAAATTGGAATTGAGTTGTCGAAAATTGGAATTGAATTTTCACACTCTACGCCGTGAAGGAAATATACTGCTAAACGATGCCTAGATTGAAATCTTTAATAGACTCCGATATGCTGGGTAGACTGTAGAACTGTTCCTGCTCTTAGTGCCTTAGGGAGAGAAAGTTGATAGATAATGAAAGATAATAATGATGCAGTTATAAAAAAAATTAATGTTAAATACCTTCCCCACTATGCAGATTTAAGCTTTGTTGCATCCCACCGGTCCACCGCTTACAATCGATTTAGATCAGGGCTTCTTAAATTTTTTTCATTCACGACCCCATTTATGATTGTGATTTTTTCGCAATCCAAAAAATATAAAATAAAAATACATAAATAATTTGTTATGATTTATTGATTAGGTAACACTATATATACTTATAAAGAAATATAGCTTTTTAAATTTCTTTAAAACATACAAAAATACAAAATTAAAAATCACACAAAAAGTTGTAAAATTGTATTTATTTAACCTTCTAGAATTGGCTAAGCAAGCCCATTTTGGATCGTGACCCATAGTGACCCATAGTTTAAGAAGCCCTGCTTTAGATGAATGGTCTTGAAAACATGGTTATAGTTATGCTAATATTTACAAAGAAACATTCTTCTAATTATACATACCTATTCCGTATTAAATATTACTAAGTTAATACAAAAGAAAGAGTTCAATTTGACAAATTTAATAATTACTCAAAAAAAAAAAATGTTTTTTTCCCAGACAAAGGCGTTTCGATTAATCAAATTCAAATTTCGTTAAAAATTATAAATAGCAAACTTTCTGACTACGACAGAAGTCATACGTTTCTGGACAGCTTAATTCCACGCTCTCAAACTAGTGTTATATGACTAATTAATCGCAACCATGCATCACATAGAAAGATAAATTGAATTAAGTACATTCCATGAACGGATTAAATGCAATTTTTGCAGGATACTTTCATGATGGAATGCTACCGGCTTGACTTAAATTAGATTTCCACATTGAAAGGTTCTTTTTAGAACTGGTCAGTAAATGCATGTGCACAACTGAAACGTGTATGTAACTTTTTGTCCGTAATCCTAATTAATACTTCAGAATTTTAAAATGGAATTGCAGTCAGGCACAAATAAAAATGCAACACATTTCGAGATTAACCTCAGACTAATTTAAACTCAGTAGATCAGAATTTAATTTAACAGTTCTGTGAGGTAATATGTTTTTTTAAGTGTAGCAGCACTGCGAAATTTCATATTTTCTTGCTATTGTCAATTAATTTAATGCACATTACCAAATTTTTAACAGCTTAATAGGCTTTCAATTTGTACACAATCATACAGGTGTAAACACGTAGCGATTCAAAATCGGTTTAACTAAATATAAGATCTCCTATTCTACTTGACAAGACAGTTTGGCAACTATCAGTCGATTGTTCAATAAATATGAAGAATTATGGGGCAACTACATTTTTTTCCTTTCCCACAATTTAATAATATTAATTACTTCAGAAACAAAGCAGATATTGTGGTACTTTTGTTTTTTTTGTTTTCAAGGACTGGTAACGGTTCATATTTTATCAGCAAAAAATTATATTTTTGGTGTGAATATTTTACAGGATTAGGGATTACACAATAAATTTGTAAGGAACTTTATTCAAGACTTCAAATTCAAAGTTAGATAACTGAAGTATTTGAACGTAAATTGTAAGATGTTAGTAATCTTTACTAAGGTAAGGTCTGTTTTGAAATGAGTGCTAATTACGATATCGTTGAAAGTACTTACTTATGAGTATTTAAGTGATTACTGCGGTGAATGCGGGGTGAGATGGGGGCCTACAGATATACAAAGGGGTAATCTGGATATTACAGAATCCATTGGCGTACTCCGTCCTCATTTACAAAACATCCTGTATGCAAAGGTCGTGTTCCTTTAAATTCGTTTAAGGTATGTCGGAGAACAGATACAAGTAAAAAATTAAAAAACGAATGAAAAAATCTGTTTTGTCCTTTCGTTTCTCCTGGAATTCTTAGAGAGGTAAGCAATAGCTCATTTTAAGGAAGGTATATATGCCCACTCTAAATTTATATCTCAGTAATGTTCGGAACTTAATAAGTTTCGAAAATAGGGCTCGATAATTTACAACTTTTTGTTTTAAAATTCCTTTTTTTGTGTTCATAGCGTACTTTTACCCTGTTTTAGTGTTTCCCTTAATCCAATACTTGAAAAAGCTTAGGATAAATGCAAAATTAGTTTATTTCTCAGTTGTAATAATAATTAATAATATTTAGTAGGTATATAGTAACGAACATAATTATTTTATGATA
This sequence comes from Dioctria rufipes, assembly GCA_963924295.1. Classification (NCBI taxonomy): domain Eukaryota; kingdom Metazoa; phylum Arthropoda; class Insecta; order Diptera; family Asilidae; genus Dioctria; species Dioctria rufipes. The sequence goes on from OZ002741.1 coordinate 194,205,006, forward strand.
CAATTTCCATGTACTTACATTGCTTTTTACCCTTTTTTTGAATAATTTTCTCAACATCAAAAAAATTTTTTACCACCTAAAGCTCGACCTTTCATAAGAAAGACTTTTATGCATCTAACTTATATGAGGATATGTGATGCATGCAGAAGTCAGATTCAGCCGCTCAGGATCATTCTCGATCATATCATATATTATTTCACTCATTTGTATTGAGATGCTGATGCTTGTTTCCATTTTCATGATTTAAAAAATGTGCATATATTAAATAAAATTATATTTGAACATGAATTATCCCAGATATTTGCGTTACAACGATGAATTTAAACAATCCCAGCCCAGCTAAGGTAGTTTGAAAGAGAAATTCATTATCTATTAAATAGCATTCTTTTATTCCTTTTGAGTTCGGGGCCTTAAAAAATAAAGCTTAAATTTAATTTTAAACATATAGTTTTCTTAAACTATCCATTCTATATAAAAGTTACTGTTCTGCAGAAACTCAAAAAATATAAATGTTACTTGAAAGTCAAAGATATTATGGACTAGATGAAATTTCCCCTTTCTAGGGTAATTTTTTTGGGGAGATATTACCTAAATAAAAATTAGAAATTTGACGTGCTTTGCTATGGGAAATAACATAGCTCGAAATGAGCTCAATCTGGGCCAATACTAGCTTTCGACTCTGATATCTTATTCTAGCGTAAAAATAGTTAAATTTGACCCGAGAACGTTGCTTTAATAAAAAAATATTTCAACTATGTATGTACCTACTACATACATATCTCTAGGAAATATAATGAACTGCTTTCCTATAAAATGTATGCAGTTTCCTTAATCTATTCTGATATTTTCGAAATCCTATTTAGTTTATCTGCATTTCTTGGTGCTTAGATTACATTCACTAGTATTGAAGTAGCTATTTCTTTTTCTTTCTTCTGAAATCGACAATCGATTTCTTACACCAATGAAATTTTTGTGTTACATTTTTTTCATTAATTGCTTAAAAGCCTCTCGTAGTTGTTCCATTATCAAATAATAAGAATGTTAATACAGGGAATTTTCGAATTTACCCGTTATAACTTTAAGGCTAACACCATTGTTTTTTATTGAGGTAAAAAATGCTTCGAGCCTTCTAGAATAAGTGGCAAAAAGTTTTATACCTTAGGAAATATTTGCATTCAAATTTTAGTCTTCAAACAATCGATTTTTTCATTTTTTTTATGTCAATAGCACATTTCAAACTTTTAAACTTTTCCCGAAAACGATTTTTGAAAATGGAACGCATAACTGCATAACTGAATTTTCATTCTGTTCATTTGAATTTTTAATAATATCCTTAAAATAACATTTGCAAGTCAAATATGTGCGCTTTTCGATAAGTCCATTTAAACATTATTTATTAAAAAATTATTAACCCGTTTTTTTTTTGTCAAAAATTGAACCACTTCATTTAAATACTCGCCAATTATTCAAACTGAATATTTACACACTTCAATAGCAAACTGACTTTTTATTTCAAAGTCAAAACTGCACCAGCTATACTACGTGCCTGGCGCTGGTGTCACTATTTATTAAGATTTATATATATAAAATATATATATATATATATATATATATATATATATATATAAAATATAAAAACTAATTTAAGACCTACGACCCGATTCTTTATAAGAGACTTTTAAGAGATGTCTTAACCTTTAAAATTTAGCAAGTAAGGGATTTTAGCAGGATTAGTATTCTACATAAAGTTTTTTGGAGAAAGTTTAATTTTAATACGTTAGGAGGCTTTGGATAATCTGATCGCTGACTTTTTAGTCAGCGAAACAAATGTTTTGCAATTCGTTGATGGGAATAGGGCCTACCCACGCGTAGTTAGCATGAAGAATGGGCACTTTGCTACACTTGTGCCCAGACATCTCATCATAATAGCTTTGCTACGCTGTATTCCTTATATGATTAATTTATTATGTACGTCTTTAATCAAATTACAATATTCTTGATTATTGTATGATAAATTCACAGCCCATAATGATTATTGAATTAATATTTTATCACTTAAATCGCAGGTACAGAATTCCACAGCTGTCATTACGTCCAAAGGGATTTTCGTATAAACTTGTAGCAAAAAAATTTAGTTGTTGCCACAACTTTAAAGTGGCAATATCATTGCCGAGCAATATAGATTACCGTAAGGCTATTCATTTCAATCATTTTAAACGCAACAGATTTTGCAACTCTGGAATTCTTTATGAATACAGTCTCTGAAATATGACATCCGTCATATTCCTCAGAACTATCCTCTGTGCACGGCTCATATTCTAAAAATGTTTTAAATTTCACAAACTTGTACATTATTTAGGTAATATGTACTTACATACCTTACAACATTTTTATCCAAAATTTCGGTATTAGAAACAAAAAAATTTGTGCGACTATCACGATAAGAGATTTAAGCGTTCCTCGGTGAGGAGGTCTTATGTTAAGAAATATTTTATAGCTATTTTGTTTGCTAAAATACCAAGTCCCTTAAAAAAAATCTGTTAACAGCCCAGTTAAGAGGAGAGGTTACTTTCCTTATTCTGAATTTATATCACTAAATAAAATAAATATTAAATTCAAAGGTATTTTGAACAGTACTGTAATGGTAAATAGGTGTACAATTTTGTTATCCTTTATTCCGGGTAATCCTTTTTATTCATCTTTCTATTTGTTTATTTATTCATTTATTTCATAATTTCAAACGATAGCATACAGATAAAATCCATTTACATAACTACCCTTAATTGAAAAAATGCTCACTTGTCGTACAAAAATAAGAAGAAAAACTAAAAAGTGAACTCTAATTAACTAACATATATATAAATTAAAGTAACATTAAATGCCTGAAAAATAGTTATAATAAAAATACATTTATAAAGCGAAGAAAATAGAAAAAAAATCTAAAAGTAAGAAAGCAAGAGGTTAAAATAAAAAGACGTTATAATTAATTGATATAAAAAAGAAAAACACTCAAATTGTGAGAAAGAGACAAATAAAAGAAGTATTTAACAAATGCCGTTTAAGCCATACATAAAATTGTCTGTACATAAATTCCAAAAAAGTACTAGTATATAAAACATATAAGTTAACTCAGTTAACGCAGCTACACGCGCCGCTGACAATGCATTTTTACCAGTAGAACAAAAATATCGTATTTCAATAAATTGCTAGCTAAGAAAACATTGTTAGGCATAAGTTCGTTTTAAGCAGGTAAAAGTAAATTTTGTAATTAGGTAGAATCAGATTAAATCGGGAATTGTCTGAAATCGGTTGTTTAATTTTTTTTAAAGAAAACAAAATAAATTTTGTTAACTGGCGCCCGAGCAGGGACCGTTGTTAAATAACCAAAGAATAAAGTGATAAAAAGCAAGAAAGTTTTTTCCTTTCTTTTGGTTAATTGTGTGAGATTTAAGTGCGTGTGATCTAAGTGTGTACCATAAGTAGGCGACTTACAATCTCAAAGTCTGTCGCTAAAAGGGAATTCTACGGCTTATCCAGCACATCATATCCACCAACAACGGAAGTGATAGAAGTTCGTACCACGAGTAGGCTGCTGACAATCTCAACGCGGTAGGCTAAAAGGGAAATATACGGCTCATCCCCCCATCATCCGGTAGCAACAATTTCTAAAATTGGGAGAAATAAGACACGCACTCACGTTATGAAATTCCTCATTCTAATGTAAGTAAAAAACTCTCACTTACGTTATATTACATCAAATATATTGAACACACTGAATATATTGAAAACTTACACATTACAATAAATTTTTTTAACAAGAATAACATAGCTTAGTTGAATTAAAATTAAATGTGGTAGTAAATAAAATTTCTCGAGTATCAGAGTGCGTTTAAACCGATAAGAGCTAAGAAATAGCCAACTATTTGAAAATTATCTTAAATTTGATAAGTGAGAAAAAGCCATTAGAATAAAAGAAGTGAGTCTGGTTGAATTAATTATTAAAGTTTAAAAAGCCAGGAAAAGTGTCTTTTTCGTTGATAATAATCACAATAATATATTCGTACGGCAAAAATCCTCTTTCTCCCTCTCTAAGGTTATAAGTGATAATTTTTAAAAAAATCCCTTATATTAACGTTACTAATATTCAGAAATGGAGCAAGTACATGAGGCAATCAAGCAATTGACAGGAGCATCTAATGCTCAAATCGTGTTGGTAAAAGAAATCGAACGTCGACTTCAGATGTTAGAAAAAGAAATAGCTGCTTCTAAAGTAACTCCAATTCCAACCAATAATACACCCCAAGCTCCAAGAAATGAAGAGGAATTAAGGGATATTTGGAAACTTCCAGATAGTGTAAGGGAACTGCAGACATTTGATGGAAATCCAGTGCAATATATTTCTTGGATACACGCAGTTGAAAACATATTAACAGACCATGAAATCGTTCGTAATAAACCAATTTATCGTGCAATCCTACAAAGTATACGGCAAAAAATAAGAGGTCCCGCTGACACTGCTTTAATTTCCTACAACATATTTAGTGACGATTGGCCTTCTATAAAAAAGTGTTTATCTTTACATTATGCTGATAACAGGGATATTCGTACTCTTGAGCATCAATTAAACCTTCTTAGCCAAGGAAACATGAGTTTAGATGAATTTTATGCAAACATTAATCACCAATTCTCTCTAATAATTAATAAAATTAAAACGGAAGATTATTCTCCAGAAACAATCAATGTACTCGTTGAAACTTATAGAAATAGAGCACTTGACGTGTTTATGAGAGGTGTAAATGGCGATCTTTCCAAGATGTTAGTTATACAAAAACCCCAAACACTCCCAGAAGCTTATGCTTCATGTCTAGAGATTCAGAACTTAAACTTTAGGAATATCGCGATACGTAGACCTAATCTAAATAATTCAGTGACGGCACCCATAAACCAATTCTTCTGTAGCGATTACACTTATAAACAACCCATCTCAAGAGTACCACCTAAACCAGCTCCGCGAGCCATGCCCCGGACTTTGCCATTTAACCAAAGGAACGAAGCCTATAACCTCCAACACGAAAGACGTAACCAACTCCCTCCAAGGCCAAATCAGCCGAAACCCCCCATTCCAATGGAAGTTGATCGGTCCATACAAACTAAACAAATTGATTATATGAATCGACCTGGTAATAACAATCCTTACCCGTATAAGAGATACAACAATTCTGACAATTATCCACAAAAACAGCAGAGAATAAATATTTTAGAAACAGAAGCTGGGCCTTCATATGAAGATTATATTCAAACTCGCGAGAATGAATTAGATGACGACTATTCTGAGGGAACTGATGACGAAAATCCTGAACTAAATTTTATGACGGAAGCCTCTCTAGCGTTCCATACCTAGAATACAAAACACGGAATGGCAAAATTCTCAAATTTCTAATCGACACGGGGGCTAATAAAAATTTTATAAAATCAGAATGGGGAACGAATAAGAAACCAGCAAAAAAAGCTTTTAAAATACAATCGGCTGCAGAAGAGATAGAAGTTACAGAAAAAATTACCGGAAGATTATTTGCCAGCATAGGAAATAATACCTTAATACATTTTTTCATTTTAACTGGACTTAAATCATTTGACGGAATTATCGGTGATGATACCCTAAAAGAATTAGAAGCAGTCATTGATAGAAAGAATAACATTCTGAAAATTAAGCCAAATATCATAATACCTCTCAAAGAAAAGCAATCCATTCAAATTAATAATTTAGAAATTAGGGACAAGCATCTGAAACCACAAATCAAAGGAAAATTGCATGAAATAATAAAGAAATATCATATAATATTTGAACCAATAAATGATCAAGAAATAGTGAATACAAACATTGAAGCTGAGATCAAAACGACAACAGACGAGCCAATCTACTCAAAGTCTTACCCTTATCCTGCCAATATGAGAGACGAGGTGGAACGTCAAATAAACAAGCTCCTGGAAGACGGAATAATCAGACCATCTAAAAGCCCTTATAACTCACCAATCTGGATCGTTGAAAAGAAGATGGATGCTTCAGGAATAAAAAAATATAGAATGGTAATAGACTTCAAAAGATTGAATGCCGTAACAACATTAGATACCTATCCTATACCTGATATATCCAGCACGATAGCAAGTCTAGGGAATTCAAAGTTTTTCACGACCCTCCACCTGACGTCAGGCTTCCACCAAATAAAAATGAAAAAGGAGGATATCCCAAAGACGGCATTTTCTACAATGAACGGAAAGTACGAGTATACAAGGTTACCATTTGGTCTAAAAAACGCGCCCTCGATATTTCAGAGAATGATTGATGATGTCCTCAAGGAACATATCGGAAAGATATGTTACGTATACATTGAGACATAATCATATTTGGCAGAACCGAGGCAGAACATCTACAGAATATTGAGAAGATATTTTCTAAATTAAAGGAAGCCAACCTCAAGGTAAATCTGGATAAAACAGAATTCCTAAAAACAGAAACAGAATTTTTGGGATTTATGATCACTGATAAAGGTATCAAGCCTGATGAAAAAAAGGTGCGGGCCATAAAAGGAATTAAACCACCAGAAAATCTAAAGGACCTAAAGAGTTTCATTGGACTGACTTCATATTATCGACGTTTTATTAGAGACTTTGCAAAAATAGCAAAACCCCTGACTAACCTCACACCGGGAGAAAATGGGCAGATCAAGTCAAACCAATCTAGGAAAATTAAAATTAAAATGGCAGAAAAAGAACTAAAGGCTTTTAATGACTTGAAGGAACTTCTATCATCTCCCGAAATATTAGCATTTCCAGACTTCACGAAGCCATTCATCCTTACAACGGATGCTTCAGATCATGCGATTGGAGCAGTGCTCTCGCAGGGAGAAATTGGTAAGGATAAACCTATTACCTTCATATCTCGGTCACTCAATAAAACTGAAGAGAACTACGCAACCAATGAAAAGGAAATGTTAGCGATAGTTTGGGCTTTAGACAACCTACGAAACTATCTGTATGGAGCAAGGAAGATTAAAATTTTGACCGATCATCAACCTCTAACATTTAGCCTGAGTAATAGAAACAACAATGCAAAACTAAAAAGGTGGAAGGCTAGAATAGAAGAGTATAATTATGAGCTTGTTTACAAGCCAGGGAAGACAAATCATGTTGCCGATGCACTATCAAGATTAAAGTCACATGCAAACGTTCTTACATCGGATTCAAGCCAAACCATGCACAGTGCAGAAGAAGATAGCACAGATCTAATCCCATACTGTGAAGCGCCGATTAACGTATTTAAAAACCAACTCATCATCGAGGTGGGAAAACACAATATGCACGCTATCGAAGAACCCCACACAGGATACCACCGACATTACATAAAACTTGAGGAAATAACCAAAGGGAATCTTGTAAAAATATTAAAGGAACTTCTTAACCCAAATATTCTGAACGGACTTAAAATTATAGAACAACATATTCAAGTGCTGCAAGAAATCTTCAAAAAACATTTTAGTAAATTTAAAATCCGCATAACACAAAGAGTAGTGCAAGATATCGCCAACCCAGAAAACCAATTCCAAATCATTGATCACGAGCATAGAAGAGCCCACAGGAATGGTAAGGAAAACAAGAACCAGATATTAGAAAAATACTACTTCCCCCACATGGCGAGCAAAATTAAAAAGTACATTAAATCCTGCGATATCTGTAATACCAACAAATACGATGGACACCCCAACAGGCCCGAATTGCTAGAAACACCCATTCGAACTTACCCATCGGAAATTATACACATGGATATTATGATATTTAACCAGGAAAAGTACATCTCTTGTGTGGACAAATTCTCAAAATTTACTAAGTTTTTCAGAATAAAAGACAAATCAGTGCTAACTTTAAGGGATAAAATAACAAAAATATTACACTATTTTACCACACCTAAAATTCTTGTAATAGACAACGAGAAAAGTTTTATTAGTCCTATTGTATCCAACTATATTAAAACGTTAGGGATAGAATTATATAGAACCCCATTTCAAAAAAGTGAGGTAAATGGAACTGTGGAAAGAGTTCATTCCACTATAATCGAAATCGCAAGATGTCTGCAAAGGGAATATCCGGATCTATCTCTGAAAGAAATAATAAATATATCAGTAGATAGATACAATAACACCATACACTCCATAACCAAGCAAAAACCTAGCGACATATTCTTTGGAAGAACACAACGAATCAATTATCAGAATTTACTAGATTTTAGAGCAAAGGTAAATGAGGACCTATTAGAACAAATAAAAAAGAGCCAAAAAAGTAAAATAAGTAATCAAAATTTAAAGAGACAAAAACCGAAAAATTATCATCCTGGGCAGACAATATACACAACTGTAAAACAAATTCAAGGAAAACACAAACCTGTATTTAAGAAAGAAACAGTTGCCAAAGACAATAGAGTTACTGTTACAACAACTAGTGGAAGACGTATCCATAAATCGCACATTAAAAATCTTAACCAATAAAACGTACTTTCCTATTTCAGACTAATATGGGCGCATATCGCCTTCACAGCAAGCGTGTTTGAATACTTGGGTCCAGTCGCCGTCATTAAGCAGGGAAATGGACGCATCATAAGCGGCAGCATAAAACTTGTTCACGTCATTAACATTACTAAGTATGAAGAAGTGCTCAACGACGGAATATCAGCATTAGGAAGAATAGACAAAACCAGCATTCTTAAGTCCCAACTAGAATATCAAATAAAGCAGGTACAGGAATTAACCCGGAAGTTAAAGGGAACAAATTCAAGAAAAGGGAGATCAATTAACTGGATAGGATCTGCGTGGAAGTGGATAGCCGGTTCACCTGATGCTACAGATTGGGATAACATAATTAAAAGTCAAGATGATATAATTTCCAATAATAATGAGCAATATAAGATAAACAATAAATTAATGGAGTCCACAACCACACTGATACATCAATATAACAATATCGCTAAACATCTAGATGAACGAAATGGTGAAAAATATGAACAGATGCTATTCAACCGACTAAGTATCCTAAAACAGGAAGTTAACGAAGTAGTACTTGCAGAACAGTTGGCTAAGAAAGGAATTGTAAACACTAACATCCTGGACAAAGAAGAAATTAACCAACTCATAGCTCAAATTGAAACGCTCCCCTACGAAAATGAGATAGATGCTATAGAGGACGCTGAACCGATAATTGTTGTAAAGGAGTCAATTCTTCTGTACATAGTTTCACTGCCAAAGACAAGCACAAGTGAATATAACCATATCATTGTTAGACCTACAACGAGGAACAAGAAACGTGCGTATTTAAACTTCGAAGAATTAATAATTAATCAGTCTGAAAGATTTGGAATAAAGGAGAAGTGCAGTAGCATTAGGAATCTAACAATATGCAAGGAAAGTCAGCTTGAGAAACTACCAGACGATCATTGTATTAGTCGTCTAATGAGAGGATTGGAGGCCGAATGTGATTACCAGTTTAACAAAAATGAAAAAATCGAAATAATTAACGAAAATATAATATTCCTCGACAACTTCCTTGGAGAGTTTTTCGAAAATAATTCAACCAGACACTTAAACGGCAGCTATGTTATACAATACCACAATGAAACCATAATGATAAAGAACAGGGAATTCATCAGCAAAGAGATAAAATTATTTCAAGCCCTACCGCCAATGCTTCAAACCAACCCGATCGAGAAAAGCCTAAAACCAGATGTAGAATATCTTCACGACCTACACCTAAACAATAGAAAACAGCTACAAAGCCTTCAAACTAAGCACGGGATATCTCGTATAACAGATATTAGTCTAGTTAGCGTACTAATTATAATTTTTAGTGTATTTATAGTTTTCAAAATCAAAAGAGAAAAAGGAAAACTGGAGATCATTCAACCAACAATTCAGATGACAACAACCCCCAGCATCCAAGACCTGCAGCCAGTCAAACTTAATCTCTGACCTGCGGGACGCAGACATTTCAGGAGGGAGGAGTTAACTCAGTTAACGCAGCTACACGCGCCGCTGACAATGCATTTTTACCAGTAGAACAAAAATATCGTATTTCAATAAATTGCTAGCTAAGAAAACATTGTTAGGCATAAGTTCGTTTTAAGCAGGTAAAAGTAAATTTTGTAATTAGGTAGAATCAGATTAAATCGGGAATTGTCTGAAATCGGTTGTTTAATTTTTTTTAAAGAAAACAAAATAAATTTTGTTAACTTATATATTGAAAACTGTGGGAGCTGTTGTCTCAGGTGGAAGGAGTATACTTCATCTCAGTCAATATTTGATATTAAAATTGATAGATTTTGTGTATATGTACAGACCGAAGCTGTCTGCATGATTCAACTTTTTGATTTTTTTGGATAATTGCAAAGCTGATATGGTTCTTGAATGTTGATGGCGGGAGTCATGAAGGTCTTGAGTACATAGTTTAGCAAGCAGCTGCGGAGCAAATAAAATTAACTCAAGAGCAAATATGTTTATCCCAAGATCAAATGAATTTAACCTAAGAGCATATAGATTTAAACCTAAATATTCCATAAGACCTTTTAATTCGACAACTTTCAATTTCAATTAAAATCAAATAGTTTAGTATTTCATTTTGTCATTATTATTGTTTTCTTGAAGCCTGAAAACAATAATAATGACATTGACATTAACAAGAACAATATTGAAAATATCTCAATCACTGGTCAGTATTAAGGCTGCCATTCCATTGCCTTAGGGATGAGTAAAACCATATCCATAACCTAATTGATGCAGACAGTCGGTATGATTTGCTGCAGGCTATCTTCAATATCTAGAAGAATGCTATGCTCTCTACTTACATCACATAAAACTTCTCGTGCGTACTCCATTATTTTCGAGAAAGATTGTTCTATTAGATTAAGCATCAAAGAATATGGAGACTAGAATTTTAGGGTTAATATTCGTCGAAGATAAACCATGACATATTTGCTGAGTTTTATGGATTCTCGTGTTATACTTAATTAGTAATAAGGCAACTGCTAATAAAAAAGCTACATCTCCAATATGATTAGATAGCAGGTAATATTCCAGCACTATAGGACTTTACTGGTAAGTAGTTTCCGACACAACATTTCTCAACCACACTTATTTATGTCTTCTTGCGGCCGAGTACAATACTTAAGATTACCAGTAATACAAAAATTTTTAACATCACCTGCGTATAGTAGGCAAATGGAATCTAGATTTATTAGTGGGTCATTTATGTAAATCACAAAGATAAATGGGTGAGAATAGTAAATATGAGCGACGTCATTGAAAGCTGTTCTTACTGAAGCTTATGGAGGCCATTTTATACAGTACCTTACCTGTGTTGAATCTTATTAAAGACGTGAGAGATTTCTGTACAAATAGAGTTCACTTGCTTGAACTCACCCAATGCAACCGCTGTTGCTGTTACTGTACTCAGGTATGAGGTTGTGTATCATGTCGGGAAAAGAAATTGGCTTATAAGATTTCTGGATTGGTATTAGTTGATGGTATGTAATTTTTTCAAATATTACGGACAGGATACTTGAAAACGATATTTGTCTATAGTTAGATATTAATTTAGGGCCTCCTGAATTGAACATTGATGTAATGAATTGTGGGATATTTCCTTCAAATAATAGATATATTAAACAATTCACTTATAAGTTCCGCAATTATCGAAGAACATATTTTTTAAAACATATTGGGTATGTCATCAGAACCAGGGTTTTTACTAATATAAAATTGATTGATTACATTTGCTACCCTCGAAGGCGAAATATGATAAAATATAATGGAGTTAACGTTAGTGTAGGAATTATGTAAATTATGTCTCGACAACATTCCGAAAGTCCTCTTTGGTGAGTCGGATATACTGCCACCAAGTTTCATTTCTTTGGGATAAGAGTTTGGTATTTTTTGGGTTATAGAAAAAGCTCAAAAACTCTTTGGATTGCTTGGCACAGAAATTTGAGTAGCATTACCAAAAATGTCGTAAAACATGGAAGAAACAGATGGAATGGAATTCTTATCTGCGAAACAGAAGAAACAAAGGAACAGGATGGCACGGCACTTGTTTTAATTCAATACCAGAAACTATTTAAACGAATCCGCGTTCTCAATGAAAACTCTTGTAAACGTATTTTAATAGTTTTGAACATGAAACTCTTCGTTAATTTACAATTATTTTTTTCGATACCTAAATTTTTCTGAGTGTTTGATGTCTGCATTAGGATATTTCATTTAATTTACCTTACTGAGTACCGTAAAATTGGGTAACTTCGTAATTTTTTAGATATCAGTGGTTCAGTTCAGGATTTATCAAAAGTAGATAATAAAATAGGTAAGTAAATATGTGACTAAATCTAGTAAAAAACATCTTATGCCTGTACACGCAACAAATAAGCCGTCGCATCGCAAGGCATTAAAAAGTGTTGATTTTAAGGCTGAATGCAAATTTACGAAGCTACCACTTAACTAATTTATCGTAATCGAACCAAAAGATTAAAAATAAACACAGTAAAAGTATTATACTGGTAAGAGAAGTAGTTGTAAGTATGTTAGGTCTCTTTTGTATTGTTACAAGTATCTAGTGTTTGCTATAATTAATTTTATTTGCACTATTGTGTGAGATTCAAAACTGTCGAAACATTCCAAAGTTACCCCATTTTACGGCCGTTCAAGCAAAATGTATTCCGATTGTACTGACCAATATAAAGAAACATGAAATGAAATAAATAGAATATCCGAAAGGAGTGAAAAAGTGCTCTTTAGATATCTAAACGTAAAATTAATGATACTTAGCAAAAATATTTCAATAGAATTTATTATTCTACTTACTACGTATTTTGTGCTTCCATAAACACTAGACTTGTTTGTAATAAGTTCATTCCGGTATAGAAACTGTCCATGATGAATTTTTAGTTATAATTCGGAGAGGAATTATATTGAAAAGGCAGAGCGCTGCCGGCTAAGAAGCCGCTGTTATGATGATCCCTTGATTTCGAATAGGCTGAAAATCTTATGGCTGGAGGTGCCAATTTATAATGTTGTGGCAGAGTATGCTGCTATTTGTATTAAATGCAATGATAAAGATGGCAGAGTATCCCGACGTTTATTTGAGACATAAAACTACTCGTTAAAGTCGAAATTAAGTCTGAATTCTATTGATTAGTCTCTGCTTATTTATATAAATTGGTTACAAAGGAATCACTGTTTCTTACTACTTCTAGAGGGGGGATTATTGCAGAATTGCAAAAACTCAGTATTGCAGTGTCAGAACTTTTGACCACACAAATTCCGAATGATTCACCATGTATTGTTATTGTAAAGCAATGACCTCAGGTATGTACACATATTTTCTCAATCAAGAATTATGCTTACATAGCGGAATTTGCTTGCGCTGCAAATTCTTCTTGAGGTCGAGCAAACTGTACTTGTTTTTATTTTGTATCGCTTCGATTTTTGTTTATATCTGTTGACTGTGGTCATGGCTTTACATGCGATTGATTTAATATATCTAATTTATTTTGTGATTTACTGAAGGATCTAATTTAGATTTTACAAATTTTCGCTATGATCCTGTTAAGATGGCTTAGTAAAAGGTGCGCTTTGAGTTGCTTTAAAATGCCCTTCATGATTACATTAGCCAACTTGCTGCCCTTGCAGCCTTATATGTCGGTGGAACAAATACATCGCCAGATCTTGTAAAGCAACAACTGTACACTGCAGTGCTTGATACTGTGGTGATTACATGACTCATAATAGCCTATAAAAATACGTGCTGCCTGTGCAGCGTGTGAGTTTTAGGTTGCAGTTCATGCCTGTTCTCATCCATCATCCTACCTACAAGTTTCGTGTGGCACACGCAGCAAACTGACCCATCTAAACAGGCTCTATGGAATAAAAATAGAATCCGCTTATAAATTCAATTATAAATTAGAAAAAAACTTTTCAGCATATACTTTCCACAGTTTTTTTTTTTCAGAAAACTTGGTCAGTTGAACATTGAAGAAAACCTCCAATTCCCAACTTCAAATAGAGAACTTGCGTGATGGAATTTATGTCTAATCAACTTCTCAACCATGGTAACTATTAAGCAAAAGCTTGATACGTAAACTGTAAACATTAGAAGTAATAGAGTAAGTTTCATCCTTAATGTACTGCACGTAAATATCCTCAAAATTTTCCTTACAAGAGGACATCGATGGCAAGTAATGTAATTGTTAAGAGTAGAGACGACTAGGGCTGCAGGATATTGCGGACACCGCCTTCTCCTAAAGTGGTTAGGCAAAATCGAGTCTTTTAACGAGCTCGATTATTACTTTTGGGGTTAGATTGCAGACATTGTATGGAGAGATAAGTGTTCCTCCAAAGATTTGCAGCTTTAGACTGCAAGTGCTGGGTACTCACATATAACATATATCGAGGTTTCATTTTCCTCTTCGTACAATCGACACAGTACACTATCTGATTTGCCTATCCTCTTCAGGAAGTTACCCGATGGCAAGTAAGTAATTATCGCTAAACGAATTTAAAAGCTTTGCCATACCACCGATATAAATTCACATCTAAAGCGTCTCAAGAACTGAAATCTAATGCCAAAAGCCCATAGAAGGGAGCAGAAGTAAAAAATTTTTTTTGCGCGAAAATAACTTTATTAAATTATCTGAATAATATCCGTGCGGTGAGAAGTTATATGAACCTAAAAACATGCATCAACTTCCCTTTAGGTAAAGTTGCGTTCTGCCGTCGCGTCGAGTAGCTGCCCTCCAGTAATTGAACTAGTTAAACTCTAAACGGATTTCCATAATATCGTCGATGGCATCCTGTTTTGTTTTTTTTAACGTACCATTTAATTGTTCTCTACTCATCGTAATACCGTAACTCGCGACTTTGCTGAACTAAATTGAAGAGAAATCGGTAAATTGAGTGAGAGAACTTTTTCCTTTGGGATATTTTGACGCGCAGGTTTTATATTCGGTTTCATTGAGAAAAAGGGGAACTTTGATCCTGCTTTATCGTATTTACTAATTGCGGAAAGCTTAACTATCAGCATCGATTGATTGATGTGATGTTTACGGGGCAACGAAAGCGACATTAGTACAGAAAAACTAAAAACATAAATCAATAATTGTTCACACGAAACAGTAAAATTATTAGTTAGCCGTATTGAAGATAAAATACCAGCATCCGATTATATGTAAACCACGTTTATAAAGTTTTAGGCAATTCTATGGTCTGGAATTCCAAATTTATCGCAATTATAGTTATTGAGGAGCCTTCAGAAGTCGGAAATTCTCTATGTAACTCCTAAACTATTCCTTCACCAGAATATGAGTGAAAATATTCTTCCGTGATACATATTACGGTTTTATCGTTTCACTTAAAATGTAAGGCAAATATTTTTCTTAAGTTACATTAGTATGTAGTAGCAGTCGTAGCAGTATGGAGTATGCAATATATTCTTTAATGTGTGTACAGATCAAAGCTTTTCTCTAGACCAATCCCCTAAAATCACTCCTTCCCAGAGGCGCATCCAGGGGGAGGGTCCGAGGGTTTATGACCCCCCCCCCAAATTTTAAAGAAAAAATATTTAGTTAATTGAGTTATTTGAAAAAATATATAAATTTATATCAATGAATACTGTTGTACGCATTTGATGTATGTGTATAGGATTTTCTCAGAATTTGATTTTCGGACCCCAGATCCAAAAGAAACACTTCCCCAGCCACGAAGCATACTACCTCACTACGAAATCAGAGCCCTAACTTAGTCCTTATTACTCCTAACATTCTAAAATATTTGCAGCGTTCTTATGTAAAACTACTGACATTTAAAATATGGACTGACTACGTCCATAGAAATACACTGCAGAAAGTGGGCTCATTTCTATATAGCGTTGTCTTTCGGTCTAAGAACCAACTACCAACTCGCAAGTCACTTAGAAAAGTGACCTAATTCAAAATTTGTCGTTTTTGAGTTAATCACTATGAAATTGGCATATTTCTATCTGATTGTTTTTGGCGCTAGATAGCGATAGTGTCACTTTTCTTTTATTTAAGAACAGAGATATTCTTCATAGAAAAGTGCCAAATTTTTGAGTTATGACGATCTTCATTACAAACGTAAATATGTTTTCGACATTTTAACAGTATTATTTTAAATTGTGTCGCTTTTCCACAAAACAGCATTTATTTCTTACAAATTTTATTATGAGTTATGACATTTTTCCACAAAGTTCAAACTACGGAATTTATTTCTTAAAAAACGTATTTTGAGTTGTACCACTTAAAAAACAACTTGTAAAAATATTTATTTAGCAACAAAGAAAAGCAACACAACTTAAGGGAATGAGGGATTAACAGCAAATCTCGGCAACTGCGGTAACAAAAACTTAAAATATCTTTTATATAAATCTTCAGAAATAAATTTACTAACAAATTTAAGAGTTCAGACTATTTTTAGCAAACAATTACTACGTTAAGCTAGAATTAATTCTGTGTACAGTGTTTCATTTTTTCGCTGTCTTTGAGTTGGGTCACTTTTCTATGTGACGTGCGAACTGAGAAAGGACTATGTAAACAACAAATAAATAAGTGGATTCGTCATTGGATTTTTGAATGTTGGCACCGACGTATGAACTATTTTTGACACACAAAATTCTACCCGCATGAAATAGCATATCAAGCAGTGTGTAAAACTTAGAAAAGTTTGGTTTCAATGACTCCTGCAGTTTGCACCCCATTCTATTAAAAAAAAATAGTTTTTGTAAAAAAAACCGTACACTGGAAAATGACACAGCATCCACACCACTTAATGCGGATTTCCTAGTTCCTAGTACGTCACTGCAGTACTGCGGTGGCTACGCGAAGCGACTTACACGTTGGATGTTTTTTTTTGCTCGATTTAATTTGTAAGATGACCCCCCCCTACTTCCGCCTCCAAATTTCAATGCTAGAAACGCGCCTGCTCCTTTCCTCCTCCTACGTATGAAAATATTTCGTTGTACAAGAGTAGTGTCACTTAAATGCTCATAAGTTCTTTCAATAATATTTCATGCAAAATCGTCCAAAATTGTTAAACTTTTCGGTTCAACTATCACAGGTTTTTCATTGTTTTTAATTAATAAGTTTAAAGAGAATGAACTAACGTATCATAAAGCCGTAGAAAACTAATCTTTCAATCAACATTTTTTTCAGGTGTTGGGTTCTTGTTTTCGAATATCCTGAAAAACGTATCCTCGAGTTTTTTTTATTAATGTGACTCTGACTAAAAACCATCACTTTTGGACTAATTTTGGACCGCACCACCATTTTGGATTCTGATTAAACTTTCCAGTTGGTATGGTATACGAAAATAGCTCACCTACCAGTTCCATTCGCAGGGATCCAGAAATCTAGTTATTTTTCAAAGAAGCGTCATTAAAAATTATATCTTGAGAAGGGATCAAATAACTTTAGAGGAAGAGTGATTTTGGGGGGGGGGGGGTCTATAGGAAAGATGCGTTCTTTCTCTCACTCCAAGGAATCCATTGGCATACTCAGTCCTACTAATTACCGAGATACCCTGCATATTTGCTAAGTCATTAAATACAGTAAGTCAAAAAGTTCCTTCCTAATTTAAATACATCACCCCGAGGCCTGTGCGATTGCTGCTCGTCGTCATCGGCATTGCTAACTGATGAACCAGCCTCAGGTAAAGCTTTTTATTTTTGCTAGTGCAGGACGTAAAGGGAGTTTAAGTAGAACAAGCAATTCACCTAGTTCTAAATCATACAAACGTCTCTTATATTACCTTCTCTGAAATCAACAAAATAATTTTAAACGCTATTTATTTCAAAATAAAGTTATCAGTATTTAATTCATACCGTCTTCCATTTCTGGTTAATTTCTGCCCAAAGTATGAACCTATTTATGAATCAAAAATTAGCCATGTTTCCAAAAATTAATATTGTCTCAGAGTCGGATCCAGAAATCTAGGGGAGAATTACAACTTTGGTCTAAAAACAGTTTTAATGTGGAAACAGATCGATAGTTCGAAGACGCTCGCAACCACTGACAAATGTCGTGAAACGCAGAAAATTTATCAGTGGAAAAATACGGGTCGAACGTGTGTACTATGTTTATTTCACAATGTGATATTTAGTCCAAAATGCGTTTACTCTAGCTCAGAAGATGGGAGTAGGCTTGAAACTGGAAAATAATTTGGGTGTCACGTGATCTTTCACTGTACAAAAGGTAGATCACGAAACCTATTTAACAAATAATAAAAAAAGAGTTATCAGCAACGACAATATGGTTTCATCAAACGTCATATAACTTTACCAGAAATAATGAATCCAATCGTCATCGCCTCTAAGAAATCACTCACCCATATTCAAGAGTAATATATATACGAGTTCAGAAAATATTTCTTATGGAGTTTGGTTCCACATTGCGTGTTATGCTGCGAACACTGTTTTGTGTACCGGAAAGTGTAGACTTATGAATTTTAATGTATATGTATAATGTATAACTTACAATATCTTGCACTTCAAGAAAGTATATTACCCATTCATACAGTTTTCTTCTTATTCGTACAGCGTCAATACTTTTGAAGTAGCACAATGTCAAAGTGGGATTTGTTTCTTTTGTTTCACAAATTTCTTCCTTTCGGAGCGATTTATAGAAAATCTTTAATAAAATATTTGTTTTTTTATTTATATTGTAGCTAATGCGACTCCCTTTCCAACAATATGTGACTCAATACTCTTTCAAGGAGGTTTCATACCACCAAAAATTATTCACTTTAGGATTTATTTGACTGGCCCTTATGACATTCACTTGGTGAATACAGCCGTAAATTTTGGTGATGTTAAATAAAAAGTCAGATTATTCATGGGCAAAAACATATTCAGAGTATACCACGCTTCTCATTTGCTTTCCAGGAATATCCAATTAGTCCACAGGTAATTAAATAATATAAAACGTCAGCATTGATGTACCTAAGTAAAGCAGACTACTACGTTTTGTAAATAACATAGAGTTTTGCTATGAAATAAATTCATAGCGAATTTAGTCAATATTAAAATTGACCGAGCTTGCTGCCAAATATGCAACTCAAGAATTGAGTAGAAAAAACTCTTTACAAACGAAAAATCGTTGAAAAAGAAATTCTTTAGCGTTTCGTATCACCAGAAACCGTATACTCATCAGTACCCGCCTACCGTATACGCCAAACTTACCAGCTAAGCTGACCTGTTTTATGCACTTAAAATAATTTTTAAGTGTGAATTATATTTGAGGCGAAATACTAAAAATTTAATGCCAAGTATGATTAATATAAAGAAAGTTCACCTCAATGGAGGCACGAAAAGTAAAAGAGATGCAAATATTAAAAAGATCTGTATTAGTAAAACTTTGAAGCCCTTCAAAGTTTCCTTGGCCATAAGGATAATTGGTTAGACCGAAGCAAGATTAACCCTATGCGGGACTTGGATTTCACAGAGAGTTTTTCTTCTTTCATCTTCTCTCCTGCCAAACCTAGGTTACAAAAAGCTATTATAAAAATTATAGAACATAAAATTTCCTGCAACTTTTGTAGGAAATAATATTCAATCAGATCACAAGTACACGAGTAACAGCGAAGTCAAACTCATCAGATTCTACAATTTACAAAAATCTCTGTGCTGCTTTCGCGTGTGTTTCCATGGGAACGATTTTGCCAATTGTAGAATTTGCAGAGCTTGACTCCGCTGTACTCGTGAGCTATTCATCTGATCGGAAAATATTTCTTACAAAAGCTTGCAGGAAATTTTAAGTTCTTTAATATTTGTATTAGCACTTTGTAACCTAGATGGGGTTCGAGAGAAGATATGCTCCAAAAACTGGTTTATATTACCGTTTTTACAATATAGTAGCGCAAGGGTCGATCTCACAAGGTCGCAAGCTCTGAATATTAGTTAGGAAACCAAGCTTTACAAATCTCCTTTAGTCAGAACCTACCCAAAGCCTGCACTTTTTCTGTATTTTTACGACAAACGGTTCATTGACTTACAAATCAGTGCTCTTCAGCCAGGTATTTAGTTGTTGAGAGCACAAACTGTTATCTAACGTAATTTAATATTTGTAATCCTTCGTTTCAATTTTTAGGAAACGAAGACATTCTTGCAAGGTGATATACAATTGGAGAGGTATATAAAATTACGTACGAGTAGGTGCTGGTTTACAACAGTTTTAGAGTCAATATACTACAAGAGTTATATTAATTTTTCCATTCGATTTCAAACATAGATAAGTTACTCTATAAAAAATCAAAAGACAAAATGAACTACAGAATTCATCAAAAGGGGTTTTCCAATTGTGCCCATTTCAGCTTGGGGGATCGAAGTAGCTTGGGCGACCTTCTTGGGTGAAAACCTGGACTTTCCTACTTCTCGTGATTGTGTGGAATTGTTGCGTCGTGAGAAATGACTTCATATGATAAAACTGCTCACAACAGAGCACTTATGGCCATGGAAGAAAGAACTGCAAAAAAAATTTGTGAAAAGCAGTATCTGAGGTGTATATGTCTCAAGAGCATGAAAATAGGCTTTCCGGGGGGAAAAAAAGTCCAAAGAAAGTTTTCTGAATTGGGAAAAAGTACACCACCCGATAGTACAAGGGGGTTCCTACTGCCGACCCTAAAAGTATACAGAGAAAAATGTTCTTCCACGAATTGTAGCTGGCAATAAGCTAAGGTGAACATTGAATCCCGTTTTCGGATTCGACATAGCCCTAGCGAGTTAGGGTAGTTCTAAGCTGCGAAAAATCTAGTACCTCAGTTCGAATAAAAAAGAGGGAAATACTAAAAAATTGAGTGTGGGGATGGCTATTTAAGCCTCCGAGTATAGCAATGTGGGTACTCAAACTTGTTCCCAGGACGTAGAGAATTCGATCTAGTACTATATTTTCCGAAATCAACTAAATCAAACTTTAACACCCGTAGCCATCCCTCGCTTAATCGACATAAACATTGTTAATAAAATATATTCAGTTTAAGACATCTCTTATATCGGTTTATGTCGGGCCTAAAATGATCTTTCGTTATTTAGCACTAGCGACAGGATTGAATATAGTTTTCAATGGCCTGTATATCGGAGTTTAATCTCTTTTAAGATTTTTCGCTTATTGCGCTTATTGAAAATCTTTAGTGTCTTCAGTATATGACCTACATAGACTATCCGAACAGTAAATAAAATAGTTACGTATTAAACAAATATCTATTTGTTTTGTAACTCCAAGTCCGGAAACATGGCTGTTTAACAGATGTAAAAGTAAAGGTTATAGATCCTGTCCATTTTCAGGTATGAGTTTAAATATTGGCAAAAATTTCGATTTACTCGATTTCAGCTCGATAAGTCAACGCTTCTGTATTTATGGTACTGACAAATATATCGTATGCATATCGTGTGCATATTTATATTTAATTCATATTGTCGTCCCATTTGTATTATTTCCACTCGGCAAAAAGACGACAAGTGCTTGCTCTATAAGCGGGCGTTTGCCCCCAAAGCAATATTGTTAAATCTAGCGAATAATTCTTGCATCCCATATCATTGCAAATAATTTAAAGAATATGAGTCAAAAGTTCAAAAGAAATAATGCAAGAATTTCTTGTTTGAGAGTAATTTAAGTAGGTAAGAATTTTACAGACAAGTTAATCGTTGCTTTTTTTTTTTTGTGCAATTTATTGTAATTCTTTATTTATTAGTTAATATATATGTAACTATTAAATGGTATGGACTTTCTCAATTATTGGTAAAATTGGTAGATAGGAATGTAGTAATTAATGCTTAGATAAGTTCAAAACTATTATAAATTAAATCTGACCAGCAATAAAGTTTCTGTCTTGTTTTTTTAATAGCAGTCGGTTAATTTTAATCACAACTCATTTTTTTCCTATTAATTAGACCTTCCTTTCAGCATTTCAAGTTTGGTGTAGTGGTACAAGAGCCGTTGCACTCTCATCAAAAGCCACCGTATAACACCATGACTTACCGACAAGTTTGTAGGGAACAGAATAGTTCTTCGACAAGTATTTATATGCATTACTAACTTTATAAACCCTAGTTGCTAATAGTAGTTCGCAAGAAGATAAGAAGGATATTTTTATTTACTCCAACAGAAAATGCTTCCCAAATGTAGTAGCACAGTGCCATATTATACGATATGTAAGATAAATCTATAAATTTTCATTTATTAGAAAAACATTCAATTACACGCAGCTCACGGTAAAATTGCCCTTTGGTATAACTCAATGGAAAGTATAACTTTGAGATCTAGACTAACAGACTAAATTTCTGCCCCTGCTTCACGTGGACACAGTTATATGAATAGTTTTTTTTTTTTTTAATTGAAAACAAAATCCACAGCTCTTACAAACTTTGGACATCGTGAAATGTTTAAAAATCAAACTTTTACATGAATACAATATTTGTTCGTATTGCCAAGGATGTTTTAAGAAATTGGGGCGGCCTTATTTCTACTTTATTTACTTTCTTTATGGCATGCCATACATACATAAATCTGAATACAAAAATGCTAGTTCAGATTTTCTTAAATGTAATTCTCTCATATCTCTTTCCTATAATTTTTTCCATAATCCACTACAAAATGGAATTTTAAAGTTCACATCCTCAGGCCAAATAAGTGCAGATTATCCTAATTGAAAAAGTAAAGCTTTCGTACAAGCAAAAATTGCTCTGACGTAGATAGACCCTAACTGATGGGATTTTCTGTTAACATTACTTATCTCTATGGGCTCAGCCGAAAAAGTTGAGGACGGATACCATTTCTGACCCAGATAATTGATATTATACGCATTTGTAACTTTCTGCTAGTAAATTGTGTTGTGTGTGTTACCAAAATAGTCCCTTTGTGAAATTGACTAAGGACAAGGATTTTCCCAAGGCCTATGGAATAGAATTATACAGTCGTTAGTTTTCAGAAGATAATTAAATAATAGTTTGTATGAGATTTCAAGATAAATTGATAAATTCCTTAAAATACAAGCATTTAACAACTTTAATAGAGAGAAATTTGATTTTCATTAACTCAAAGGAAAAATACAGTGAGTTAGACAGCAAGTTTAGAAGGGAATACCTACAGCATAAATCCCACCAATATGGATCGTGCAAATTATTATGAAACAATGCCCATAATACAGTCTCCTCTTTCCTTGTTGATTGACAAACGGATTTGATTCAGCACAAAATGATTACACACTTGAAAATTAGAATTATTCATAATACAGTAAGTGTACAGGATGTAGCCCGTCGGAGACATACAATTTTGCTGCTCCCATTTGTTTAAATCACTAACTATGATATCCTGCTTGTTGGTTTACGGGCTGTTCACATCCAAAATCGTATCCAGAAAGCTCTCACCGAAAAATTGAAAAATTCATATTATAAAGTAAGCTTCACACTTTGTCAGACTGAAAAACAAGAAGCTTAAATATATTTTGAGAATATTTTGTATGCAACAGTGATATAAAAAAATAGACTTAATATATTCGTGTTTTGTTATCGACAATCGCACAAACTGTCAAACCCTCTTTGGATTCCAACCCTGTGGATCTAATCGGAACGAAGAAATTTGTCGGTTTTCCGTACTAAGTTCATGTAAAAAGTTTTATCGAAAGGTAAAGCTTGTGAGTTTTGTATTTAACTATGTGAATTAAACTAAATGTTTATGCAATATTTGCTTTAAGGTTTTAGACAGGGTCATAGTTCTTTTTTTTTCTTTCCTGTAATTGACTCAAATGATTTGTGGCTCCCGAATTATTTTGTATGGTTATGTTATGGTTTTAACTAGGTTTATGTAAAGCAGAGAATACATGGCTAACAATAAATTAGAGCATCTGGTAGCTACCAGTCTGAGGTAATTGACAATATTTTAAAAATTATAAGCCTTATTTCAGCTATTGTTGTGCTTGCCAAACTACGAGTTTTTGAAAATGGATGATTACGAATTGCTCGAATGTCCATGAAAATAAATTTACACTTTTCGTCCATTACATTAGGTCTGTAATAAGAGCAACCACTTGGAATGCGAAAGGTTCCGGACGAGACGTTTGTTTGTTTTCTGTTATATTTGAAAATTTAATTAGAATCCCTAAGGTTTGAACACATAGATCACTGTTAAACTGAAAATATATTGTGGAGCGAAAATTAAAAAAATTATAACTCGAATAATGTCAGCTTTCATGTCAGTTAATTCAAAAAATTACATAATCATCATTTTAGTGTATATTAATGACTGCTGTGTAAAAATCAACACTATGCTTTTCACACTTTATAAATGCAGTTATTATTGACTTGACTTGTTTAAGTATTTATCAGTGAACTTGTTGTTTACTGTTTATTATTGTGTTAACCTTGAAAGGAAAAATTATGATAATTGAAAGCAAGGAATTGTAGTTACTTCCAAGCACAATACCACCACTTATTATACTTTACTCAGAAAATTTGCAAAATTCAAACAAAAAAGTTATTATATTATTATATTATTATATATTATTATTATATATTATATTCGATGCGTTTTACAATTAGCAATTTGTACTTTTAATTATCTTCGTGAATTATATAAACAGATGATTGCATTAGCCCTGAAATACTAATTCCTAATTAAAGATGTCAGTATTGATTGTTGGTAAAGTCTGAATGGATTTAGAATTGCTTTTATTATTATTGGACTTTAAGGGTGAAATACTAAGAGGAAATTGACAATTCTCTGAGGAGAAAACGAATTTTGTATCGCAGGCGAAAAATTCAAAGTTTAGCTATTTTATACCTATATTTCGTGTAGAAAGTAAAAACGGGTTTATACCAGTGCTATATGATTGTAAGTATCAGTGCCAGTAAATTACCTGTACTCATACTGGAGAAATATTCAGGAAAAACTCAAGTCTCTTCACTGGTACCATAAAATCACCAAAGCCAGTAAATTAATTGGTACTGACAAACGCCCGTAAATCACAAGTTGCAACCAGTAAGAACTAGTCGGCCAGTAAGTGTCAGTAATAAACACCAACTACCAATAATCACCAGTAACCTATCAGTAATAAGCATTAAATACCGGTTATACATAAATATCTATGGAAAAAGCATGTTATTAAAATAGAAAACTTATTTTTATATCTGTTATACGGGGTGTTTCCACCTGCGTAGGCCATAGAGCAGGAGGTGATAGTACTCAGGAAGACAAACAACAAATATTATCTCAGGGGTGGGAGGGTGGGGGCATATCACCTGTTTTGGAGTTACAAGGTGATTAAGAAAATATGCTTGTTTTTCACAACATACCCTATCTGAAAAAGTGAAATTTGTACGCTCATTGTCAAGAGCTCATCGTTTGCACGACCTCATGGCCCTTCCAACGACAGCTCATTCAGTCTCGTGCTAACCTGGTAAGAGCCAATAACTCTATAACAGCTGCAGTTAGCTCATAAGTATACTGGGTTAAATTAAAGAGCTAAAGTTTACATTTCTTTTCTAAAAAAATGTTATGCTAACCACTTTTTTGTAAAAAAAAAAAATTAAAGATTTCAAAGTGAAAAAGAAAGATAATTAAGAAAATCCGAATTTTTTTTAATTTAACTCCTGAGAGGAGAGAAGGACGTTCATACAATTTTTTTTTTGGCTGGGTGTGTACTATCACCTGCTCTATGGACTGCCTCGGTGGAAACACCCTCTTCATTACCTAACAAAAATATTTTAAATTATTTTACTAGTTCAAAAATAAAAAAATAATTATATTACACATGAGGACAATAAATTTAATCTACACTGTTAACCTTTAAATCACCATAATAGTGAGATCCTTATGCTGTTCTCCGGATGGGGCATATTGAGCTTTATAGTGTTTATAAAATAGACTTACGTAATTTGACACTATGCTATGAATATCTTCTTTTTCTATGTTTGCATTTTTTCTAAGAGGTTTGAAACACTACATTTTTACATCCGTAGAGAAAACGGCTGCGAAAATGGCTCGATCTACCTCAAGTGAAAAGCAAAATGATTGTTGAAAGCGTTCCAACAAGTATTTTTCTAAACTAACCGCAGTTTCTTTTAATGTGAACTTTTCGTAATTTTGTAATATTACGTCATCAATTTGCCAGCAACTACACTTTGAATACTGAAATTCAATTCGACGACATCAATGTTTTTTGCAGCCATGCTATATTGACTCTACCAAATATGATTTTTAAACTTTTGGCCATTGTTTGGGAACACCTTTCGGATTAGTTCGATCTTTGATTCTGTGCGCTGGCAAAAACCGACGGGGAATGTAATGCAAACAGTCAAAATAACGACGGGGATTGTCATTGCCAATGTCCCTTAATTGTTTTGAAAATACTTCTCCAGCAATCTGGAGATTTCTTCTTCTTCTTCTTCTGCATCTTGACACGCATGTTGATACTTAATTTGAGTGCCTTGTCGTAGTTCCATAAAACGGACGACTTCAAACATGCGTTAAGTTCATCAGCTTTTTCCTGCAAGCTTTTCCAGGACCATAACGAACAAAACGAAAAAAGAATTACGCAAATATTGAAAAATCAAAGCTCTGTGTGGTAACACCAAGAAGGGATTGCTGATTCCAATTTATCTTTCCCTAAACTAAAATCTTAATTCAGACTAGTACAACCATAAAAAACAATTTAGCCAAATCGGTCCAGCCAATCTCAAGTAATGCGATTACCAACGAACAGCAATTCATTTTAATTTATATAGATTATGCAGCATTATTTTTTTTATACCAATTTTTATTGTTTTTTTTTTTAATTTGATGCGGTCCTTATTGTCCAATATTGCCGAAGTCCTTGGGTTACTTTCTTCCAACTTTCGTGGTGTTGCTTCTACATCCTCTATTTCGTAAACTATCTCCCGGATTTTTGTTGTGATTTCTTCTTCTGCTTCCGCTTTGGTGGCTTCGCGCAATTCTAGTATATGTTCGTCATCCTGACGGTTTTCATTTGCAGCTTATGGTTTTATACCTTTAGTAGTTTTTCGTAGTGCGTTTGCTGACCATAGTCGCTAGTTTTTCTTCCCTTTCTATTACTTTCAACATTGCTATTTCTATTGTTTCCATTGTTTTTTTTTCTTTTTTCTTTTGCCTTTGAATAACCTTTTCTTCTGTGTTTTGCTGAGCTAGTAAGGATTTTTCTTTACGTTTTAAATAATTTTCTTCCTACAAATTGTCAGCAAATATATTTTTCTCCATTTGCTCATCATTATATTTCCGAAAGACCAGTTTTTTGCTTTTCTTGTTTGTAAAGTTGTTGTGGGTATTGATGTGAAAGTCGTTGCATTTCGGTAAAGGCAGCGATTCGTTACATGTGAGGCATATACTCGTTACTTTGAAATCGGTACTCGGTACTTTCGTTATTATCATTACTGCTCTCAGAATTTTGATATTAATTGATCTGTTCTAAGATGCCTAAATTAATTTTATATTATATAGGTAGTAGGTACTCACGTATTCCGTTATCTTCCGTTTCAGATTTCGATTTTTTAACATGATAGCGTTCAAAATAAAGTATTTTTTTAAACATAAAAAGAAAAATAAGTTTGGAATACAATATAAGAAAATTATTTTTAATAAGAATTAAAAAAAAAAATTATTGTGTTATATGAAACCGAGCAATCAATCTTGTCCAAAACTATACAATCTTTTAAGCTGGAACAAACCAAACACATTCACAAAATTTCATTGGAATCGGTTGGGCGGTTTCGGAGATTAACGTGTACGAACACAATGACACGTGGTTTTTACATATTAAGATATAGACACAGATCAATGCTCCTATCTAATCGCAAGGAGTAGGATTTAAGAAACTTAATTAAATCAAATTAGATAGGAAGCTCAATTGAAATGTCATAAACAGGTAAAATAAAAACAAGCAGGCTGTATTAAGAGGTACGTTGACATTTGTATAGTTCAGTATAAGTATCTAGAAATGAAAATTAGGTTTCTCGGTTTCCTCATCATAGACACTTTCTTATTTAAACCAAATTTCAATAATGAGTGTAAAACTGCAGCCACTTCTATCCATCGTACCAATAGGATAAAAAAACTCTTCCAACTTCCTAATGATCGGATTTAGTTAACAAAGAGAAGGGGAAAAGGAGCGGTTGACAAAAAATCAAACAAAAACTATGTCTAATAAGTTACATAAACCCGAAAACTTAAAAAACGCAACTAAAACATAAAATGGTTAAAATGTATTTATCTGGAAAAACTGAATATACAAATCCTAGGAGAGATTCAATTCAAACTTTTTATTTTATATTTGTAATAAATTACAAACGAGCAAAGTTGAAAAAGTCAAATATTTACGTACTTGAAACTGTGACCTTTAAATTATGATCATTCTTGCTTGTCTCGTCTTGCCCGCGTATATTCATGATTCTAAATGAAATTAGCAATACCCAACAAAGACTTAAGAAATTTCATTCCTTTGAGGTTCATTACTCTCGTTAAGCCATGCAATCTCCCATTAAAACTTCATCCTGTTTCGACCACAAAATTCTGTATTCACCCTCGTTCTGAATATCTTAATTTGAAGTTATAAGAAGAGAAATGAAGATGTAACCACGGCATTAGCGTTTAATAAACTTAACAAAATGAATACCACGTCCATTCTTGTGTTGCAAGAACTGAGTTCATTAGGGCGAATAGAAGCAAAATATTCTCTACAAAGTCTATGTACCAATTTCATAGTATGTATAGGATGAAGGAGACATGACACAGATATGAAAATTAATACGAACATTAGATAAACTTTGAATAACTTACAAGGCCCCTACGAAGGTACTGCTGTATGCTATGATAAATGTCCGTACAACTTAAGATAAAGGGCTACTGTACCCCTTGGGAGCTTTTGGTGACTTTTAATTTTATGCGATTATTTCTCAAAGGACGAAAAGTAATGAGTTAGAATAAGAGTGCTTTGTTAATCTTTTCGTCAAGGGGTTACCGTCGAACTGATTTGTCTATACCTACACATATACAAGCGAAATAATACATTCCTGGTAGCCAACATTCTAGAGTACGAATGTCCTTGGATAATTGCACAATTCTGTAGAAGACTCCTTGTGATAAAAAAAGGTTCATTTGTGGGACCGCGTCATATGGTGTCCATGTAATAAACATACATATGTACCTAGCAGTTCAAGTAAACACATTTTCAACACAATGGTTCAGTTTAAGACAATGATCCTTACTCAACATTTGTGGAAGTATCATGACTAAGATAGTCTTATGAATTTATGGACTAAATATGAATAGAAGTATACTACTATTGTTAGAAAAATATAAATCTCAAGCGGAAGCAATAACTATTGACTCCTTTAGGTGCTTTCTTGAATGCTCCTTTATTCTTCATTGTAGTTGAGTAGTACCAATTCTTTAATATTGGAGTTAATTCGGTGTGGATTTTTCAGCATCAGATATTTCTACATTTCGCAGGTGACTAAACATTCTGCGATTCCTACAATACAGGGCCTCAACGAGTATGAACGATGGCGATATTCTGCTAAGGTAAACTAGCCAGTTGCCTAGGTTCCAAACAATGTAGGGGGCCCCGCCAGTGGCCGAAATGGTATACATGGAAGACGTACAACACCGGAAACAGGAGCGAACTTAAAAATGAAGAGCGATGCGGCAGATTTTTGGGGGCGGCAATTTCTCAAATAAATTCTCAAATAAAAGAAAACGAAATTGAAGCCGCATTATATAGCATGGGCGGATTCATAGTTATGGCAACGTTTTTGTCTTATTCAGTTATTTAAAAAAAATGGGTCCTGAACCTGTTAACCGCCTAGAGGGTCTGGGTCTTCATGTACGGGCTTGAGGATGGACAAGATTTTATATAACGTTAATCTTACAGCGAACACAATTAAAAATGTAAGGGTAAAAATAGATTTCATTTGAGGACGACCGAGTTGTGGGATTTCTACGAAAAAGTGAAGCAAACTAAAATCAGAATTGAAATAGGCAGTGCTGTCGCATTACATGGTGTGAGTCTTACTGCGGTTAAAAAATATTCACAGCTTTTCCCAAATATTTATAATATAAACCTTAGTGTCGATTTTCATGAAACTTTTTGAGTTGTTGTCTTCACCCATTCTTTTTTGTCCTACAGGGGTACGAAAGATTACAAACACGGAGGTCAAAGCGGGCCATTCTGTTAACCTGTTAACAAGAAAGAAAAAAAAACTTCTCACCAAAACTATTCTGTGTTCGTAATGAAATGCATCAGGTGCATGTGATTTAAGCTTTCCAGTTAATTTGCAGACAGCATACATAATTTGCAAGGCAAAGCCAAGCACACAGAAAGTATTCGATTGTGACAGGCTCTCCTTTCAGGAAAAACAGACACCCGGAGCTACCAGCACAACCCATCTTTCTAAGATGAATTAAACTGGGGTGATGATAACACAATGTTGCATTGTTTTCTTCCTAGGCCCAACAGAGCGTCATTGAACTTCCTATTTGTACTTGACTTATCAAGAAAAAGTTTCGTACATCAGCAAGTACTCAGCTTTGCGCATCGCTGTTGATGCTTCATGCAAACATCTGCTTTGATGAGATATCATATCACAGAGATGGCAAAGCCAACAACAGGTTCTGATTCAAGAAAAAGTGAACTAGAGCTTCACTGGACTAGCAACTCCACACTCTCATTCTTCCCGCAATTCTTCAGTGGTTCCTATTACCACAAGTACGTACTAAAGAGACAGCAAGCTGTGGGCACATGGCTTATTCAAAGACTTCCTGCAATCACCAATAATTAAGATATTATCCGAGGGCTACGCATAGCCATCAAAGCGGCTTAAATGTCTGAAAGGAAAGCAATGCTCTTTCTGTTGATTTCCATTGCCACTGCGAATGCAAAGATTTCACTCTTGAAGACAAGAGTTAACCTTCCATTTCAATTCATGGAAATTAATTAGAACTTGATCACAGAACTTGATCACAGATTTTTATTCAAAATATCACATAAACAATTACATAGCTACTTGCAGTATGCAAAACCTAGAATGAAAACCAGTGCAAAAACTGTTACGGAAATTCTGCTAAAATATCTGCTTCAAGGAACATTGCTGGGTATGTTACATAAAAAAAAAAGAAATAAATAAAAATAAAAGGTAAAAATAACCGCAGGAAGAAAACCCCATAGATATAGTAGTGAGTAAGTAAGTAGTGAATAATCTTAGTGTAGGTCAGTAAATGGAAGGGATAGATAATGTTGTACATGACCAGTAAAAGTACGCGAGCTTATTCTAAGTAGTAATCTCTCGTTAACATAAAAGAATTAGGGAAAAAGTCGCATTGAAGAAAGCATTGGGTGATTGCTAGGTTTAGATTATGTTTTGCAGATCGTTTTGAGTGGTTCTTATTGAGTGATATTGCGTAATATGCTTAGCGAAATCTTGCGCTGGTGCGCTTATCACGGCGAGACGCTAATCAAATATTGTGGAAAAGTCGCACATAGGTGCGCTTAACACGGTGAGATAATGAGGGATAATGCGCTGCGGTGCAATACTCTTCTTATGTCATCAAGCCCACAACAACGCCAATAGGTTGGATATCGCGATGATGCGTTTAACATGGTGATAAATTAATGGCCTGGGAGATCCATTAACAATTTGCTGAGATCATAAACGCAAGCGATATGTGGTTTTTCTCACACGGCGTAAGACAAGAAGTGTGAATGTACCTTAATGGTACTCACTGAGTTCTGATGACTCAAACCTTCACTTTCTTTTTCTATTTTCAGAGCAGACACAGATCAGCAGGGCAATAAAGCAAGGTAGAGATGAGAAGGAACCAATGCTCTGAGTCCTGAACGGTTTATATTTAATCTTGTGTCCACAAAATAAAATATTCTGTATTTAACGTACAATTTTTCGTCTTTTTAATATATGGTAGAAGGTGAAAGGTCTCTAGTATGGATGCCAAAGTGGTCTGTTATTTTAACGCTAAGTAGAATAAGCTAGAAAGTTATAAAAATCGAAATCAAATTATGTAGAAGGAAAACATACAATACTGTGTCTAGATGGGACTTGAAGCCATGAACTCTGGGATGGTAGTCCGCTCGCTAACCATCTAAGCTGCCGATGCCACTCCATCCAACACACTCAGAGCAATAACAATGGAAAAACTCAGTTCTACGCAAATCGGTATAAAAGTAAATAATAGACGACATTTTCAAGCTAAATATTCATACGGCAAAATAACGTACTAAATTCACTAAATTAATTTATTATTGTAACAAATTGTTGGTAATCTTGTTTTACGTGGAAATATTCCTTATCATTGCTTCATCGACAACTGTATGATAACCTTGCTTCATGCTTATCTTTGGTAATGAATAACAAAAGAATTGACCAACAATAATTTGAAAATATTCCTTATGTGATAGTTAATGTAAAAAAATGTTAAAGACATATAATTATCATGTAAAGTGAAAGTTTTCTACTGATAATTATTATAAACCACGGCTTGGAGGATGATTTTTGGTTAAACTTTGCGACCAATTAAGTCCCGATTATCTTCATAAAATTGTGAAATTACAGCATATGGATCATCTATTAAGACTAATAACTTTAGTTATTTCTTCTATTGAAGCCATTTTTAATTCATTATGTGAAACAATTTTTACAACTGCAGCGAAAATACAGGAAAAGATCTGGAAACATAATTCTTATATTCGATACATACTCACCAAATGATGGTAACTTTATAAATTTCCCACTTTACGATTCTTCTTTGTATTGATGGACTGCCGTACATAAATTTTTTGTGAATGTGATTAATTTTTTTTTAATTCTTCCTTGTTTTTTACCCTCAAATTGATGATCACTTACAATACTCTGTAAGCCACATTTGAGCATTTTGAAAAATATTTTTGAGAATAAATATGAATTGTAATATTGCCGATTGTGAATTCTAAAATTGTATTTCATCTTTATTAATGACAATATATTTATAATGTATACATATATGGCGAAATCTGGATGGTCTGCTTGTCCAGCATTTGGTGCCCCTATCCTACTTCTAATACCGCCTTACAAAGGCGATACCAAAAATAACGTTATGATACTATTGTACGTAAGCTGATATCAAACAAAGATGGTATTGTTTGGTGTTATACTCTGAGCACTTTTTCATTATATAATAACTGGTAGTCGATTGATCGTCTTTCTCATACCCTAGACAGACGAACTAAATCAATCAATCATTCATTCTTAATTTTTTCAAAATTCTAATTACATCTAATTTCCATCTATCTAGGGTATTACTGCGTTATTGTATTTATTAGTGTTTATATGTCAAGGCCTTCATGGCCATCCTGATGAGAATGATCATATTCTAAATTCACTATAAGTATTTTCGATTACTCATCAAATTAGACCATCGAAGTAACAATATATAAGGGGTTTCGTATCAGCAGGAACCAATACTCATCAGTACGGTTAGTTCGTGCCTGGTGTAGATACCAGAAGAAAAATGCCAAGCTGACATCATATATAATCTCAGTTTAGATTCTGAGTATGAATCATATGAGGCAAAATACTAAGTATTTACCATAGCGATCAGTCATTTAGGCCCTAGCCGGTACCATCCAAGTTAAACAGTAAAAGTCATGAGGACTTTTACGAAAATGCTATCAATTTAAAAGAAAATCTGATGATACGAAACGCCTTATTTCTTGCTATCTGCATCAGGAACTGGCCTTGCAGTAAATTAGTTTTCATTTTTTTATGACTCTTGTTCTTAATAACTTCACACTTAATAGTGAGAAATACATAGTGCTTTTAATCCAGTTTCCTTAAGATTCCTAAAGACATGAAAGGGGACAACTTCACTCCTTTGAACTTAAACTGTGGAATTAAATCATACTCGTAACAAACAGATTACAAAATTTTCATAATGAGGTTTTCGAAATTAAATTTAGAATGTCTTTAAACCTAAAATCCCGCAGACACGTGTATTATACGTGACTCAACGTGATTTATAAAAATGGCAAATTAAGTTTGGGTATACAAAATTTAAGAAAGTTTCACTTCCATTTTAAATCAAAATTGCACGGTTCCTTCTTCGACTCTACCCCATACATACATACATCTTTACCGTTGAGGTTGTGTATCCTAGAAGTGAAAATTTTAATTTATGCGCACTTTCACCGAACGAAAACAACGTAATTTGCATAGTAATTAGACAAGATAAAGTAACTTTCAACTTAAGTTTCCAAATTAATTCGCCATAAGGCAGCTAACAGTGACGCAGAATACAAGAAAAGTTTTGTTAATGTAAACTGACTTTAACCGTTAATTATAGAAGGCGAAAATTTACATTCTATGATCGGATGATTATTATTTTCAACCATATTATCGAGAAACCAAATTCACATATTTCATAAGTTAATTTAGTATCTAAGCAACCGTAAAAATATCTACTTTTTCTGCGTAGAACTGTGGTGTTAGCGGGTGTTGAGTAACAGAATTACCTATTAATCTAGCGCTATAATTATTTTATTATATTTTTATTTTAAATATAATCAAGAGGTCCTTTGTAAGTAAATCCTTTTTAATTAACACAATGAAAGCAAACGCTTTCACAATTGGTTATAACACATGCATCGCAACTTTCATTCAAATATTTTATGATAGAAATTGTGTATACAGAAAAATATACGATATATGTATGTATGAAGTACTCAAGTAATTTCTGTGTATGGTGAGTACATATAAAAATAGATGGCGATTTATTCTATGTAGCTTTTGGATGCTACAAGGAAATTGCTCTCCTATATATTGATGCACTTTTCCACTTACCAGCTTTTGATATTTACTATGAGTAAAAACTCATCGTTTCACCCACTTCAGTACCGTAAACCAGGGATACTTTAGTACGATTTAAATTTACGTAGCATTTGGGGCTGTGTGACAATAAACATGTATATACAAAAATGTGTCTTCGTAGGCCATGTTTTGAAAGCATATATATAACAATTTGTATCATTTTGGTCAGCTTGTATTATGCTGGTATGCAACGACATACAGGTGATTTACGCGTGCACTATGATATCTGTAGTTGCTGCGTGTCACATGTATTACTAATTACTATACTAGCTATTGTATTGTTACGCGCAACAAAGTGACACAAGCGACATCTATTGGAAATGGGAACAACTTTAGGTTAGTGACATCTTAGTAAACTTTGGGTTCAGAGAATGGAATACTCAGGAAGGTTCTAGTATAATTTGTAGAGTATAAATACCGCGCTTCTCACATCCAGGAGCCGGGCTTTATTTCAGACAGTAAAATGGACGAAGTAAACTATTTGTATTCTAATAATTAGAAGTACAGTACTAGCGATAACTAAAGAGTTGATTTGATAATTGTTTGGAAATTGTGAGAGTAAACAGTAAAGTTAAATAAAGAAAGAACTTTTGAATGATATCTGAAATATTGTGTATTAAATAACGAACTAAAGCCACGCTCGTAATAATATCTTCTTCTAGCTTTATTTGTTGCTTGTAAATTAGCTGCCAAATGGATTTATGACATACAGATCAAGACGACCTGCTGCTGTAGCTTTGGTTGCTGTTGCTAAGTAAAGCGGTAATATTCAAATAAATAAATAAACGGAAGTGAGTTGCCCCAATCCAACTTAGATCGGGTTTAGTATCAAACTTTTTCGTTGAGATATAAGATGGCCAAATTTGTCACGAAGCCATACATATGTGCACACATACCTATATATATTACGAACTAAATTCCAAATGGAACTTAATCCAAATAGTTCATTTACGTAGATCATATAATTCATGAAAGCCTGATACCGATTATATTGTAAACTTTACTGCACCCCAAAGCAGGTGTTACTTAAAGGGAGTACAACAACAAGTTCAGATTGAAGCTGATTTTTGCGTTCTCCTTTTAAATATGGAATTAAATTTATATGCAAATTTCATAGCCATTTTTCGAGTGCACAGCCTAAATAATCTCAAGGTTTAACCACCCACATACGCACACGTGTACATACAATTATACATAATATAAAATAAATATGAATACGAAAAGCTCAACGCATAAATTTTATATCACAATGGAGCAGCTCCATTTAGATCTTTTGGATATGATAGTAAACGACCAAACACAATGTAACAAACCCCTGAGAACTGTCATGTAGGAGGTAGATGTGCGTAGCAAAATACCCTTACATACAAATATACAGAGCGATAGCATGACATAGCGGTGCGATATTCAATCTACAAGCAAGATTGTATCTTGTGACATTTATGCGGGATATTAGATACTAGAAATAAATTCAAAACAGTTTTGGTTTTGTTTAAAGAATTTTGTTTCCAAGTCTCTGGTGGTTTCTCTTATCTTATCAAGGGTATGCCCCTGCGATAAGAATACTTGCAGCTGTGGATTTTGATCAGAAATATTAAGGGGGTTATCCAATTAAAATTGTTATAATTGATATTTCATTTTACTGTTAATCAACATAATCTTCGCATGCAATCGGTATTCTTCATATTTTATGCAACTTACTACACCTGCATATCTATGAGTATATAGGTACGTATGACTAGCATATACAAAGCCCGGCACACTCAACATCTACAGTAACCTCTCTGATAAATCAATAAATGAAATAGTGAAGTTTTCTTGCACTTCCTTATATTTTCTTATTGAAACATGATCACTCCAACGAATTCTTAAGATTGTCAACTGCGAACATGGCTGCCATTCGCGCAAGGATTACTGTAGTTTTTCTGATTTAAAATAATTTAAAAGATCATCTCGTGTCAGGTAAAGTTCTCATCGTGGATGGTATCTATTTCAATCATCTTATAAAGTTTATATTGCAGCAGATAAGTAAATACCCTTAAATGGGACTACTAACCCGGAAATTGTTCCCGCTTTATTGAAAATTCATCACCATTATTGTGAGTGAGTTATTTTTGCTTCTTCTTGTTAAATTATCACTCTCTTCAGCACAAAATTTGC
Source organism: Dioctria rufipes (assembly GCA_963924295.1). Lineage (NCBI taxonomy): Eukaryota > Metazoa > Arthropoda > Insecta > Diptera > Asilidae > Dioctria > Dioctria rufipes. The sequence continues at coordinate 194,242,119 of OZ002741.1, forward strand.
ACTGAAAAAAAAATGGGTTACGGATCCGCTGGATCATTACCCTGAATGCTTGACTGATTCATATGTTAAAATAACTCACTCAAAATATAATATCCGAAAAGCCTAGGCAACGATATCATATTGATTTTGCAGGACCACATTAACGTAGCATGCGGCTTACGTGTATAGATTTCGTCATTATCAAAATCTTCATTTATAATGCAATTGAAGTAACTACAGCAGCTGTAACGCAAGATATTTGGTTGTGAACGACTGGTTGAATCATTGATGGTTATGAATTAACCATTATTGACAGCGGAGGAGGGGCCTAAATTCTTCAAAAATAGTGGCATCCAATACTTGAACCCAGATTTATTTTATTCGGCTTCCAATGTAAACATCATACTGATAGTTTATGCTGAACAGCTGAATGTCATCGTGTTCTCACCACTGCCATAGAGGTGAGAGGTACGCCAAAAGAAAGAAAATCCTGATCCATACTAGCCTTTTCAATCCAAAGTTTGAGAAAAATTGAGAGATGGGAATTATGCATAAAAACAGGTTAATTTTAAAAATGGGTACATGTATGTAGGAAAATGTGGATCAAATGGAAGGTAACATTCTGGGATTTCCCAAACTTGCAAAAAATGTAATGGTTAAAATTTAAAAAGATTATTCTTTTCCCTACTTTTGTGACTGTGACATCCCATAAATAACGACATCGGGGATGGAGTGATGGTTCAGCATTTATTTATTCGAAATTCATCAAATTATAAGAAAAAACATACCATTCAATAAATTCAAAATAAAAAAAAAAAAGGAAGGCAAAGGAGACGCAGATATATTTAACTAAGGTCAAATTTGAGCTGATTTTTCAATTGCAGTCAAGAAAAATTCAAATTAATACCGTCGAAATACTAAAGGCTCGTTCGGATGGTAAGGAAGATGGAGGAAGTTATGGTTTCTGAGTGAGCGAATCGGGGTTGATACATCGATTGAGCTTATCAGAAAAGGGGAGTTTATTGCTCCCTTTAAAATATCTATCTACTGTAGGGATATCAAATTTATACGGTTCACATGGGTAGGCAAAATTACAAGTATACTCCAAGTAAGGCCACGGAATGCAAATAGGAGGAATCTGAGTTGAATAGCTTCAATGTGCTTAATCTGGACTTGGTAGTAAGAAAACCAGATAGGGCTGACATATTCTAGTATCGACCTAACAAAGTTGCACTATAAAATATTTTTGTAATACAAGGTCCATAAAGTTCTGTAAACCATCTCTTAATAAATCCCAAAATCAAATTGACCCTACTAATTACGTAACGATGTGATCCTCAAAGAAAAGGTCAGAATTGAGAATCAATCCCAAATCTTAGGTTTCGTCGAGCCTAGGTAATGAAGTTTCTTCTACAGCATAATTGAAATGAATTAGGGAGCTTTTGCGAGCGAAGGTATTAGTTGTGCATATATTAACATTTAGGTGAAGACAATTTTATTGGAGCACCACTTATGAACACTGGCTAAGTCAATGTTTAAAAGAGCAAAGTCATCTTGAACACTAACAACAAGAAATATTTTGGCATCGTCCACATAGAAAAATATTTTGTAATAAACAAAAACAAAGATACATTATTGATGTATAGAATAAATTCTAACGGCCCAAGAATACACACCTGTGGTATTTGCTATCTCAACAGAAAGTGCTCCGCTAAATACAATTCGCGGCATACGGTTTGAAAGTTAAGAAGATAACCAATGAAAAACTAGGGGGAATCCAAGAATGGAAAGCTTGTGGATTAAAATCATATGATTAATTTTATCTAAAGCCTTGCTAAAATCACTGAAGACGCAGTCAACCTACTTACCGGACTCAATGGCTGGTGTATAATAGTGAAGAGAGTCTAATAGACTAGTCGTGGTTGTTTTGTCCTTTAAGAAACCATGTGGGAGAGATTCCAAGATTGGTTCACAGTGAAAGTGGAGCACTTCACTAACCAAGGGCTTTAAAAATCTTCGCCATATGGCACAAGCTAGCAATAGGCCTATAGTTTTGAAATATCCGACTTATTGCCTTTCTTATGTAGACAAATAATCACAGAGTACTTTTATGACATTGGGAAGGACTCACCCACAGGACATGGACAAAATGTATAGGCAACACAGGACATGGGATAAAAACGATCCGTATTTCTTCAAGAAGAAAAGGGAACATAATCAGAACCAATTGTAAAAATATCAGGTAAAAAATATGTTCAGTAACAGGTACGACGTCAACCACAAAATGTTTTACTTCAAGGGAAAGGGAGGTTTGCGGAAGCTTTGTCAAATATGAAAAGTCAATATTACTAATATATTAGTACTTGAAATCTCAAAATTCGTTACTAAAGAGTTCAGAGAAAAAGTTCAAAGATGATGATTACGCCTAAAATTATATTTAGAAAATAAGATGAAAATTACCTTTAAAGGTTCTACAACAAGTGTGTTTTGTCAAAATCTAGCATATTTTCTTAATCAACCTTTAATTCCGAAACCGAAAATTGCCCTGTATATAACAATAAAATTCAAAGGAAATAATTTTATTATTGCAAGTATAAAAATAATGGTACAAAGGTTCAGACAAATATATTTATGTTAAATTCACATGTAAGTACTCTGTAGCATTGACAAGTTGGACCATTAGGGTGCGTTTTAGCGCAAATACCTGGAAAGACTCACTCCTGAATGATTACATCGTGCTCTATTTATAGTCTGGAGATGTTGACAGGAACTTGGAGTGAGATGCCTTTAAATAATGATGTCGTCTGTTGGTTATATATGCTGATGTATGTAGATGCGCAGTGGCGGCGAAAAATAAATGTAGATAAGATGATGAAGTTACAAAATGTAAATTCTCACAATTGAGAAGTATAAACTTAAAGATATGTTCATATGCTCGGGATTATAGTTACAAAGTACTTATTGCTTGCAACTTTTTTCCTTCAAATTGTAACATACATATTCGGGCGGCATCTAACTAAAATAATTGGAATATTTCCTTTATTTCCAGCTCATAACATTAGCTTACACTTCCGACGAAGATGATTCGATAGGACAACGACCTCGAAATCCCCAGATCTGATAGTTTGAAACTCGGACATTGTCGCCAGATAATTTTCTTATTTTACTTACTAATAAAATAGATTTAAATTCGTATACAGTTCCTTTCCGTATTTATTTATTATAAACTTGGTTAGTTTTCAAAAAAACAGTAAAGTAAAACGATGACAACGAACTAAATTAAATCTCTCTTCAATTTAGGAACAAAAATATATCTTCAAATAAGTAAAAAAGCTAGAATTGGGGCAATTTTTATGATACTCTAGCCAGATGAATGCTCGTAGGTAATTACGTATAGTCGCCTGTCTGTACAAGGTTGAAGTGGTTTTTCGCATTTATTTCTAGAATGGGTCGTCCCACAGTAAACATTTTTATGAACAATGTCATATTCTGAAGTACTTTTCAGTACAACAAAATCCTTTAGGCCAAATGATTTTCACAGTATACGTAAAAAACCTAAATTTTTATATGGCAACAGCAAGAAGGGGTTACCCGATTTAGTCCATTTTTGAAATTTTATTTACTTTTGCTACGAAAACTTCAGAGTCAGACAAACGGACGGTCGGGCGCACATACAAAAATCAAAACAACTTTCAATATCATGTTTGAGTGTCCAACCTATTTTGCTCTACCAGCATTATTTCCGTATGTTACAAACGGATTGACAAACTTAGTATACCCTATGATTTCATCTAGGGTATAAAAATATAGATACAATTTTACTTCTGTAGAAATAAAACATATATTAACTGTTATTAATTAAAGGGACTAAAAACGTGAACTTATCACATTTTCTACGTTTTAGTCTGCCATATAGCTTTCAAAAGAGTTTCCTTGCTTAGTTAATGTGAATCTATATGACGAGAGACTTAGCCTTCCAGAATCACTTTCTCAATCTCTGACCCAGCGACCCATGTATACATTATGGAGAGGCAAAAATCTAGAAGTATCTTTTGTCTCCGGTCTCCCGTTATGTATTTCATACCAAACGTGTTTCTATGTTCGGTTTCCGGTTTCCGAAGCTTACTAATTTTTCATTTCAAAGTCACCTGAAACTGTTTGTGTATACTGCTCTATCAGTTAACTGTTCAGTGAGTTTGACAAAGTTTTTTTTTTCTTTATTTAATTTATTATAGGGTCAATCTATAGAAAATCGTACAAAATTTCCATTTTCTCGACGTTTTTTTTTCTGATAGATAAGTTTTTTTTTATACTGCGATGCATGCAGCCTGAATTAAACTAAATTTAAACTGATTTTGAAAGCCTTAAAATTTTCTAATTTTTGGTATGTGCAGTTATATTAAAAATTCATAACTTTGGATGTAATTATCACACAGGCATGGTCTCTAGATTATTTCAGAAAAAATAATGTAATGAATCCCTTTTATACATAAACAATTAAGGATAATAAAAATATGCTTTATCTCAAAATGCATCTTTTTAATTTTTCTAATTTCTTTCAACAAAAATATTGATAATGCTGTTAGTAAGTTATTAAAATCACATATCTGGATAGTGGATAATAAACCCATTACGGAAAGGAATGTTTTTTCTCCAGGAAATCTTTGAAGAAAAAAAATCATATAAATTTGTTGTGATATCATTTATTCGATAAAATTTTCACACGAAGGCTAATTTTTTTAAGTTTTTTCACTTTTCGCATGATATAAAAGATTTAATAAGTTTTGAGATAATTCTTTCTAACAATCTCTTTCTTGACAATGCCCTCTGGTGACTTTTTCTTATGGTCTCCAGAGACCTAATTTTTTGATCTTCAGAGACAAAAGTCTCTTGCCTTGTAAAAATTTTGGAGATTTTAGTTTCTGTAAATCGGGACTAGAGACTAAAGGTCTGTCACCGTTTTGCATAATCCATTATGAATTTATAAAAATTAATGTCAATTCTTTCATTTGTTCAGTGCTGAGAAATAAGTGAAAACACTCTAGCTTCGTTGGCATTATGAGTTGGTATGCACAAAAAGTACTGTGCATTCTTGAATAACTCGGTGCTTAAATAAGCAGTCCATATTTTAAAAAAATCAAGCCAAAGTGGATTTTTCGTTAAAAGCTTGTCTGGTCGCTAAGACTTTGACTGAAAGTTTTTAAATTCACCATTCACTCATTTATCAATTTTGTGTTATTAATTTTGATTTTCTTGTTTGTTTTTTTTTTTTAATAAAACCGTACTTTCAATTGCAGTCCACGGAGTATTCTCAGTTATATTAGGAAAAAACATCCAGTAAAATTTATTAAATTGTTGAAAAGATTATACACTTCCACTAATTCCATGGTACACCATATTGAGTAAGAGTCGAGTCGGTCTGTTTGACGGCAATATCAAGTACACCGTACACGTACAGTACACGCAAAAATTAAACTTTTATTTAATGTTTTTGAAAATTTTAAAACCAGGACGGTATAGAAAACCCCGTCCGGGCGCTTCTCGGTCGCCCTCTAAACTAGGACAAATCTGGGAAAACCCGGACGGATGGTAGCCCTACACATATTATAAGTTATAGATGATATATTCCTACCTAATAATGTACAATATTAACTTACACTGACCCATCTTTCACTTGACGTACAATAAAGGTTTTATTTAAAAAATTATATTTATCTACATTGTGTTTAATACACATGTTTGAAATAATAATTAAAAAATACTACCAGAAATTGTTGTAGTGATAGTAGTGATACACTCAACTCAATACATAGCTCTATGAAGAGGTTGTTAAAAATTTATTTATCTTGAGTTTCATTTACCTCGTAAAAGTTTTGTTTTACATCCTCCTAAATTTGAGAAAAACAGCTTCCTATAAAATACAGAACATTTTTACGAGGCTACTGAGAAGTTTCACAGTAAATACACATTTTAGGTGAGTATATACTTGTACGTCCTTCTTTGTTTATTTTACAGCTGAATTTCATGGTCATTTAGTGCAGTCGTATGCAAATATACTTGTAATAAATCTGAGACTATTAACAGTTTAGGTAAATTCTTTGGTTACTATGAACACATAAAATTTCCGCAAATTATAAAAATTTAATTTAGAAAATGTCATCAATTGTGGTGTACTTAAGCAGGAATCTTAAGATTTTTACAAGAATAATTTTTGCCTCATTTTACTATCTGACGAATAATTATAATTATACCCAAAATCACTATTTTTTGCAATTATTGAGAGAATAGGTTGTCCTAAAGGTCTTAATACACTGAAGAAAACTAGGACCGCAGAATCCTTAGACAAACCAGTAATACAGAAGTTGCTAAATATGTACAAAGTGTAGGACAATAAACATAAGTTACAATTGAATTAGGCACCTGTGATCGTGGCCGTTTTTAACAAAGTTTTCTAAATTATTTACTTTGCGATATCAGGACGAATAAACAATATTCTTGTTATAATTGCTCTTTTAGTATTTGAAAAGTGTGAACATATTTAAAATAGTTGCACTGAAATAAGAGGTACTTTTCTTCTTTTGATTAGCAAAATAATGAATGGTTTCTTCAAACTGTAATTCTTGAAGCACATGACTTTCTATAGATATCAGCGAGAAACCGCTCAATCTTTCTTGAAGCATTGCAGTCCTTAGTTCAATTTTGATAAACAACGTTTTCTACTGCATCATGCATAAAGAGATTATCATTACTATTTCTACATTTGGAGAAAAGTGATTATTGGAAATAAATGAACTATACAGTCATACAATTTAAAATTAGTAATAGCTTAAATTTTGTAAAAGAAATGAATTTCTCTAGTTGTTAAGAGTAATTCTAGGTACAACTATTTTTGCAAAGCATACATTAAAAATTAGAAATATAGATCAACCACTAGAAGTAAGGCTGTGTAAAGGAAAAAAAATGAAATAGAATAATTGCTACATTAGAAATAATATAAAAAAAAATATACAACATATATAAGAAATAATAAGAAATTGTAAGAATAGGAAAGACTGATAGAGCCTAGATGGCCTAGTAGCCGTGGGCAAAATAACCTTTATTGTATTAGGCTGATTTTAAGATTGTACAATAAAGAGCTTTTTCAATTCAATTTCAATTCAATATTTTTCCTTCCTTTTATATAGTTGTCTTCACACTTCCTTTAAATTTATCAAAATTGTGTAGAGTCACACAAATAAATGAATTAAATTGAATTAAATTTAGAATTTTCGACGGTTTTCCTGAAAATAACTGTTTATTGCAAAATAAGAAAAGTTTAAGCTACAAAACGGCCATATCTAAGTGGTGCTACATGAACGTGATGCTCTTCAGCAAACCGAATCTTTTAACCAACGACTTTAGATAATCGGTCAAATAGATCTAATAATAACAATAGTAGTGGATCTGTTAAGTATTTCTTTTTGAAAAAATAAAATAACCTAAATGACTGTTAATATCTAGCATAAATTATAAGTGTCGAAAAATACCAGCTATAATATCCATTGTTAAGAAAAAAAAAGTAAGTCAAGTTCAATACCTGTTAAAAATGTAATTTACACGGCGCGGCATTCTTTCTCGTAATAATTATCGATCTCTGTAAGTTCGGAAATCAGCGAAATCGGGCAACTCCTGATGTTCAGATTTGTCGACGAAACTGGGGAAAATGGTCTCAGTCGTTTTTAATATAGTGAAAGTCGTGAAATTATAATGTTTTTTTAACTATTGTTACTGTCCGGTGAACTATTCTAGAAAGAAATTCGGTAACTACTTTAATGATCTAACTTACACATAGTGTTGGCTATATTAGTGATGCTAGCATTCATTTATAGTGTCATCAAAATTAATCTTAGACCAAAACTTCTCTAGTTTTTAAGGCATACCGATAGACAAGAATACTACTATTAAAATTATTACATTCTTATTCAAATTAAACAGGCATTATGTATCTACTTCTTGGTTTTAGAACATTTCTTTCTTTTTTTCAATATAATCTGGAATTAAATGACAACAGTGGAAACATGTGATAAGAAGCATTTCTTCCAACACAATGAATTATGAATATAATAAATCCATAATGTATAAATTACGGGTTGTTTATTGGTGTGCCCCGTATTTAAATTTAATTAAAATTAGTGACATGCGAACTAGGCATCGTTTGTTATATTGGTGGGAATCGTTTATTTTTTTCGATTAATTAGATTTAAGATTTATTAGGTGAATACCATATATTTTCATATTATGCAATATTTATACAATATATATATGTATATACCTATACATGAGCATATGGGAATAAATTTTTATATTTTTTTAAATAAAAAAAAAATCATCCTAAACATTAAATTCCCCTTTTGGCGGCTAAACCATTTATACACCCACAAAGTGAGAAAACCGATTTTATAATAATAATAATTTTTCCGCGGAATGGCAGAAGCATTATAGGCAGACAAACATGGTAACTGTATGCCGTATCCGTAGTAATGCACCTGTAATGTGATTTATGATAACCAGATTTTATATACGGATGCCACGGGAGGAAACCATAGAGCAACCTTAGTAATGATTTAATTCTGCTGCAGTCAAGCTCACATTACATTCGCCACAGCTGAGGTTACAATAATTTCAATTGAAGACAATGCTCCCTTCCTGTTACCACCCACCTATGTGACAAGTGATGTACAAACATTTCGGGATGTTATTTTCACTATAATTTGTCGTCTAATGGCATTGTTTTGATAACCACACATACATATGACTAGTAGATGTGACCTTATAACTTTCAATGGGGTTAACTAATTGCTTCTTATTTTGGATTCAAAGACGGACAGATCTTCTATTTTCATTTCTTTTACAGTTTTGATAAAACAAAGATTTTTAAAAATATGTGTGTAAACATAAATTCCCATTGGGATGAAAAACCAGCATTTCTGAAAGGAGCACAATTTAAGCGCTTCCCTAGCCATCATTTGGCAGGTCTATAGAAGCATATTCACTGATCTATACAAAAAAATAAGCAAAGGCCCAAGTACCATCGATTGGAATTTAAACTGTGAATTTTTCCACTATGTACGAAGAAAACGCATCTCTGATTTTGAGTGTGGAGTGAAGCTTTTAGTTTTTTAGGTAATAAAAGTTAATTATTATAATAATATGATATAACAAATGAATTAAAAAAACAAATAAATTCTATCGCCCTTCCTGTGCTGTCATAATTTATAAAATTAAATGTGTTTTTAAAGTTTACGCTAGCTTTCCAAAGAGTTGTTACTCTCTCTGTTACCAAAATCTACAATAATTTCAGTAAGGAAGAATATTGGCTCTTGCACTCTTGAAGGCCTCTTATGAGATTAAGGAAGACGCATTGCGATGATTATTCAAAAAATTCATTAAAGCTTTCGAAAAGACACATACAAAAAACGTCCGCCATCATGTAGAGCGCTCTTAGAGCGCTTCTTAAGAGCAGCATTGAAGCGCCTACCTCTGTGGACATGCCTATGTCAAAAAGCAATGAACTGGGATAGAGAATAGAAACGCTACGAGCTTCCACGGAAGGGCTTCAGGAGGACACTCAGATTGCTCTTTTTCCCAGTGGGTGGTTAGTTCACAATGAATGATAAACACTGACCAATACGTACTCACATATGTACATTTCACATCAAAATTGGTGTACTGCTCCCATTGGGGGAAGACTTATTCGCTTGAAATTTTCAGTACCCACGAAAATTTTCTCATTAATATCGCCTCAAAAATTTCATTATTGAGTTTGGATTGGACTTCCCACGGCTTTTCATTTTTAAACCAGTGGAGTCTATGAGCCAAAGTCGAGTGTCCTGGCGCAAGCCAAAATATTACAAGTTAAGCGAAACTCTGAATTTAGAGCAAGAAGTCTCCAATCTTGCTCCACTATGTCCAATATATTTCGGTGATTGACAAAATATTTATTTCTCCACCACATTTTACCTCAGTGGGTTAAGATGGGTTGGCTTTCTGAATTTGATAAAGTGCATAACATCCAGAGGATCATCCGAGGCTCTAGACTTTATTTCATCACCATTGCTATTCAGCATATTATCAGATCTATTTTGAAATACTAGATATAAATCTCTGAATTTTTGGAGAAAGAAATAAACATAGTTGAAAACAGGGTTTAAAAGTACCAGCAAATTTCCATGTGCTTGCGATATACTTGCTATCGCAAACATTCCTTTTGGAACTGCTATGCTTGCTGTGGAAAGCAGTGATAGCACTACCGATTGCTGTAATACAACGAAACTAGAAATTTTAAATGAACGTAGATTTGGATATATGAGCACATTCATTTTTTCTTAGTAATTTACAGAAAATGTTGCGGCAGAATTTTTATCACTTCTGTGACCAACTGGAGTTATTTTCAGAAAAGTTCTAAAGAAAAAATTTAATTTCTAGTAAATTTCTAGGAAAAAATAGAGCCCTTCCCTACATCAAATCGATGAATCATTGATTTTATATTTCGTTGTATTACAGCAATCAACTGCTTTCCACAGCATGCTGTACCAACAGCTAAAGCAATACGAACTTGCAATAACACAGAAAGCCCAGAAGTGAAATTTCAAATAGCAGCAGAAAACATAGCAGTCCCAAAATGAATTTCTGCGATAACATAGAAAGTAAAAGCATGATATTTTGTTCTGTGGTTGCTGTCTGCTAGTGCTTTCAAACCCTGGTTGAAAACAACACTATCTATTCACTATGTATGCGGCTATGCTCGGAGAAATAGATTACAGAAGTGATACGTCAACATAAGTAAGCTAAAGCTGCGTGGTCAGTAGACTTGCTGAAGAGAATCCTCCTTTTACTCAAATTTTAATTCGAATTGATGTAAATCTTCCAGCAAAATATGTTCACCTATCAGTTAAATACACTTTACGTGAATCTGTAAGTATTTATATACATATATCATTGCAGCACATAGAAAGTATCTAGAAGCTTTTTTCTTTGGACTTTTATAATTTTCCCTATTTTGCTCTCATAAAGCTATATAGCGAACAATTTCATTATCTTTGGCCTTTGAAGTTAGCTAAAGTCTTACATCTTTCTTTTCTCATCTAAAGTAGACAGCTTTTAACACATTTACCAGAGCTGTAGAAAAGACGCATATATTTTCTGAATTTCATTCAATCTTCTTAAAGCAATTATTTTCACGACTATTCTATTTTTGGTGGAGAGGGTTTTAAATGAAAATCCTTTAAATTCATTTTAACAACATAATGTAGATTCTGACATGGATGTTATTAGTATCAGAAATTTATTTTTTTTTCAAAGAGGTCAGATACATCAAATACTTAAGTGTCGCCGTGCATGTCACCCATGACAAGAACGATTGTAGTATGTATGTAATTTGAAATATATTTAAAGACGTCTTCTAGTGACATCGATTTCCTTTCACCCTTAACGAGAATTTCCCATTAAAGCAGCCGTGCATGAAGAAAATTAATTCATGTAGAAAATTACAATTTCACCCTGTCTGCCGTGAGCACTCATCTCCATCTCGAACCCAACCAAAGACGTATAACTTATCAATTTATGCAGAAGATGAACTGGACCTGAGATTCGATGAACGGTCCAATGTCGAATATTTCAAATAACAAGCGTACATCTGATAGGTGGAAGCTGAAATTACTGCTAAATTTTGCCCATGTTAATTTAGATAAAACCCAAATTTGTACATAATTTCTGGTTTTTTGTAAGATAGAAGGAAAAGGCTTTTTTATTTCAGTACATTTAATTAAGGGAATAATTTGTTTAATGGGTGGATATAGAATGGCGGATATTCTACCTTGAATTTTATTAGATATGTCTTAAGAGCCTAACTCGTTGCAAATGTTTTACCAGAAGTTCCTGTAATTTTGAGAATTTGATATTTTGTTATAAGTATATTTGCAATTTGCGATGTAATCCTAAAATGAAAGTCTGAAATGGCTGACAATTATGTCGTCTGCATTCTTGCCTTCAACAGAAGGAATCTCCAGGTCACATTTAAATTCCAGGGAATAATAATTTTGAGAAAAATTTCACAAGTTTAATATTTGGGTTTCCCAAGCTTAGAGTTAAAAATATATTAAAAATGTTAAGTTCCCTAAATGACTTTCCCTTGAATTTAATTTATTATATACATAAGTTGTGTATCTACTTCCTTTTAGTGGGATTCCAATGCAATAATTTATTCGTAGGTCCGCAAATTTTGATAACTGGCTATTTACCCATAAGTACATACACATAGTGGTAATGGGTGGGAGGATATTGCGGGAGGCAATCGGGGCGATCGTCCCCCCTAGAGCTCTAATAAAATTGAAACTTAGACTTTAATCAAATGCAATAGAAAATAAATATAAAAATAATTATTTTAACAAGATTGCTTGTAAATGCGCACGAAATATTTAAAATAATTTCTCCTTAACTTAATGGGTACAAACACAAAAGTTCTTATAGTTATCCTTCATTTTGCGTTTAATTAAATATTGAAAATATATTACATTTGTACAAATTTTAGAATTTTCAAGGTACACAAAGAAAGCAAGTCTGAGCTTATGAAATTTTAAAACTACAGTGCAAAAATTGAAATTTGGAGCTTCTAATGTTTATCAAAACATTTAATTAAATTACTTTATTTTGAATTAGCTTTCTTTGCGTACCTTGAAAAATATAACTTCAATATTTAATTCAACATCAAATGAAGGGAAACTCCATAGAACTTTTAACTTACTAAGTGAAGGGAGTAATTATTTTATATTTTTTAGGGCGGATTTTGAAGCAACTTTTTTTCTATTTTTTTATAAAATTTTCAGATTTATTATTTTTTCTTTTTTAGTCTGAAATTATTCTCAAAATACATAAAATTATATAAATAAGAAATTTTCAGTAGAAGAAAAATGTTGGCATTTTTTGTGATCGAAAGCTTACAGAAGGTATCTTGATCAAAAGTGATTTTGGGAAAATCATCATAGCCGCTGCAATTAATAACAGATTGAGTTTTCTTGCAAATATTTAAGCAAACAATATACAGGGTGTCCCGTAAGTCGACGTGAAGCCGGAATAGGATGATAGACCAAATCATAATAGTCACCAGAAAAATATAAGACAAAATCTAGGTCATGTGTTTTTTAAATAATTTACATTTCTTTTATTTTCGAGAAAATGTACACCCTGTGATGGTTTTTTTCTTATGTAACCCGAATAGTGCTTATGTAACCTGTTGCTTTCAATTCTAAGCCATATACTCTAATAATCGATGGTTAGAATATTTAAATGGTCAAAATCTTTATAATTTATTAGTTCTTTATTCTAAAATTTATCAATTAATTCAAGATAATACTTTAAAAATTTATTTATTTATTTTTGTTTTATTATTGATTTTTTTTGCCAATTTTAATATTAAATTAGGTAAATTTTATTCAGAAAGCTGTATAGGGCAGTCCACAACTGATGGTTCAAGCTTCAGGAGCTGATAGAGGAACTTTGACTTATGAAAGGGCACAATGCAACATTGAATAGGGATAAGAAGATTCAAAGAGTTTTTGGGAAGTAGCTTCTTCTTCTTCCTCTTCTTTCGTACTACCATGATATCGGGAATAGCTATTTTCGGACCAAACTCCGTCAGTTTTCATACATTTAGATTTACCCTGAATACCTTTCTGTGTACCTTCAGATTGAACATTTGTATATTTGTTAGATAAAAAATACGATATTGCCAAAGCTCAGGGGATACCCTATGATGCCGTAGCACATTCAGAAATACAAAATACTTGTTTGGCGAAAACAAAAATCTTAGAAGATCTTATTCTCTTTCTTAAAATATTGAATATGTTTTACTAGCAGGAAGGTGCAGGTCTTAATATACATTTATCCAGAGACTGGTCACAAAATTTATAATGCCCAATTACAAACATCTATCAATTCTTAATTGAAGGTGTTATGGATTATCATGGGTATGATTGGATATGAATTCTTGATAAATTATTTTACTAATGACGTGAGAGCAGTACACCCTCACGACTGGCATGAGATGTTTGCTGCGGATGTTAAATAATATATTTATATTCATAAGGTGTCTTATCCACGTATACGTATATAAAGTGCATTATGAAAAATAAACATAATAAAACTCATAAAAAGAAATTTATTAAAGCAAAAAGTGTTAGATATAAATACGAAAATTTTCAACACCTTTGTTAGAGAAAGATTCGGAAAATTAGAAATTTAATTATAAAAAGTTATGTCCAAATTTAGTATTCAGGAGATTTTACAATAAATAATTTGAAACTTATTCTTCTTACTCGTCACTCATATGATTTGAATTATTGCTGTGGCCATCTCGATACAAAAATTTTAGTTTGTATACTGCCATTGGTAGGTATTTGTTCTGATTATTTTATTTGCCATGGCTACAGCGTTTTTACTTACCAGAAAGTATCTAATATCTACGCCCTGAGTGCCTTTTTTCCAGTTTGTAAATATCATTTTCGCTGCTTCTGACTTCTAATTGAAAATCCAAACTTCTCCATCGTTAATGGATGAGAATTCACCTTTTTTGCAGCTTTTGTATGGCAGTGCAATCAATGGGTGTTTTTATTGAAAACAAGTAAATAAATTTCCATTTGTAGCTCATGCCGTGTCCACTGGTCACTACATGATATTGCTACTCTGATGAACCGAAAAGAGAAGCAAGTTCTTGCTATTGCTTATAGAAGTAACTTCTCGGCCGCATTCAGCTTCCGGCATGTTGCGCTGTCTAGATTCAATTTTCATAACTCATATTAGGTTACCTTCATAGGGTACAAATTTCAAACGTCATCGGTGTAATCGGTGTTTGATTATCACTTTAAAATTTCTTGATAATTTAACTTAATTTTGTTTTTATACTTTCGATGATAGCTCGAGAACGCGTTCACTTAGTAACTTGAAATATTACTTCAAGCGGAGAATACATGATTAAAACTGAACATTTTGAAAATATTTTCCAGACAAATATCCTGCCAGATGTTTGACAAATGCTTGACAAATGTTTAACAAACATTTGTCATACATTTATCAAACATTTGTCAACTGCTTATAAATTGTTTGTCAAATGTTTGACAAATGGGTTTTTTCCAATGTTTGTTATGTGTTGATGCACCTTTAGTAACTAAAAACCCGTCATTTAAAAAGAAATATCGTTTAATTTCGGAATAAGCTTAAATGGTTATTAATTAATTAATAACTCTTTAACAGCTATAGTTATCAGATAGGTGTAAAAGGTCAAACTAAAGAATACAGTCCACAGGTTACAGGTTTTGTAAAAAAAAAAGTTATGTTAACCGCATTTTTCTAAAAAAAGGAGATCAAAATAAAAAAAAAGGTAAGATAATACGAAATTTTTGGTTTAGGCCACTATAACTCCTAACAGGAGAGGAGATTGGAGCTGATTGGGCAGTCGTTGGAAAGGCGATTGCGTTAAGCAATGTGCTCTTGATAAGGAACGTGCACCTTGTACTTTTTAAGATACAGGATGTTTTGTGAAATACTGGCATATTTTTTAATCAATTTGTAACTCCCAAATGGTTGTTGCGGGGGTCCCCTGCCATTAAATTTTTTGTTTTCCCAGGCTTACCTATCATCTCCTGCTTTATGGACTACATAGGCGGACACACCCTATATAATAGTATGAAAAACTGACTTCCTGTAAAACTTGAATAAACAATTTTTCGTCATGTATATAATACCACACTGAGAAAAATAAATAGTAATATGTGTAGATTGATAGCGTGGAGTTGAATAGACGAGTCTGAGTGGGATATTTTTATTTTCGTTTTTCTCATTTTAATCAAAATAGGCTTAGGTCACTTCTGCGCTCAGCTTTTCAATTATTAACTATAAGTAATATTTTTATTTACTAATTTTCTTTGTATCATTTTTCTTGTATTTTTGGTTAAATATTTCCAACCCCTTTTGCTTTTGCAAAGTATTGAAACCACGAAACAGTATTCTTTCTTAATTCGAAATAAAGAATATATGTATGATTATAAGTAAATAATACATACTACTTTTAGATAAAAGGTGTCAAGGGAACTCTCAAGAGTTCTACAGAATGCAACGTACGCTGAAAACTTAGACACCCCATGGAAAAATATTAAAAGATGGACAGAATTTTGTTTTAAGGCAAGCATAATTAGTCCTCACGACCTAGGAGCTGACTTGTATACTTTATCTTTATGCCCGTGATTCGTTATCTATTTTAATGTGATTCATTTCACTTACCCTGCAATTGTAAATATTGAGGTTAATTTTCTGCTATTATCGACTACCAGGACTTTTTATCTAAAATAGCAATCAATTGGTTCTCATTTGCAATCATTTCATAGATAAATAGAATTTCCATTTTTCAATGGAACCTTTGACGAACGGCAAAGTACATAAAATAATTTTCTACCGTATTTTGGTTGGTTTTGTGATCTATGTATCTTAACGATTCTGCACTGTTCATTAAATAGCTACATAGAATGATTTATGGAAGAAAATTTTAATTAACACTAAAATGAACTACCTGCGGTTAATCAATTTAACTTTTGGCAAAATTCTGGTTCATATTGCCATTTTTACCTTTACTACACCTTCGCTTTATGTACAGAAAACGATTTATCTTGAACCAACATTCACTTCCCACAGAAAGCTTATTATCTGCTTATTTCTCATTCCAATTTCAGAAGTTCATTTAATAGCTCACTTTAATAGCTAGCAATAGTTTCCCCTTTTCCACACAAATTCAGAACTAGTTAAGGGAATGCAGTAGAAAATTAATAAGCAATGAGCAAAAGGAAACCGCAGCACATTCAAATCAAGTGTATCTCCAGAGATTGGAAAGAATCAATTCGTCGGGTTCTATAATAGATTGGTTCTAAAGCTACTTTCATGCCAGCCATGTTCCTTATTTTCGCTTTTGTACTGATCTTAATTAGCAGATAAACTCCAAGTGAGGTCCACTCTTGGCACTTCATAGCAATGCTTTCTGCAGTACTAGTACAGAGGAATGGGTATCCCTGAACCAGGATACTCTTCCACTTAATTAACTCTCCTTCTGCTTCCTTATATCAGTTTTGCTTTTCTATTTTTGTTTTGCTCACCCTTTAATTTCGGATTTTTTTGCTCTTCATATAATGCCGTAAAATTAAATTATCAGAACTGGCTACTACCACCATTTGTGCAAGTTTTAAATTGAATTTTAATTGCCGCAGCGGAGTGCAATTTTGAGGTCGATTTTAAGGGTAACATTCCTTTTAGTTGTTTAATCATTGCACTTTAAAACGTTGTTACCAATAAATATCTATGCAGTTAGTCTTATATGGTTTGATAGAAATAAAGGTTTCATTAGTACCAATTTGTAGGTATATACATGGATATACTAATTGTTTTTTTTATTTGGTTAAATAATTCTCTAGAAATTTTTTATGGTGAAAGGAGGTGGGGTAAACTCAGGAATCAGATAAATATATTTATTTCAATTTTCCATTACCACCCTATTACACATCAAGAAGTCATAAATATATTATTTTAGTGGAAATTTTTTATGAAATGCGTATGTATTTTCTTCCAATGAAATACTATTTTTTCTCTTTACTACCCGCTTTTATCGGACTTATCAGGCCATATCCGAAGCTTCATTTTTATACCCTAGAAAAATCATGGGGTATGCTAAGTTTGTCATTCTATTTGTAACATCTTGAAATAATGATGGTAGCTAAATGGATTGGGCATCCACACATAATAATCCATCCATGATCCATCCATCCTCGCGATTAATCTAGAACATTCAATGTAGGTTGCACAAAAAAACATATATAGTACGTAAAATTCCCGAAATTTTAATTTTTCTTGGATGTAAGGAAGACAAAATCAATAAATTAGGTATTATTCTACATTTGAGGTAGCTACATTTTAAGACTTTTTCCAAGATGGAGCTTTCCATAATCTTATTAAAAAATACATAAGCTTAGTGGCACAAATTGCTGCCACTTACTTAAGGGAAACATTTTTTACTGTGTATGATAACTGAATATTCGAGCAGACGGACGCAAGAGTAATTTTGTAAGAGTTGGTCTTATTAGCATGAGTTGTCTTTTAAATTAATACAAACAACATTTTTTCCAGCAACTATTAGACTGACGAGAAGAAACTCAGTTTTTCTGTTGTCTACTAGTTAATGGTTAGGTTCGCTGGGATAATATCAAAATATTAACTTTAGAAACCTTGAAGATCTCATTAAAGTTAACACTAGATCATACGCGCCCTGACTTGGTTCATGGGAGCTTCCATGGGGGACATACGTACCCCATTTTTAAAATGCTTTTCCTCAGTCAAACAGAGTGAGAAATAAAGATTGTTAATAATTATAAAAGAGGAATTTTATAGCAGTTATCTAAAATAACAAAAGTTGCTAAAACTTTCTTACATACCAACTAGAACATAAACTAAAAATGTCAATATAAATCTCTTTGAAATTCAATCAGCCTTACTAAAAAGGAAGCAAACTAGACCTTAGGCATTATTTTCATTATGTTCGTTGTTTTTTTGACAGCCGCAGCACATAACTGCTTCATGGTCAGCCGCTGTGGGTAATAAAATTTAGAGATCTATGAGCAAAGGAATCTTCTTATTCCGCTACCAAATGAATTATATTTATACTTCATGAGGTCCCTAGCCATAGGGCAAAAAAAGCCCTTTTATTGTATGGACAACTTCTGTAAATATCACTGTTTTACATGTCTCTCCCAACTATCATTTAAACCTAATAGTAGTGATAAATTAGTTGTGTCACTAAAGGTCAGTGCAAGTTTCGTGATAACCACTGAAATTTTCACCTTTTGGTTAAAATTCCACGCCATAAGGTGACAATCAATCGCTATATTGACTCATACAGATGAATCTGTATAAAGTGAAGAATACTGATGGCAACCACGTGCTTATTCTTTATAAAAATCAGCACTAAGGCCCAAAACAAATCTATTCTTCATGGTGATATTTATTAGTGATCGGCACGCTTTTATAACTCTAAGACATATAAAAAAAAAACTTTTTCGTCATTTAACGAGGTACTTTCTATCGAAAAGTCTGATTAGGTTTTGAAAATACAAAGGCCAATCGAAATATGCATAAAACTCTCGAGACTTTTCGACTCTTCTCTAGCGATAACTCTAAGAGGCATTTTATTATTTATTTATTTATATGGCATTTATATCGCATTCAACGCAATCTGTAATATGGCCAATAATCTGTCAAATTAATTGTCCACTTAATATAGGGTCCGCCATCTAACGTTTTTTTTTTCAACTAGTGCTTATTTCGTGAATGGTAACACTTAGCTCATGTCTGATTTGACAGATAATTAGTTTTATTCTTCCGCTGAACGAATATGGTTGTGTATACGCTTGAACAATGCTGCTCATTTTGATCTTGGCGGGTATGTAAACAAGCAAAATTGTCGCATTTGGGGCACAGAGAACCCGCACGCATACATTGAAAAGCCGATACACCCAAAACGAGTCACTGTTTGGTGCGGATTTTGGTCCAGAGGCATAATTGGGCCATTTTTCTTCGAAAATGAGCAAGGAGTGGCCGTTACAGTCAATGGCAATCGTTATCGGGCCATGTTGAATGAAAATTGAAGAGGAGGATATTGGCAACATTTGGTTTCAACAGGACGGCGCTACGTGCCACACAGCCGAAGCTACACAGAGTGATAGGAGAAGTCTCGATATGCCACTTTATTGCCGCCAAATCCATCAGCTTTCATGTCAGTCACTATATGGGAAAATTTGTAGTTAAAATCACGATATTAATTAACACTAAGTAGGAAAATAATTTTTGATCAGGTGATTAATCCGTTATTATCACTAAAATGAAGTGTGGAGCACTGCATAGTGAAATTCCTTCAAAATCGGCCATATTTTTCTTAAAATCATTACCACAAAATTGGATACAAAAATTTGTTCGAAAATATTTCTTTTATTTCATAATGTTGGGCATTTATAACATTGAAAATAGCCAAGAAATAGTTTTTGGAGATACTTTTAAGTTAATCCTAGGATTACTTTGGCTGAAAACACGTCGAGATAAAGAATTCAAGTTTATAAATTTCCCAAAAATTTGCTTAGTTTTGAGGAGCCTTGTTATTTTTCGATTTAATATTTGTTATTTTATCAGAAAAAATTGAATCGTTTATAATTCCTTTGGATAAATATTTGCACAATATTGAATTAGAATTCCGTAATGCATGCAATATATGTATACCTACATTACAGAAGATTAAAACGAAAGTCATGTTCATTTAGACGTCATAGTGAATTAGTGCTATACATTTTCGTAGAAATATCACTTGGGTATTAATATCTCTTTATATTACAATTATTGTCATCACATTTTTTTTTTATGTAGAGTGTTTTTTTTTTAAACGAAAACCACATCCTTGTAACGTAATATCAACTAAAATTAATCAATTCATGGTAATACTAATAGTGAAAATAACGTTACTGTCATTAAAATGGAACGTTTCATTCATTCATAATCATTCTCCAAAATGGTGTACAGACTAAGATTGAGACGTGTTATTATAACAAAAGTGGTAGTTAACAACACTCTAGACGGACTATATTGAGTGTTTATCACGCTCCAATTACCATTTGTTACTATAAAATGCCAGCTAGGCTAGCAGTACAATTTGGTCTGTTTATAACTTTGAGCCATTAGTGAAGGTATGTAGTTTTTGTATATTTGGAATGGAATAAAAAGTATTCTCTTTCTCATAGATCTTTGCATTTCTTTAACCACAGTAGAGAAAAAAGTGGTATCACGCCACAAGCAGCTGGGTTTTGGTTTTTTTTTTTTTTTTATTAAATATAAGCAATTTTTGTAATGCTTTTGATCGGGGCTTGTCAATATAGGAAACGATGTGAGCTTTTTTGGGGATCTCCGATCAGTAAGAAAAAAACTACAAAACTTTGTGTTAGTAGTTTATTCAAAATTTTCCCACCGTTTTGGCTCTGAGTTTTAGAGACCTTTTCAAGGGGTCTGTGGAAATTACATTTATTTAGTCGTCTATCAAATTGGGAAACATGTCTGAATATAAACATATGAAATGATTTGATTACCATACTACGTGAGCAAAACTATTCTAGTGTAAAAATGATGAAAAACACTAACACTACATTTATGTAAAAAAAAAAATATGTAACTAAACTAATATTAAACTAAAAAATGAAATATTTCAAAAAAAAAAATTAGCAATATTTATTACCTTGTGACAATTTCCACAGTCACACGCGCGGGGCTATTTGTACCCCAATTCCACTAAACGGAGCTTTACGGAGTCGTACAAGCACACCAAACGATAGCAAGTTACTTGCGTAGACTGGTTATTGAGTTAGGCTTATCTAGGAGTTCAAAATTAGCCGCACGTAGCAGCAAATGAAACACTGGGGGACATATTATGTCCCGCGCGTGTGCTCTAGTGTTAACAAAAAAACAAAATTTCATAATCTTTGACTGTTGAAATATGTCCACGTCGAAAAGATCTAACATTCTGCCAAATTTAAAATTCTTACATCACGTCATTTTTGAGAAAAATTTCTCTGAATGACGGACGCACGAGCGATCTTACAAGGGTTTAGATCTTTTCTTTTGTAGTATGAAACTCTAAAATAGAACTCAGGCGAAGAATCGGGAAATGCAATGCTGGGCCAATTGTCTTGGCGAACAAATCAAAATGTTGAGATTTGAGTTTCGCTGGACTTAGACGACTTCTTGTAAGGTCGCATGCATGAAAAGTGAACTTAAACGGACAATTGGATAACTCATTGGGTAGGGCACTATGTTCATAACGGAGTATCAAGCCTAGAGCCTGGATTACAAGTGAAAAATATTTGTGCAAACCGTTTTGGATTAAGATCTTTGAATTTTGTCCTCTTCGAAGGAACATATTCCAGTTCCAACATTTCGATGCATTGGTATTTTCAGGATTTATTTCCAAGCTTTGGTCTTTATATCTGTGGCTTTTCTTTGATTCGAATGTTATATCTAACTGAATTGTAATAAAATAATAATGTATGAGCATCCGGAATGACTTATGTATGTAATTTTGGAAAGGAAGGACGCAAATCTGTCTTGTAATAAGTAGATTTTAAATTCCAAATTGCTAATTTAAGATATATAATTTTTTTGAAATTGTATGGACAACTGTTGCTTTGTTTGAAAAACGTTTAGAATACTGAGTTAATAATTACCTACGTGCTCGAAATCAGACATATTTGAGTCATTTTTAACATATTCATATAGAACTTTATTTATCTATTTTATAAACTGCCGCTCATGACGTGAAGATATTGAGACTTTTTATGTTATGTCAAATATTTAAAATATATTCACAACGTTTATTAAATGCACTACAATGTTGTTATAGAAATAATATCTTCAGTTGCAAGTATGACTATCTTCCTCGGCTGATCTTGCAGTATAAAAGGTTCCTTATTATTGGGGAATTTTCAATATGATAACTTCCTTCTGATACCTCTTAAGCCGCTGAGTTTTACGATTAGCAAAAATATCTGCATATTTTTTCTCGACATTCCTTTGGTGATTTTATAATTACGTATCCGGTAAAAGGCTTCCTTATTCGTGCATATTTTTCCTGCTGGACACTTCAATCTGAAATGAAATAAATTGACT
Organism: Dioctria rufipes; assembly: GCA_963924295.1. Taxonomy (NCBI): domain Eukaryota; kingdom Metazoa; phylum Arthropoda; class Insecta; order Diptera; family Asilidae; genus Dioctria; species Dioctria rufipes. The sequence goes on from OZ002741.1 coordinate 194,264,865, forward strand.
TGCGAGGAATTGTCATTTTAATTTATTCACAAGAAACAATTTCAACGAATTAGACCAGAACTAATTGGTTTTTGCAAGGAATTTGTCTATGCGAGTAATTTAAACAAGTACAGTTCCAATATAATTTGGCAGAACTTACCATCTCTTGGGGTGAAGTCGGTCTGTGGGGGTGAAGTCGGTCTGTGGGGGTGAACTCGGACAGAAAGGTATTGGTCAACGTTTTATTTAAAGGGTATACACCGCGACGCTTAAGACTAAAACGACCGGCATATATCTCGGCAGTACAAGTTTGAATGCAGTTGGGTGTAGTTTTTCTCTGAATAAATTCTTCGTATAGCACGTAAGTAAGGATTTTATAAATAATATTTTTTCCTTGGAATTTGATAATTCGAAAAGAAATTGTTGAAACAAAGGAAATAATAAAAATGGAAAAACGAAATGAGTTATTCTTTGTCATGTGGTTTTTCTTTAGTAAACTTTAGTAAACAAATATATATAGTATTTTAATATTTTTTGTCCGAATTTGCGCTGTACTAGGGTCTAGGATAATTTTTAATTCTTAATATGTGGTCGTCCTCCTTCATCCCGTACATAGGGTGGTGGGGGGGTGGGGGTGGGGGGGTGGAAACTCTGTAACAAAAAGAAAGTGGTGCAAGGAATGAAAATTTATATTCTTCTACTTTGGAATTTGACAATAGAGACATGCGAGAATCAAAAAAATTTTTTGAAATTTTCCTCTAAAAACTGTCATTTTTATTAACAAAATAGGGCAAAAATCGTTCGAGTTCACGCCGAATGACGGTACTGTACTTAGGTACATTACTTTTTAAACAAATTGTTAAAACTTCGACAAATTGGAAAACTTAATTAAAAATGTAAGAAAATCCTAAATGAACAGATTTCGTTTCGAGGCGGTCTAATTTTTTTTTTTTAATAATATTCTTTGTAAATTAAGTCAACAAGTACTAGAATAATACGATAAATGTTATTTGGTTGTCGGAACTGAACCTTAGGTTTTTAAAAATAGTTTTTAAAATACGTTATTATTTAATCGAATTAGCACAGTTAGGAAGTAATGATTTTGATCACATTTAAATTAAATCAAGCTGCCAAACAGTGGCTTAGGGCAACAGCAATAAATAGTTATAGCGATGAGAGCAATATTGAGTCTGGTGTTGTCCGTAGATTAGTCAAAATTTTTTCTGGTAGATTATACCCTGGTCTAAAAAATTTTCTTGTAAATGAAGCTTCCATATAAATCGTGGAGGATGGTGGCAGGCGTCAGATTAGAAAATTATAAGAATTCAAAAAAACACGATATCTATGGCAGAAATGGTTACATTTTTCTACCAATTTGGTCAATCGTGGGAGTTTTGACAAAATTTCAAAAAGTCAATAAAGTACAATATGTAAACATTAATGTTCGTGGACGATATTAGCGCTCAAATGATTCGTCTGGGATGTGAGAATGCGGAAATATTACTGTTATCATTTTCGGCCAAATTCAATCTACTCGAAGGGGTAAAATTTACCTGCAAAGTGCGTTGGCGACACCGTTTACACGCAGCATAAATAGGTTATTAATGAAGAGCTTTGCTTTCCGTACCTATCCTACATGTATGTATATATGAATGAATATATCTAGTACAGATGTTTTTTCCCACATTTAAGTGTATTATAAATACTCTATCTTTCCGTAAAGTTTTATGAAATGGATTCGTCAGATTGGTAGATCTTGCGCTACATTTGGTACATTTGACAGAAAATTGGTTTTCAATAAGTTGGGGAGTGCATGAATCCAATGGCACAATTTTCTGCCATGTAATCACATTTAGAAAATTTGTAAAATTTTACATATTCAAAAAATCAGAACAAAAAAAATGGCTTGGAGATACATGATTACTTTTCTGTTATTCTTCTGTATGTAATTTACCATCCTGATAATTTTCACATTAAAATTAGATTTTTTTTTATTTAAAAAAAAATTGTTCCTTAATTTTGTTTTCCTTTTAACTCTGTTTAAACTGCCTCAATTGATCGATTTGGCAGAAAATTGAATTCCAATCACTTCATGGTCATTCAAATGTAATGTAACCATTTCTGCCCTGGACATGGTATTTTTTGAATTTCTATAATCGAATAATTCAAATCCCTTCAAGCCCTTCACAGTCCTCCACGATTAATATGGACCAAGTCATTTACAAGAATAATTTTTAGAGTGGGGTGTAATTTACCAAAAACATAGTTCACCCGAGTATACATTACTGCACCCATATTTTTAGCTAAGTCCATTTAAAAATTATTATTATTACATTAATTGCATTTTTGTATTTTGGTTATTTTTCGTTCCAAAAGTTTGTGATGCAACAAATCCCAAAAAGTATAAAAACAAAATTTTGCTCCGGTCTAAGCCAGAATAAACAAACTGAAACAAATGTTTTGGTTTCGGTTTTTGTTCCGGAGCAACATACATTATAATTTTTCTACAAATTTTGGGTTCTGCAAAATATTTTATTAATAAACATGATGTAATTATATTCATACATACATATCTCCATTATGAAATTATGAGATGAAGTTTTCACTTTAACCATTAAATATCAAAGATACGTAGAAATGGTTTTTAATATTAACCCTCTAGCAGGACTGACCACCTTTTGGGCGGGCAACACCTTGATCATATTATATCTTAATGTAATTCTTTTGGTTGCTTTATCATACTGCGACGACTTTTACCGTGTATATGTATACACACTGATTTAAGTTTAATAGTGTCGTACTATTCGTTTGACATTTATTTTATTATTTCAAAAAAACCAACAAAAATTATCCTGGTAGAGGGTTAAGCACTTAAAATTGTTAGCTATTACCATTGGTGGCACAGGAATTAGATGTCGCATGCAGGACAAAAAAGTATACAAAACTTGTGGTTCATTCCGGAATATACCGCAACAATTGAAAAGATGTATACGTCGAATGATTCGTAACTGAAGTGCTGAGGAAATCGATCAAATGTATACAAAACTGCTAGTATAAAAGCATTTGCTTTCGGAACGCTCTAAAAAATGTTATGGTCCATTCCAGAATGCACTACCCATTTCACAATCTGTATACTCTTTATTAATAGGATTGATGCGGCTTGGACACAGTACAACGGCAGACTGATGCTAGCTTCTTCACAATATTAATTTCAGAGCAAGAATTTTAGACATCAGTACCGACGTTGCTTGTATAATGGGATAATTAACAATTTATTTTAGTATAAGTTCTTAAGAATTTACAATATCATTATTTCTCTAAGGTGTTATGCTAAAATGAAGATAAAATGCGAAAACAGTGTTTTACACCCTGATCGGATTGCTAAAGTGCAATGCTAAAGCACAACGCAGAGCAGATGATGAAATTAAATTCGTTTCCATTTCTTTATATATGGCACAGAATCTTATAAGTTTTCAAGTAACTTGACTTAAAGAAAGCATCCTACCAATGCAATCAACAATTCATTTCAGTAACTTAAAGTAATAATACCTACTTTCAAAGTCTGAATGCCAACACATGTGGCTTTTAGGCCAAGAATTTCCAAAGAATTCCATTATAAAAAATCCATCAATGAAAACAAAATTTTTCTAAGGTTTGAAGTAAAAAAATGAGGAAAATGCTTACGTATTTTGATAATAGTTTAATTGGACTTTTATTTGTTTTAAGATCTGTTGTACTGTTACTCAATTCAAGGTTTCGTAAACTTGATTTAACACTCATTAGGTAAGACAAGTTTTATTTTCAAATACGTATGACCCCGACGTGATCCAAATCCAACAAAAATCCAGGCGACTGGTTGGAAAGCAGCAAAGGAATAAAAAGTTTTTGGGACAAAACTGCCGCAAATTGTAAACGATGACAATAAATAAGGGGAAAAAATTAAACCTTAGAATAATCTTGTGAGCTTTTGCTTAAGATGTCCTTTGGAGTATATAGTATGTACGACACTAAAAATTACTATGGCCAGATATGAAATATACGAGTAATTAAAAGGCAGTTCGAAGAATAATTTCCATTTTTCACGAGTACAGATTCCTACACAAGCACGCAGCCTCAGACAATAATGGCAACAACTTTAGGTAAACATGAAGAAAACTAAAAAAAAAACAAAAAAAAATTCTCCATTATTTTCATGTAAGAACGTTCTGAAATTAATATCAACTGCAGTCAACATCACTTATCACTTTATTATGGATTTCAATTCATTTCAGGCATAAGCACACAGCATGCCGTACCTTTTATACTATTCGTAAATCTAAATTCAACTGTAACAACACTGACTAATCAAGTGACATAGTCGTAACTTGAAGTGAGCCAATCATAATCCTTTAATCCAGAGCATCAAGTCAAAGGCAAGAAGTAAAGAAAGCTGGACTTCAACGGTGAAAGAGAGAACGGATAAAATCTTTATTCTTTATGTCTGACCAATTTTATATCAAAGTCAATTAATAATAAAGTTAAGTTTAGCTGCAGACATAACGAATTAATTTGACCTTCTCACGATAATGAACAAGCGCACAGAGCATCAAATTCATGAAGTCAACCAAAAATGCATTGACCTTTACTTAGTCCTAAGCAAAACTTAAAATTTAAGTGTGATTAAAATACACATCACGATACTTCAAATTGGACTAGCCACTTATAGTCCCTTAATATGCACCCTGCACTTCCATGTATTTATAATAGGAAAACAAACTTGCATATTCTCAATTTCATAGGTGTTTTCCCCGAAGAATATCTTTAAAATCAGTGAACAGCATTAACATCTCATTGAAATTCATGATTTGAGAAGTTTAACTTTCAGAAAAAGAAAATCTTCGCAAAATATATATCCCCGGAGAGAATAAATTCTTGAAAAATATTTGATTCACTTTCATCTTCATGTGTCCTAAAGCACCTGCAAAAACCTGCCTTCAAACTGCATTCTCCACTTTCCACAAAAGCAAAAAAAAAAAAGAAAACTTAAAAATTTAAGAATATGCTTTGAGTTGGCTACATAACTACATATACTATATAAATGAGTGTGCATGTATTTGCATACCTGTATAGATAAAATACATTCAGAGGACAGATACCCCGGCACTATAAATAATTCAGAGGGAAAAGTTCACCTAAAACAGCAGTATTTGCTGGTTTTATTGTGTGTCTGTTTTGTAAGCTTCAAAGCAGAGTTCGAAGGCAGAAATTTCTTTTTATTTCTGATTTCGATATGCTGGGTGATTTCGAGAATATCAAATAAATGAGAAGCATTCTGAAAGTTTATATGAAGATATTTTTGCAACATACGACAATTGGTTAATCACTTTGTTGAAGTAGTTTTGTAAACCTTACACTATACTTTTGGAGACTAGGCAACGAAAACATTTGTCATCTGCTCATCCACGTGCCAGACTGACTGCAATGCTAGGAAACAGGTCAGCAGCACAATTGCTACTTGGATCCAATTGGATACAATTTATTCTTCAAAATAAACTTGGATACTTTAGTTCTAAATAGATCCTTTTTTAGTTCTAAATAGATCCTTTTCAGATACCTCCCTAATTTCTTACTTAAATACCTGAATGAAATCAATCAAAAACCGCAACTTTCCAACACGTCCATCACTAATTTCGTCCTTCTTTTGCTGAAAGTTAAGTAGTTATGAGATAAGACTGCCACGCATTTTTTTATCCTGCGATGCATGCTGCCTGAACTAAAGAACTTTGAAAGTCTTAAATTTCGCCGATTTTTGATATGCTCATAACTTTCTTCCTAATTATCACAGAGACATGATATTTAGCTTATTTTAAAGAGGATAAGAGGAAAGTACAGCCTTTCCGGGAAAATACCATTTAAAAGAAAATAAAAAAATCATATTAATAATAAGCATTTCCTTTTTTCTGATATATCTCAAAATCCATCCTGTTTTTTATGTTTTTTTAATTTTAATTTTAGAGGAGTCAGTACCGAGATTTCCATGTTTCGTATATTTTTAAATGCCAATTTCTGGCAAACTAGTGGTAGCAGATTAATGAAAGATAAAGCCTAGGTCTAGCAAATAATGTCGAGTTTTTTCATTTTGAGTGACGCTTTTTTAATTATTTGATTCTAATAGTACTTGTTTATTCTCCCAATATTTCACCGACGAGAAATTGCAATATCGTTTAAAGTTTTTGAAATATAAAGCAAAATAGTATATTCAATAAAAGAAAATGCAAAAAAATTAGGAGAGTTAATTCTCGTTAAAAGTTTTCAATATATTTGAACTGCAAATATTCATTTTTCGTCTTAAATTTTATAATTTTTTTCTCATTTTCGGTTTCTGTATTTTACGCTAGTATAGTAAATCCTATTACCTGCAGATTCTTGCTGAGTACTGACTAAGTTAATGTTCATAATTCATTTTCAGTTTCAATTCTATTTCAGTGCGACGATGACTAACATATTGTTTACAAAGAATACAGATTTTTTAAATATAGTGCTAGAAGATTTCATTCATTCAACTAGAATAAATTTAATAATTAGCAGGAACTAATGGGGATATTAAGTTTTAACGAGATTTATTTGGGGGAAAAATTTGCCAAAACCCCATTGAAAAAACTATCCTAAGGCAATAAGCTACTTACTTAACCTAAACTTACTAACTTATCCTACATATTAACTCTTTTCTTCTAAGAACACTCCTAGTTCCACTTTAATTCTCTAAGGAAATTACATCTATGTTTTACGAAATTTACTCTTTTAAGTTCATCTTGATCCTAGCTTCAGATTTAAATCTATTTTTTTCTGAAGTCACAATATACGAAATAAATATAAGGAATACCAACGCTTTCATTTTGAGATCTTAGAGGATAAATGAGAGTTTGATATCCATTTAGTCCTTCTTGATGATTGTTTACATGATAGGTCAGATGTTTTCTTCGAAAATGAGAATGCAGTGATAAAATTTGTTATTTGTGTGATTTAAAAAAAAAAGGAAAAAAATATTTTATCAAAATTTTAGAATTTTTGATACCCCTTAAAACCCAGATAATTTCGAAGAAAATATTATTATTATATTTTATGTGATATATTGTATTAGGTGGAAGTATTGCATATATGCAATATTTCAAAAGACGTCGAATCACAAATTTACTCTTTTTTTCGAACTTTGGTGTAATGACACTAAACCCATGCTGTGATTCAACCAAGGGTTTTGCTGCTGACAAGCCCAGCTTTCAGATACTTCTTGGGCTTCATTATGGCAAATTAGTAATTTAATTTTCTAGAATAAAACTTCGAACAAGTGACGCACATAGCAGAGGTATTGTAATAAGTTAGCTGAAAATTTTATTAATGCTATATATCGAATGCTTCCAAAACTAAATCAAAAACTCTATATAAAATGCAGTTAAGTAGACACTAGCTCTTTATTTGGAGTGAAATACCGACTGACAAGTAGTGGAGTTCCATATTCTCCAAAAATCTCAGAATTTTACTCTATATCACCCTTTCTGACGATTAAGCATAAGCAAGTAATACCAATTGAGAATTCATGCTCTTTTCCAATATTTACGCAAACAGAATTGTTTTATGGTTATATGAATTTGTGTTATTATGCAGTTTTTCTTGTTAATGCTTACAATTTCTACAAAGCACAATACCTATTCACCATTCTTCATAAAACAATAGAAACTACTCAACATAAAACAGAAAGCTCATTATGATCTCGTGATAAAATGTCTAAATTCGTTAACTTTCTACAATATTACACAGTTCGAAGACACATACATATTTTGTTCTGCTTAAATTTCCATTTAAATATCTCAAATAATTCCAAAAGAGATCTTTGATTGCATCAGTGTGTCCTAGTCTAGTCAGTGATGTTCGTATTATCAAAACTAAAGCCATGGTCTCCCTCCTCAAAATGTTGCTTTTTTGTCAATAGAAAGGATATTTACGATATAATATACGAACTAGTGGTGGTTACGCCATCTTTAGCATTAGAAGCATCAAATTCGTCACAATTTTCATTTACTTCTAGCTTTGTCTTTTAATATTCGTTTGATAATCTATTAATAAATTTTTTACAAAAGATTGCCTTTTGTATTTTTAGCTGTTGACTCGGAGATTTATAGAATTAGGAAAGATATGACTAAGAGTTATACCTAGTTCGATCTATTTAAAATTTAACGTTAAAATTCGACTTGTCTTTGATGCTTGTTTTAAAATGATACTAAGGCACTTTTTCTTTGGAAAAAAGTTCGTTTGATCCTTTATGTAGAAAACATACAAAAATACAAGTACAGTGCTCCTTCAAGCATAAATCAAAGTGGAGCATAACCGTGCAGCTTGCATTCAATCTTCCTTTACAGATTTTTCCGAGAAACACATTTTCCTTATAAAACCCACAAGGATTTTAAAATACTCGAAACTTTATCTTCTTTCCTGTTATCATTCATGAATCTTTTACCGGCAGGACTTTGTGCGCAATGCACGAGTGGAATTTTTATTACCATACGAGAATAATAGCATCAATAGAATTTTAGAATTTTACACTATGAACATTCAAAATGCTGTGAAAAAAATATTAACGTGTGAAGAAGTTTAATGCCTGTGTTTAATGCCGCGTCAAACAATTTTTCTAATATTTAAAACTTTTACTCAAGTCAATATAAATAGACGAATCACACAAATTGGTTGTAAATTTGTCGCTAAGTGCATAACTGACTAAATCCTAATAACCCCGAGATATGTACCTCCAGACTCCAAAGACAAGACAATAATTACGATTGGATGACAACGCTGTCCATACTATGGGTACTATGACTTATTATCTCACCATTTTGTTCGTAAGGGTGCATTTAAAATATTTTACGATAACAAAACAAATCATTGTAGCTGCGAATTAAAACCACTAAATCGCTAAACTAGAATGTGAATATTTCAGCCATATACCTTGTGATCCATAACGAGGATATTCGCATACCACGTGGAATGGAACGGAGCTTTTTAAACCGCCTCCCAATGCCAAAGTTGCGGAATCGGAAGAAAGGTTAAGCGAGTACTTCCAGGATATCAGCAGAATTCTTCTAACCGTCTGATGAAAAAGCAAGGAATGCTTATCTTTTCTTATGGTTGGATAGATGTGTTTAGGAGGAATTTTCTTACGGTCTACAATAGGGAAAATTCTTGTTTTAAATGACCCTGGAAAGAATTAATTTTGTATTGTTCAAACAAGCATAAGACAAGAGCGTTCCAGCATTATCCGGATACTAGTGAAGTAAAGCAAAGTATACAGGGTCTGCCTGCACCTCTATAGTTTGTTGCAAAAATGCATCCGAGTAGAGGATACATACATACATAGAATATACACTACAAAGATAATTAAGATGATAGAGACCAATCCCGTGAGCAGGATTTTTCAAAATGCCCAAGGGAGGGGGGGGGGGGGGTGTTAAAATATAAAGCTACATACAAAATTCTTTAAATATATTATTTGTAGATAGTTAAATGCCTTAATTAATATCATGATTCTGCTTAATGACAAATAATTCTTACGAAGAATATGTGCATCCACTTTTAGCATATGTATGATTTAAGGCAGTTTCACACAAAAACAAGAACTGAAAAAATGTAAACCGAAAAACTCAATTTATTCGACCTTACAACAAGATTCTTGTTCCAGTGATTAATAAAATTATGAGAAATAGGATAAACTAAGAATTGTACTGAGAAAATAGTATATTTACCTCACATCTTTAAGAAAAACACAACTTTTATGTTTTATCGGGCGAAAAACATTTGCGGCCGAAAAATCTTCTTTTAAAGTGGAATAAATTGAGTTTTTTGGTTCTTGTTTTTGATGTGAAAGTGCCTTTAGAGTAGTAGTTGAAACGAGACTCTCATTGTGGAATTTTTTGAGATGATGCCAGAATGAAAAATTAACGGTCATTCGTAGTCGTAGTTACAAGTTACAAATGCCATAATTTCAAAAGTTTGGGGATATTTGGGAATACATCCTTGCTACAGATATCCAGAGCCTCAATAGAATTGTCAACTATTTTATATGCAATTTGTCGTCACCAGATCACTTCATTAACATCAGATAAAATTGTGAATTGTAAGTTTCGAAAAAATGTCCACAGGCTGCATCATCCTAAGTTTGAGAAGTTTGACAAAACGTGGCAATGTTTCTGGATGAGTAATGAACAGATCAAGGTATGGTATGAAGATCTACACTCGGTACTAATCTTAGTAGTAAAGTAAATAGTGGCTTTTAAGGATATTCAACAGAATAGCCAAGTTTTACAAAACAACTATTTAAAGTAGCAGATTTTGATGATTCGATAAATTTTCCTCAATAACTAATAAATTAAATTCAACAATTTCGTAGTCGACTTTCTAGAAACACTATTAAATCGTTTCCTTTTTGGTTAATCTGCAGTCATTTATGTGGAAATCGACTATTAATCCAATACAACTATGGACCCATAGTTTGTGTTCTGAAAATGATTACAGCCAATGTGGCTACATTTAAATACAATTAACTTTCAAAGTAGTATTAAGATATTAGTCACCCCACATAAGGGTTATCCAAAAGGGGGGCATATGGGGTATCATATTAAAAGAGAAGACAGTGTGATCGAGTTGTTTGGCTAATTTTTTGATCCTGTAAATTTCACAAGGATGTTTTTACCATAAAAGAGGTTTTTTGGCACTTGGGTTATACACACCCCTCTTCCTTCATTTTGCATGTATTTTGCCCGTTCTTACTTTTGTATGCATTATCGGTCTGTTGTGAAGGTCTCTGCTTTCCAGTATAAATCTGTCCTTCTAAAGGATAAAAATGCCTGGCATCACACGCCCACCAAAGCTTGATGCCACGTATTGGGTGAACCTTGTTGTACCCCTATATGCGAGTAGTTGCTCATCTATTGTGACACAATCTGTTGCCACATAGTGGGAAGATAAATTCACATTCAGGAGAGTAAGAATATCTGAAATCGGTGCTGCTTTATCCGTTTGTAAACGTTCTGCGCGGTTATTTGTATTGTCGAATTTTATAAACCTAGAAATAGCTAGAAATGCATTTGAAGGTGTCTCGAGTAGCTAAACACTGTTTTCATCATGATGGACCAGCTCTTTGGCGAAGGATGTTATGAGTTCTTGTTATGGATTGTGCAGGAGGGTTGGTTCTCCATGCAGTCTTATCCTTTGATACTAGAACACCGCATCTTCAGGCCCTGCTTTATCTTCATGCTCTAACTCACCTGCAGCACTAGCTTCATCCTCAGGTTCGGTATCACTTTCACCACCATTCCACTCAATCCTTATGCTTTCATCACACAAAATGTCATCAACATCTGAGTATTCATCAGCATCTCTATTATTCTCTCTTTGTCTTCTTGTGAAATCCATCATCGTTCGTTTTGGCGAAGGTGGAAGCCATTCTTCTTCAGAGCAATCAGCATCAGAATCATTATTTTAATCAACATCAGAAATATCAATTAAATCCTCTAAATACTTATTTTGGTCTTCATAAGACATTTTATCAAAATCAACTTAGGAAATGTTATGAGCCATTTAAATAAATATAAGTTTATGCTAAATATACTATATATACTTTTTAAAAGAAGAACAAAATATATGCATTACTCAAAAATCTCACTGCAATAATTATAACTTGCGACAATATTAAATTATCCGCATTCGTTCGCCAAATCTCGTATCCAAATGAAATACTAAGATTTTTTTAATAAGAAAATTGAATTACGTATAAGGTGCTGATTTTTGTGTGCATACCGGGAAATGAGTAAAGACGGCATTGCCCGTTGGAAATGGTTAAAAGGCGAGTATTTAAGTGCTAATTTTTGATATTGTGAATAAATACTAGTTTTATTTATATTAGTTATAATTACAAATTAATATTTAACTCTTTGCGTTATAGTACAACACACTATATGCAAAACAGTGTATATAGATACCATTTCTTCAGACAAAATGCATGCAATTTACGTGAGTTACCCGGCTACCATTCGCAGTCACTTAGATACGATTTTTCTCGTAGTCACTCAAGGGTTAAAAAAATCTCCAGAAAAGTTAAAGATCTGCTGACGTCTGACATCTCTTAACTCTTTACGCAGGATACCAATTTCTATAAACCGATTTTGACAGGCCAGTTCAGAAGATAAGGGCTCTTATTTCTTACGTAGAATCAGGGAGATACTCTATAAAAACCAAGTAATCCATATCCAAAGCTTACAGAAATAACAAATACTGTACATACTGCGCAGCTAGGGTAGCAGAATTATCAAATATGGCGATGCTAGATAAGTTAGAAAGAAATTTCCATGAAGCTGAGCGCAGTCTATACAAAGCTTACTTTCAACCCCAGTTAAATTGCCTATAAGTCTTACTTTGACCACAAGTGAAATTGTGGCGCATCAATGTTACATTGGCGAGTAATAGGAAAACGGCCATTCTGTCGACTTATTTTAGTGCTATGTCGGTCGATTTGTAACAATATAAAAACTACATAGTCCGGATTTGACAAAAATAATTGTAGGATATTTCCAACATTTTCTAAATGAATTTTCATCGATGAAACAATATGTTGGGAGTAAAAAACGATTAAGGAATTCTATATTTGAAGTAGCACTCTAACATATTGTCGTGTAATAAGTACAATTCTTTGCTTCCCAAGCTAAATCAGTGTAGTTGTGCAGCTAATAGAAAATATATTCCGTCATATTAGAAGGGTTAGAAGGGTTCTTTTGAAAGAAAGGGCTTAAACACAGCAACGACAAGCACTTAGTACTCCCGAAGTGAATGCATCTTTCAGAAATACTTATATCTAGTTCCACAACGATTAAAGTGAAATATAAATGGCAAATAAAGAAAAGCTGAAAGTATTATTTGGTTAAGCTAAAGAAAAATAAAATCTGGATTGCAAATAATTTGGAGCATAAAATACATATATAATTTAGCAAAAAAAACTGCCAGTGCTAGTAATGTGTCATCTGTGTCTAAGGAGCTAAGCTTCCTAGAGCAGCACGACGAAGCGTTGTACGACAGGTGGGGCACCAGTTGTTCACCGCCGTAAGTCGGCTAATTTAGCCATCGTAGTACCAAACTGAGGTAATAGAAGATTTTCCTAATTAAGGGGTGTGGAAGATGTGTTTGGTTGTTAGTTTCTGTTGTAGTCTGTCTGAAAGTATAAAAAGTATCGTAGTGACTCCGTTCTTGGACATTATAAAGAGCTCGAAGCTGGGTACAAAGCAATTCAGCTCTACAAGTTTATGACATTTATGGAATCTCGTAAAATTTGAATGGAAAATGCTGCGAATTGTATGGTATTAAACACATAATATGTAATTGTCAAAAAACATGTCTCCCAAACAAAAATAATTTTGAATTTTCTACTTACGGACTTTCATTTAATCCATCTTTTCGTTATAGCACCACTCGTGAATTGCATTATGTTTATATGAAAAAATGGTGACCGTGAATAATTTCATTCAATTCATTAGATGCAAATTTATACAAAACTCTCTTCAAATATGTAAGATAAATGCTTATATAATTTCTGCCATAATTACATGAGAACCAACTTTTGAAAGTAATAAATCCAAATCGTATGGATTTTCAGAGAGGGACCTTTCAGTATCCTACAGGCAGAAGCCCATTACTCACACAACAAGAGGTAATCGATTTATTAAGCACCAGCTCAAGATTAATCAATCACTTGATGCGGGTGATTTCCTGCCTTGTGAACAACTAATTTGTGGCCGTCAATTTTGATTTATATTTTCAGTTGATGTTTTGCCATGTAATGCAAAATAGCTTTCAAATCCTCGAGCGAGAAGCATGTAAATTATAGGTCACGTTGGTAAATTACAATGATTTTATTGTAGCAGATAATTCAGCTTATAAAAATAAACAATTTCATTCTGTCGATTAAATTGTTGGTTGAGCCCTAACTTAATATGCATGAACTCTTTCAACCTAGATGTATGAGTATTATGTAACAATAGTAATTTTCATTAACGAAATATAAATATGTTGGTACCATGGCATAGTGCATAGCGGTATAGTGGTTCCCATAGATTCAAACTATCTAATCTTATGCATGTTTATTATGGTGCCACATTATTTGGTTTGGAGCTAATTTCAACATGCGTTTGCCTTGCAAATCATTGGGAAAGCGAGTGAATTTCTAATTAGGTATTTAAGACTGTATTACACTCCTAAAAGAAGAATAGTAATAACAGAATTATATGATTGGTACTGTGTTGAAATTTTGGTAATTCTTAATTTTAAAGTTATAGATCATTAAATAAACTGCATATTTTTATATATGTCTAGAACAGAAAAAATCTTAAGTGTCACATAAATAGGATACCTTCCGTAACATCATTATCATGACACACTAAAATGAATATGTCAACTATTTAGAGGTAAGAATTTGTGATATACAGAAACACGAACAATGTTATGCGAATGTAAATACAATAATAGATCTTTATAAAACTTTTTAAATGGCACTAAGCAAATATGTACGTACATTATACAAATATAGAATTGGAAAGAAGAATAGAAATCGGAAAAATGAAAATTTTGGAAGGGGAAATATACTGAATCGATAAAATCACGTTTTGAATTTGTTTGAGGTCATTAAAGCTACAGAGAAAACTCAATAAATTAAGCAAAAGAAAGCTGAGGATGAGGGACCATCTGCATATGTTGGTTCAATGGACAAAGAATGGTTCTACAAACTTAAAAGCAGTCCAGTGAACCCTCATTTTTGTTAAAAACACAAAACCTATAATACAAAGTGAAAGAAATAATATTCTCTAATATAAAAAAAAGTGTTGTGGTGTTGGTTCAGGTGAATTTTACACATTACAATTAAAATTAAAATTTTATTTATATAAATTTATATTCCATTTAAGATGGAAAACATCTTAAAGGAAGTTGAAAGTACTATACACTGCGACAAATTAGAAATAAATAGCCTCACTAATTGAAAAGTGATAAAAAACATAACATAATACATATTCATTTTCTTTGTTACTTTTTAAAGTAATAACTAAAACGTAAAAAAACAGAGCTTATGATTTTTCTTTTTTAGTTTTTTTTTTAATTTGATTAAAAAGAAAATAAAAGGATTCTGTAAGTTTTTATTTATTTTATTAAATTTTCTTTTTTATTGGATAAATATTAGGAATCAGCTGGGAGATCTATTAATTGAAATGAGCAAGAACACCATCGAAATTCAGGAAAAATACAGCATTACGACCCAATTGCGGTCAGCCATAGCCAGTGAAGCTCGAAAAATATCTACCATCAGTACAGCAGTTCGGACAAAAATTGCTTTAAAACTGAATAGAAGAGACCCGCTTAGCAGCAAGTATGCATAAAAAGCTTTGCTGTTGATCGCTCTCGCCCTGGTAAACAAGTGAGCAAAACAATAAAAGGAAAAAGTTAAATGTTTTAAAAAACTAACTGAATGTATTAAAGTGTTTAAATAAAACCAGTTATTTCAGATAATTTAGCTGAAATGTAATTTCCTTAATAAAATATGAAGTTTTCAAGCGAAGGCGGGATCGCGATTAGGATAAGTTCGCTAGCGCATGATCAGAAATAAAGGAAATAATAGTGATTTACAAGGAACAGCAAGAGGGATTAATGCTCTGGTTTAATGCCATAATTATGTTGGTATTAACAAGTCCACGCGCCAATATTCATGTTTTTCACCGAACATTCCCGATTTAGATGAAACTTTCACAGATTGTTTTCCCGTATCTCTCACCTCGGTAGGGTGGTTAAAAATTACGCGATTTTACGATGAACCGTCATTTTCAAAAAATTACATCTCTCGAACGGAGCAATCGATTTTTCTGATTCAAATGAAGCTTAATGCTTATAGCAGCACTAAACAATTTTTTTTTTTTTTTTTTCAAAAAGGTAGTAAGTATTATTCACTATAGAGGTCTTCGAGCACTTTTTTTTATTGTAATTTTCAAGCTTCAAATCTTATATACCCTACAAAAAATTGCGATGAGTTCGGCTTTCTTTTTGAGATATGAATTGTTAAAGTCTCCCGTATAGCCAATGGAATCTATATGGTTGCACTGCAACCTGGAGACCTCTATTTTTTTTAAGCTAGAAGCCTTATTTGTTTATCAACAAAATTGGTTTTCAGTAGCACACCTATATGTGCAGGAACTTACTTAAAAAGTAATTTAGCGGATCGTGCAATATAATTTTGTTAATTATTCCTAAACAAATAGGAATACTGACTTACAGTATGAATGAAAGATGTCAAATTATAGATAAATGTAAGAGAAAAAAGTGGCTTAAACCACAAATAAGTAAATATACAGATGAAGAATGCATATGAGAAAAATGGAAACATTATCAACATTTCTGTAAACCAAGTTAGTTAGCTACGACGATAATTGTAGCTAAGAAATGTTGTTACTAACAGAAAATGTTCCTAATGTTAAGGCACACACCAAAGTTTCTACATTTTACCAAAGCAATGTAATGGCTCGTTACAATATAAAATCAATGATGCCTCGACCTGATGAGGGAAGTCCTCAATTTTTAATTAGAAATTTATTTGAAATCTTTTCATAGAAATTAACTGTCATTTTCTCTTAGAATTTATACGCATTTTTGGTGGCCGACAAAAATTTTTATGAGCGCAGACGCGTAAATACCTAATAAGACTTTTTGTTTTTTAGAAATTTACAGAATATGTTTCAGTGGAATTTTTATTCACTTTGGTGACCTTTGTCAGCCTCAAATTGCACATTAAGTAAATTTCTAAAAAAAACTTTCTCGTAAATTTCTAAGAAAGAATTACGGTCTTTTTTTTCTACATCAGGTCGAAGCATCGTCGATTTTATAGGCTCAACTACAATGCGTATACGTAAGTACTGTTATTTACATAAAGCGAATGGGTACCTTAAATTTAACAAACGTTCACAACCCGAGTAGCCAGATATGATATATAAACGACAAATTTTTGTCATTTGTCGACAAAATTATGTTAAAAATATAATTTGAAACTGTGGTCAGGGCGGACGCCAATTGTCACATAATATGTCACAAAGTCAATATTTAAGATTGTCATAGTAATGGTAATGAATTCCCTGACAATTGATCCACTTGTCTTTGTGACATACCAATGTTGACATTTTGTCAAACTGTAACAAATTTGATATAGGTATTTAAAACTGAAGTTTAAAACATACACGAATTTTTGAAAACTTTTATGTATTCCTGAAAATTTTGTAAAATTTATCTCGGCTAGTCCTCAGCAATATCTTCATTGTGGATACTTTTGCAACGATATATAAGAACAAGGAAAAAAGAAACATTTGAAGTTGGAATTAAATGAGGGATTAATAATATCAATTTACCTATATTTTTTCCAATGAAATTTATTTTTCTTTGAATGGTGATTTTGAATGCTCGTTAATAACACGACCGATATCGTTTTCCATAGTTTGACTCAGATTAATTTTCCACACAATTAGTTGCACCTATAACATAATTTTGTCACACTTTGTTCACAGTTCCTTGCGAAATTTTTGTCCATAAAAAATGGTATCAGCACAATATAAATGTCAAACTATTGCGTGACATTTCGTTTTTACAATAATTTCCGGGTTTTATGACAAATTTTCGACATTATTTTGTGATGACATTACATGGCTACCCGGGAAATTAACTGTTACTCGTCGGAGGGGAAATTTCGTAAATTTACACATATAATGGCAGTCAGTAAATGTGAAGTAAGAATCGCTCATTCCGTAAGAAAGCGATGTGTCAAACAATTAAATTAATACTAAATGATTAAAAGTGTAATGTAAATTAAATGGAAAAAAATGGTACTGTGAATTAATAGAAAGCACAAATATTCAACTAAATCAACTTCTATTTGTTATTTTTTTTTACCACTTTTTAAAATTCAAAACATTAAATATCAAGAGAATAATCCTTATGGAATGTTGATATCTATTTAGGCTAAAAATATCATATTTCGTAATTAAACCTCAATCTCGTTCAAATCGTAAGTTTTTTACTTCAATTGTAGTTGAGATTTATATTGGAGTGGGACTTTGCAAATTTTTTAATTGGCCCCAACATGTATCTGGTTTCTGGTTTTCAATTTTCCTATTCGAATTGTGATCTGTATATTTACTTATTTGTGCTTAACATTGTAAAATTTAACAGAAAGATGGCGTTGATAGTAATGTAATGACCGATGAATACTAGTATTTTAAATGTGATAATTAGAATCCTATCCAGGTTTAGTGAATGAGTTAAACAAACATTTAGAGAGTGATGATTTTAATCGTACATATTGTTCGAATCGGCTTAATAGAATTCTGATTGATGCAGTAGAACACTTTTACTGTAATGATGATATAAGTCGAGTGATAACTGGACAAAAAGGCTTTTTTTATCAGTTATGGTTTTATAATATGATATTGTATTGTAAAATGATATTACATTGGTTAGATTCATATTTTCTTAATCTTAGATTGCAGGAAGAAAATTCCCACGTGCTAAGAAGTTTAATTTAAAAGAAATGTATATGTAGATGCATATTCCGAAAGGAAAAGAACTATTTCCAAATTTGCGTCGCTTCATCTAAAATTTTGTGCATTGGCAGGATCTGTGGGAACAATTCAGTATGCGTAGGATAAAAAATTTAACTATTATCGAGGACATTTAAATTCTCAACTATTGGTCATGTCTTGTTTTGGGGGGTTACATATCCCAAATGTTCGTTGCTTTTTTAATGACGACTCTTAAGAATATACAAGACAAAGAGGATTTTTGGAGTACTATGTTTCTTTTTTTTTAATTTTAAATTTGTTTAAATTAAAAGCATTACGTTTAGTCAATTCACAGCTGAACTTAAAATCAAATGAGGTTCGTTTCTTAGTCATCCAAGCCTGAACAGGTCTTAAATCCATGTACTTTGGATTATGACGTGTTTTTCCGAAAGAATTACAACACAAATTATTACAAAATTTTATTTTATATTCGAACTCCATTACAATGTATATTCGCGAGAGCATAGTTAACTATATAAATAATTTTCTAAATACTTTTTCTTATTAAACATTTCCCGTTATTAAACAGTTCGATCGCAATTTTACAAGAGTCGAAAATATCTGCAAATCTCATTCCAAAGATGGATGCATTTCTGATAGCCGAAGAAGTTACCTCTCCTGTATTCAAGAATATCACTCTAAAGGAATTATGAAGCGAAATGATTTCAATGTTTTATGATATAACAAATGTAATCTCGGCCGGATGTTAAAATGTAATCATTTTTCTCGGTTCCGAGGCTAATATGAAAGGGGTGTAGATTGGGGCATTGCAAATGGAAATATTTATGAGTTCAGGGTAGCCACTTAGGCAAGAAAATTCAGTACTTACTTCGAAACATGATAAGGAATACAAGTATATAAATACACGACTGGTTGAATAAAGGTATGTCTAGAAAACATTCAACTAGGTAATTAGCATGGCGCCGTGAATCTTAGGGTATGTAGTGAGAATTAGTTTGGAGTGATTTTTTACATTACCCCCGAGCTCAGAAACGAGTTGATATTCTGTTGATCAGTAAAGGCGACATATTTAATTCTAAAGTGCCTTATAAACGTCATAAAATCTACGACCATTTTTCGCCATTATTATTAGTCAGAATTACATAGAAACTTGGAAACCTTCAAGGAACTAATAATAATCTGTTGTGAGCAAATATAAGGTTGGTGAAACTTTCATAGGACAAGATATAAAATCCTTATCCTTGATATCCTTTTTCACATATAGTTTTCGAGATAACGTGGATTCTCTAGCTTTAAAGTAAGCCATATTTCACTGTCGTAGCATGAATAGAAAAACAGGACCAGGACAACATTATACAAATGCCAAAAGTTGCAAAATTCGCAATGTGCAGGGCAAATTTCTAATTTGAATTTATGTTTTTACAAGCTCAACTCTCTAAGTATATACAATTTAAAAAAGCTTGTTGATGGTCATATCACACTTTATGTGAATTTTGGTCGATTTAGTTTGCAATGACCCTTAAATTATAATTACTAATTATTTTTAATTTCATTTTTGTACATTATTTTCAATCCCTATTTTGTATTGTTATGTATTATAGAAGTACAAAAAACTTGCAGGCGCCAATGTTAATGAATAGCTTGGCAGCCAAAATCGATTGTCTATAATGATAAGGACTAATATGTTTTGAAATTGTAACGCCAAGCTCTTGGCTTTGACCTGAGATTAAGGCCGAACTGAAACTCGGACAAATTTTTCGTATGACTTATGTCTTATAATAAAGGACAATAGAAATTAGTTAACACAATAGAAGATGGTTAACCAACAATAGTGTATTAAATTGTAAATGGGACGTTTCACGATGCTTCGAACAACTTTTTGAAGCGCCGTCACTGATTTGACAGAAATTTTGTGAGCATATTGCCTTATTTAAATTATTAATAAA